>CM032230.1:143547500-144147500 GCA_019009955.1 Riptortus pedestris
ATATTCTCTACTTCCATGTAAATATGCCCCACTCATAATAACGGGAGATATTTGGAATTTTCAAATTCCCCCTCTGTAATCACAAATAGGAGGGGGGGGGGACAAACAAATTAGCATGTTTCTCGCATAATAAAGATCTCATGAATTCAAAATTTGGTATTTAAGTTTAGCATAAAGAGGTTCATGCTTTATCAGCTAATTGTTATAATCACAGAGTAGGAGGAGTTTATATTGTACTGTAGGGGTTTACTGGAGGCTGAAAATTTACAAATACTCTCAGTTAATTTTTATATTAGAAAAAATATGCACGTAACATTTATAGGCAATTAAATGTGCAATAAGTTTGGTTGTATTGCATGTTTCCATCCGATATATAATAACAAAGATATTTCGAATCTCTGAAATTCTTCACCTCTAACCTCCCCCCCCTCTCCTCACGGTCTAATTTCGGCTATCAATGAAGTTGGTCTTTAATTTTTCATAAAATGCTTATATATCGAGTTTAGCAACAATAAGACAAAAATTGCGACTGGTGGAGCGGTATATCATTTTGATTGGACCTCATTTTCATGATGCAGCTTTTCAAATGGTAAAATCAAATTATTGTTTTACTTAAAATGCAGCTTTTCAAAGGGTAAAATCAAAATTCCAGTTTTATTTAAAATCTATTTAAATATAATTTTAAGCACTTAAACTTTGACTTGTTAAAACACAAGTAACATTCTCCATTGAGGAATTTTATTACTCTTAACAGATAAATTTTGTATGAACAGATTTTAAGTACAAATATGTATATATATATTTATCTCCTGCTCTAGCTCTCATAGTTTTTGTTTATGGACCAACTAAGCACTTCATGCAAAAAAGAGTGAAAAAGTTGTAGGAGTAGAAGTGGGGGTTTTTCTGGGTCTGCTAAATAAAAAAATTATAATAACTATAGAACAGGAATTGTAGCAAATAGCTGCTTGATAAGGATGACTGTTTGTACATTATTTTTGTTATGACAATAGCAACAGAAAGAAAGGTATTTGCTGCTTAATATTTCACTGTTTCTCTGAACCCTACTCCTTCTGGACAGGTTTGAAACATTAGTGGATTTCTTCTGCAGTAATATTGCCAACACTTCTCTTTTAATATTAAAATTATAGACACAGTAACAAAAAATGTTTAGCCCATCTTCTATATCAAGTGGCATCTACTATATCTCACAATTAGAAATTGCAATCTTTTGAATACTGGAACTACAACTATTTATCACAAACTATTAAGTATCTGATGTACGAATAAATACTAAAACCGGTAAATCCTTTATTAAATCCCATTTCCCTATAAATCATTACTTATAATTTTCTGAACTTATTTGCTAGATAAAAAGAAGGCAAATTATAATTTAACTTATATTATGGTTATCACCTTAAAATATTTAAATTGAGTCATTTTTGTTTCTTCTGGTGGTCAGTATTCAGTAGAAATAAATAAAACATCTATAATTATATTTCTTATTTGAACAATAATGTTTAGTATAGAACAATAAATACTCTATTTAAGTACTTATTCATGGTATTTCTGCAGAAATATTTACCTGAATTTTGATTTTTTTTTTTTTTTAAATTTCGACCTAATAATAATTAAAATCTTAGTTTGTTGTCTTCTCTTTAATAATAATTTCAATGTCTGGTCATTAATAAAACCTCCTATTTTCAATATCCTTCTTAATGAATTCATAGTGCACAGTAATGACAATTTGACTAATTTTATCCAAGAACTTACTTTATACATTTTTATTTATAATTTTTTGTTCAAATATGTATGTAAATATGGCTAATTGGTTTTATTATAATTAACATACATTCTAGTCTTAAAGGTCTAATAAAGTAAAATATATTAATAACATGAAAAAAGACAGAAAAATCTAAAAATTTAAACTAGGATGGATGTAATATAGCTCCTGCCAGCAGCTGTTAGCCTAATACTCCCCTTAGAGAATAGCTGAACATACTACTGCAGTAAACCGGCTGGTTGGTTGGCTTATTTATTTTCTCTTCAAATTGTTGTTGCTTGCATATAGCAAAAATTGGAATATCATACATAAGTGAGGGGCTACTAAGGCTGCAAAGATAAAAATACATATAACTAGCTTAATATTTAGTTAATAGTTTTTAACAACAACTACAGAAAATTAGAATTTTAGCAACATTCTTCATGTATAAGTTTATTTAGTTTTTGTATTTTATTGCAATATATATATATATATATATATATATATATATATATATATATATATATCTTAATATATATATATATATATATATATATATCTCCTGTCACGATGTTTGTCCGCGATGGACTCCTAAACTACTTAACCGATTTTAAATTAAATTGGCACACTGTGAGCAGTCTGGTCCAACTTGAGAGATAGGCTATATTAATTTTCTCTGAGACGAACATGAGTGGGGGTTATAAGGGAGGCTTGAAATTAAAAGTCGCGATATTTTGTTTTCTATTGGATTTTTCGCAAATATGCATTTAACAAAAGTTGTTTATTTTGTTATTTAGAGTAACTTTTGTCTTAAACACTTTCATCGTATTCCGAAGTTTAAATGAGTTATACGCTTATGACTATAGCGGGAGTCAACAATATTATTTGGGACAAAAAACCCATCCCAAATAAATAAAACTCGGTATGTGTATTAGCACTAACGCTTTTATTATAAGAAGCCATACCAACATTTCTAGGGACGGGCAGGAGTGGGGGTTTTAAGGGAAGCCAGAAATTAAAAATAGCGATATTTCCTTTCCTATTGGTTTACTGGCAAATATGAACATAACAAAAGTTGTTTATTTTGCTATTTAGAGTAACTTTTGTTATATACACTTTTTTCGTATACCGAATTATAAACGAGATATACGCTAAAAATTATAGCGGAAGTGAAAAATTTTATTTGGCACAAAAGACTCAACCGAACTAAATAAAACACTCAGTATGTGTATTAGCTCTAATGCCTTCCTTATAAAAAGCCACACTATTTCTAGGGACAGGCAGGAGTGGGGGTTATAAGAGAGACCTGAAATTAAAAATATTGATATTTCGTTTCCTATTGTAGTTTCGGCAAATATGCACATAACAAAAGTTGTTTATTTTGATATTTAGAGAAATTTGCTCAAGAATTCTTTTCAATATGAACTACCAGGTACCTCACCTGGAAAAATTAATTCAAATGTATGTTAATATTTAGTCCTTAATAATTCAAATCTATGCATAATGCACAGGAAGCGGGAAATATGGCAATATGGAGAACAGTGAAGTCTTACATAAAAAATTAATTTTATTATTAACAAATCCACAGGAACGACGGGTATTAACCCTAAACACTGGGACGGGTAAATGTCAAAATATTGTGCAAAATAAAGCCTTGCCAAAAAAATACCATCAACATTCAGCCTCAAATGAATTCCCGAGCGAAGCCGGGTATCTGAGCTAATATATATATATATATATATATATATATATATATATATATATATATATATATATATATACTACAATATAATTGTATATTAGTAAATTTAAATGTTCTCATGTCAGTAATTTAATCTAGGATGGATATAATATAGCTCCTGTCTGCAGCTGTTAGCCTAATACTCCCCTTAGAGAATAGCTGAACATACTACTGCAGTAAACTGGCTGGTTGGCTGAGAGAGTGAGTAATGATAAGTGTCCCTCATAAGTGAGGGACTGACTACTAAGGCTGTAAAGGTAAAAATACATATAACAGCTTAATATTTAATTAATAGTTTTTAACAGCAACTACAGAAAATTAGAATTTCAGCAACATTCGTTATGTATATGTATCGCCGAGTACCTTAGCTAGTATATTATATATATGCTGCTAAGATACTAATATATAACTTATTTCCCATATCTTGATGTTATTGAAACAAATATGTACAATCATAACTATTATACGTTAATGGTAATATCATTATGACAAAAGATAATATGAGTTTAAACTCGATATGATTGTTTTAAGTATTACTTAGGTTGCAGGTAGGGGGGGGATTTCTTCTCCTCACCAAGCTTTTTGAATATAAATGATATTATATTTACGGTACCACTATTATTTAATTCCATTGGGTAGATCTATTATTAAAACAATATTTTATATTATTTGTTATTATTATGTCTTGTGTGTAAGCGTGGGGGGGGGGGTTTGAGTGATAAATTGTAAATATTTTTACACTTTATGGGTTATTGTTATATATATGAATGTGTGTGTGTGTGTGTGTGTGTGTGTGTGTGTGTGTGTGTGTGTGTGTGTGTGTGTGTGTGTGTGTGTGTGTGTGTGTGTGTATGTGGGGGGATATTTCAGTGATAAATTGCAAATATTTTTACCCTTTATGGGTTATTGCTATATATACAAATATATATATATATATATATATGTGTGTGTGTGTGTGTGTGTGTGTGTGTGTCTTGTGTGTATGCGTGGGGGGGGGATTTGAGTAATAAATTGTAAATATTTTTACCCTTCATGGGTTATTGTATTTTTTTGAGTCCTAGGAGGACTAGTAAATGTCATTAAAGACAATAAGATGGAGCACTTAGTGAGACCAAAAAATTACTTTGCTTATGCTCATAGTAGTAAAAAATAATAATTATATAAATTATTAAGAAATCTAGCTCTAAGCATTTAAGTGGCTTTCATAGAGAAATACTATTATTAATTGAATCAAAAAGTTATAATATTTTATGTATAATACAGTTTTTAAATATTATACTTTTACTTTTATTGTAAGGAAAATAAATAAATTGAAGTTTATAAAAAAAATAATTTCTTCCCAAATAATTAGATCGTTTTTGGGTGTGTGTCTTACTCGAAAAAATAAAGTATTATCACTGATATATACGTATGTATATTATACTAGCTCAGATACCCGGCTTCGCCCGGGAATTGATTTGGGGCTGGATGGTGATGGTATTTTTTTGGCAAGGCTTTACTTTGCACAATATTTTGACATTTACCCGTCCCAGTGTTTAGGGTTAATACCCGTTGTTGGCATATGTTAATAATAAAATTAATGTTTTATGTAAGTCTTCACTGTCCTCCAAATTGTCATATCTCCCGTATCCTGTGCATTATGCATAGATTTCAGCTGTTAAGGACAAAATATTAACATAGATTTGAATTAATTATTCCAGGTGAGGTACCACATAGTTCTTATTGGAATGAATTGTTAGCATATCAACATTTCTACGCAAATTACTTGCTCCACAAATTGTTCCTGGAGAAATGTATAAAACAAAAGTTAATCTAAATAACAAAGTAAACAAATTTTGTTTACATATGACCCCCACTCGCGTTCTAACCTAAAAAGTTTAATATAGCTTATAATCATGGAAGAATTAATGCTAATTGACATACCGAGTTTTTTTAAGTTCTGTTTAATCGTTAGCGTCCAATGAAATAGTTGACTCCCGCTTTAGTTTATAGTGTATATCTCGTTTATACATTGTTTAATGGCAAAAATGAGTATGACAAAATTTACTCTAAATAACAAAATAAACAACTTTTGTCATGTTCATATTTGCTGAAAAAGCAATAGGAAACGAAATATCGCTATTTTTAATTTTAGGCCTCCCTTACAACCCCCACTCCTGCCCGTCCCTGGAAAAGTTGGTATGGCTTGTTATAATGAAAGCGTTAGTGCTAATACATATACTGAGTTTTATTTATTTCGGTTGGGTCTTTTGTCCCATATAAAATTGTTCACTTCCGCTATAGGTTTTAGTGTATATCTCGTTTATAAATCGTTATACGATAAAAGTGTATATAACCAAAGTTACTCTAAATAACAAAATAAACAACTTTTGTTATGTTTATATTTGCCGAAAAACCAATAGGAAACGAAATATCGCTATTTTTAATTTCAGATCTTCCCTACGACCCCCACTCCTGTTCGTCTCAGAGAAAATTAATATAGCCTAAAGTCTAAGTTGGGTTAGTAGTAATATATATACCAAGTTTCATAAAATTTGGTTCAGCCGTTTATGCGTGAAAAGGTAATAAACAAACAAACAAACAAATAAACAGACACCAAAGAAACAAAATGCAGTTATGGTGTCTATGGCATGTGAAACAAAAAGTTATCGTGAAATTTCGCGAAAAAAATCAATGTACAGACAGAGGTTACAATTTTATATATATACTAGCTCAGATACCCGGCTTCGCTCGGGAATTCATTTGAGGCTGAATGGTGATGGTATTTTTTTGGCAAGGCTTTAGTTTGCACAATATTTTCACCTTTACCCGTCCCACTATTTAGGATTAACACCCGTTGTTGGCATTTGTTAATAATAAAATTAATTTTTTATGTTAGTCTTCACTGTCCTCCAAATTGTCATATTTCCCGTCTCCTGTGCATTATGTATAGATCTCAGTTATTAAGCACAAAATATTGTGGTGAAACGAAATATCACCATTATTAATTTCAGGCTTCCCTTATAACCCTCACTCCTGCCCGTTCCTAGAAATGTTAGTATGGCTTATTATAAGGAAAGCGTTAGTGCTAATACATATACCGAGTTTTATTTATTTCGGCTGGGTCTTTTGTCCCAAATAAAATTGTTCACTTCCGCTATAGGTTTTAGCATATATCTCGTTTATAATTCGGTAAACTAAAAAAGTGTATATAACAAAATTTACTCTAAATAACCAAATACACTTCCGCTATAGGTTTTAGCGTATATCTCGTTTATAATACGGTATACGAAAAAAGTGTGAAAACAACTGAGGAAAGAAAGAGGGAGTGAGAAAGGTTCTAGATTACAGGAAAGTCTCCCCACCCGTCCCTGACGCTCCAGGTTAACCAACAGAACATGACTAACGGCTAACTCTCAATTCCGCTAACATTACCTTATATTCAGATTCTATTTTCAATACTAATTATGTATGTTTAAATACTTTCGTTTTTTGTGAATTAATTGATGTTTTAAACACATTAAAGGATGAAATTACTTACTTCCGATTAATTAATGTTCCAGTGAAAGACAGAGGAAGGGGGGGTGGGGAGTAAAATACTTTGCTCCTCATGAAACAGCTACTTCTTTTTAAAATGCTTCATACAATTGAAATGTTCTTGTTTATCGTCATGTTCATATTTGCCGAAAAACCAATAGGAAACGAAATATCGCTATATTTAATTTCAGGCTTCCCTTATAACCCCCACTCCTGCCCGTGCCTAGAAATGTTGATATGGTTTGTTATAATGAAAGCGTTAGTGCTAATCGACATACCGAGTTTTATTTACTTCGGTTGGGTCTATTGTCCCAAATAAAATTGTTCACTTCCGCTATAGATTTTAGCGTATATCTCGTTTATTATTCGGTATACGAAAAAAGTGTATATAACAAATGTTACTCTAAATTATAAAGTAAACAACTTTTGTTATGTTCATATTTACCGAAAAACCAATAGGAAACGAAATATCGCTATTTTTAGTTTCTGGCTTCCCTTATAACCCCCACTCCTGCCCAACCATAGAAATATTGGTATGGCTTGTTATAATGAAACCGTTAGTGCTAATAGATATACCGAGTTTTACTTAGTTCGGTTGAGTGTTTTGTGCCAAATAAAATTGTTGACTCCCGCTATAATTTTTAGCGTATAACTCATTTATACTTCGGTATACGAGGAAAGTGTATATAACAAAAGTTACTCTAAATAACAAAATAAATAACTATTGATGTGCATATTTGCCGAAAAACCAATAGGAAACGAAATATCGCTATTTTTAATTTCTGGCTTCCCTTATAACCCCCACTCCTGCCCGTCCCTAGAAATGTTGGTATGGCTTGTTATAATGAAACCGTTAGTGCTAATAGATATACCGAGTTTTACTTAGTTCGGTTGAGTGTTTTGTGCCAAATAAAATTGTTGACTCCCGCTATAATTTTTAGCGTATAACTCATTTATACTTCGTTATACGACGAAAGTGTATTTAACAAAAGTTACTCTAAATAACAAAGTAAATAACTTTTGTTATGTGCATATTTGCCGAAAAACCAATAGGAAACGAAATATCGCTATTTTTAATTTCAGGCCTCCCTTATAACACCCACTCCTGTTTGTCTTAGAGAATAATAATATAGCCTAAAGTCTAAGTTGGGATAGTAGTAATATACATACCAAGTTTCATAAAATTCGGTTCAGCCGTTTATGCGTGAAAAGGTAACAAACAAACAAACAAACAAACATACACGAAAGAAACAAAATGCAGTTTTGGTGTCTATGACATGTGAAACGAAAAGTTATCGTGAAATTTCGCGAAAAAAATCAATGTACAGACAGAGGTTACAATTTTATATATATATAGATATATGTGTATATTTAAATAAATTTAAACGGTATAATATTAATCTCATTATAATTAAATTTAAAAGGTATAAATAGATAAATAAATAAATATATATATATATATATATATATATATATATATATATATATATATATATATATAACTGAATTATCGCACACACCACTCAAGAAAAATTTCTGATTTGCACAGACTCGTTGAGTACCCTATTGAGTATCCCCCTTACGCATGGCTATCTTATGACAAAAGATCAACCCCCGATTTGTGAGAAGTGTAACACAGAACTATCTATCACATATTAATGGAATGTCATAAGAATACAGATATTAGAAACAAATTCAATATTTCCAATAATATAGAAGTGACCCTTGGAGATGACCCGAAAGAACTCGATAAATTGTTTAATTTTGTAAAAAACACGAGTTTATACAAAGAAATTTAAAGTGCAATTGTTTGTATCCTTGTTAATATTGTTAAAGTGGCGATGTGGATGAGGGTGCCGGGATGTGAATTATGGGTATTGCAGGGCGATGATAGCCTAGTAGTTTTTCGCCCTTAAATCCTATTATTAATAATATATATATATATATATATATATATATATATTTGTCCGTTCAAAATTTCTTTGAACACATTTGATGAGATAGCCTCAGCCAGCCCCCAGCCTGCTGCTGCTAGTATGTTCAGCTATTCCCTAAGAGGAGTATTAGGCTAACAGCTGCTGGCAGGAGCTATATTGTATCTAACCAAATTCAAATTCCAGACTTTATTGATTTCATTGTCTTTCTTCATGTTATTAATGTATTTTACTTTATTAGACCCTTAAAACTACAAACTATTTTTAATATAATAACAACCATTTAGCCATAATTATACATTTGAACCAATAATTATAAGTAGAAATGTATAATGAAAGTTTTTGGGAAATCTGTTGAAAGCCCCCCCCCCTCAAGTAGGGGCTGGGTAAATTAACCAGATTTGCCAAGTGCTGGTATTGCTTTCTTGTGACCTTATCTCACCATATATTCTCTACTTCCATGTAAATATGCCCCACTCATAATAACGGGAGATATTTGGAATTTTCAAATTCCCCCTCTGTAATCACAAATAAGAGGGGGGGGGGACAAACAAATTTGCATGTTTCTCGCATAATAAAGATCTTATGAATTCAAAATTTGGTATTTAAGTTTAGCATAAAGAGGTTCATGCTTTATCAGCTAATTGTTATAATCACAGAGTAGGAGGAGTTTATATTGTACTGTAGGGGTTTACTGGAGGATGAAAACTTACAAATACTCTCAGTTAATTTTTATATTAGAAAAAATATGCACGTAACATTTATAGGCAATTAAATGTGCAATAAGTTTGGTTGTATTGCATGTTTCCATCCGATATATAATAACAAAGATATTTCGAATCTCTGAAATTCTTCACCTCTAACCTCCCCCACCCCTCTCCTCACTGTCTAATTTCGGCTATCAATGAAGTTGGTCTTTAATTTTTCATAAAATGCTTATATATCGAGTTTAGCAACAATAAGACAAAAATTGCGACTGGTGGAGCGGTATATCATTTTGATTGGACCTCATTTTCATGATGCAGCTTTTCAAATGGTAAAATCAAATTATTGTTTTACTTAAAATGCAGCTTTTCAAAGGGTAAAATCAAAATTCCAGTTTTATTTAAAATCTATTTAAATATAATTTTAAGCACTTAAACTTTGACTTGTTAAAACACAAGTAACATTCTCCATTGAGGAATTTTATTACTCTTAACAGATAAATTTTGTATGAACAGATTTTAAGTACAAATATGTATATATATATTTATCTCCTGCTCTAGCTCTCATAGTTTTTGTTTATGGACCAACTAAGCACTTCATGCAAAAAAGAGTGAAAAAGTTGTAGGAGTAGAAGTGGGGGTTTTTCTGGGTCTGCTAAATAAAAAAATTATAATAACTATAGAACAGGAATTGTAGCAAATAGCTGCTTGATAAGGATGACTGTTTGTACATTATTTTTGTTATGACAATAGCAACAGAAAGAAAGGTATTTGCTGCTTAATATTTCACTGTTTCTCTGAACCCTACTCCTTCTGGACAGGTTTGAAACATTAGTGGATTTCTTCTGCAGTAATATTGCCAACACTTCTCTTTTAATATTAAAATTATAGACACAGTAACAAAAAATGTTTAGCCCATCTTCTATATCAAGTGGCATCTACTATATCTCACAATTAGAAATTGCAATCTTTTGAATACTGGAACTACAACTATTTATCACAAACTATTAAGTATCTGATGTACGAATAAATACTAAAACCGGTAAATCCAAAATTTCTTTGAACACATTTGATGAGATAGCCTCAGCCAGCCCCCAGCCTGCTGCTGCTAGTATGTTCAGCTATTCCCTAAGAGGAGTATTAGGCTAACAGCTGCTGGCAGGAGCTATATTGTATCTAACCAAATTCAAATTCCAGACTTTATTGATTTCATTGTCTTTCTTCATGTTATTAATGTATTTTACTTTATTAGACCCTTAAAACTACAAACTATTTTTAATATAATAACAACCATTTAGCCATAATTATACATTTGAACCAATAATTATAAGTAGAAATGTATAATGAAAGTTTTTGGATAAAATTAAGAAAATTGTCATTGCTATGCACTATGAATTCATTAAAAAGGTTCACCATCCATTTGGGTGAAAGCCCACTGACTGACGGACAACCAACTCAGTACAACTGTCAACAGGCTTGAAGATGATGCCATCGCATCGAAAGCGCTTGCCAGCGGTACTCAACCATCAGCCAGTGACGACAGTCTCCACCGATAGGTTTGACAACATTAAAAAGGACTTCGAAAATACGATGTTTTATCTGTAATAGACAATTGAATTATTTTTAAAGAGAAGACAAGTAAACTAAGATTTTAATTATTAGGTCTAGAATCAAGAACTCCAAAATTTATTATGTATATATTTCAACATGAATACCATGAAATGAGTTCTTAAATAAAATATATTATAAATAAGAGAAATAAGATATTTTCTAAATATTATTATTGAAGTAGGGAATATATTAATAGATGTTTTATTTTTTTATTTGTTATTTGAATCCCTATACACTTATTATACATTAGCAATAAGCCGAAACATCGTATACCAAGCAAAAATACAAAATATTCTTCAGAGCTTAATACATGTGAGTTATATGAAGCAGTTATTATATTTTTAGTTCAGGCAGCCCCCTCCCATTACCCCCCCCCCACTCCTGGTCATGTCATTTTCACTTAAAACAACTGTGTATCTGTAAGCATACATAGGTTGTTATTTCCCACCTGCTTGGTTGGTTCTCTAGCCTCTTAGTATATATTTTGAATTTTATTTCCCTCTCCAACCCCCCTCCAACACTTCCTTGTCTGATTTCACGAATTAATGAGTTGAATACACATATGAGTTGAATAAGCATATGCCTATATCAAATTTGACTATGATCAAACACAAAATATAATGTCTAGAAACAAATATATTGTAACATGTACAATTTCCAGAGCTATAAATAAGTGAAAAGAACATAATAAATGGTAAATATATAAAATATTTTAAAAAGTCGTTGTAAATGTTTCACTGAAAAGTTGCTGTTAGGAGTGCTAAACTAACAGCACAGCATATATTCATATTTATTAAATGTCAAATGGGAGAATTTAAAGATGAAAAATGCTATATCATCGTCACAAATTTATTGTTCATATAATGAGAAATTTTTGGATGGGGTGGATGATTTTTATGCATATTATTTTATATAATATAATTGTTTGATAATTTGAGTGCTAATGGGTGGGTGTTCACCATCCATTTGGGTCATTCCACATCAATTCAACCACACCATGACACACACCATTTCAGATTTTGATGAATCTTATTTTAGGTGTTCTATTCATTGATGTGAGGCACCATACCGAACTGTTTGGATTATCTTTATCGGTTTGGATTTTATGGTATCTTAAAGTTTTGTGTTTTCTATCGATTAGGAACAGTAAAATTAATTTGTATTCAATTCAAAAATAATTTATAACTTTCTTATTTACAAACCAATTTTGATGAAATTTTTTGTATGTATTCATAAATATCTTTAAAAACAATAAAAAAATAAACGAAGGTACCAAGTAAGTATTTGTGGCCAGAAAAAAATTACAAAGTGTCAATTTGAGCTTTTCAGAAAGCAAATACATAGTTAAATTGAATATCCCGAAAGGGATAAGGATAATTATGGAAATCTTTTTTTATTTTGGTTCTAATCTACCACCTAAAGCAATAAAATGAATGGTTATTTCACTCCTTCATTGTTTATACCAAGTTTGAAAATAAATGTTTAGAAAAATTTAGAATTTTTTATGAATTAAAAGAAAATGATAAATACAGGTAACCAAGAAGATAGTTACATTACATTAGTTGCAAAAACTGCGCATTTTGTCAGAATGAGCTCTTAAAAAACTTACTTGGTATCCTTGGGCTTCTTGTAATGTATTCACATTACAATAATGTATTCACATTCGAATAACTTTCATTAAAGACCATTGAGATGATAGCTGTGCCAAAAGGAGGAATGTTTCCTTCAAATTTTTAAAAAATGTTGATTCAGATTTACCAATGTAAGAATGAGGTATCAGTTTGTTGTGTTTTTCAACTAATGTTTCAATGAATTCTTCAACAGTGCTGGAACTCTATCATTTCTGTTCTATCTGTGGACACCCACTGATTGTACTGAATGACGTATTCCTCATTATTAGTTCTTTATAACCCTCCTCTATACCAGCTCCATGTATCAACAAAAGAACATTTTGGTGAATTGTACATACACACACTAGATGTGTTCAACTAGCACCAGCTGAAACACACCTCTTAGGTCTCAAGGTACAAACAAAATTTTGAGAGAAATATTTTCGAACCAGGATACGCCCATTTAAAATTGGAGTACAGCTTACAAAGATTATATCAAATCACACGCATTCTTTCATACAATTTTTTCCCTATACTCACAACATCCTTCATCCCTCACAAAATTCTACAATTTTCTTCTTTCTGATAAAATTTTTTTTCCAATTCAACAGTTTCAGGGCTTACTTTTATGCCTTGTTTTAAATCTGGGTCAGCTAAAAATCCCTTGGTTTTATACAATTGTTGGGCCTTGCGTACAGAATAATCAGTTATGATAAAAGTTTCTTTTATATTTTCTTTCATTAAAGAGGCAGGTATTGTCAACATTTGAATCCGTTTCTTTCTTGATGAAACTACCATTTCACAATTTGATTATCTCTACTAGTTTATTCACATCTTCACTTTTTTGCAACTTTTATCCGAGTTGATCTTTTCCTCTGGCAAATCAATTCCAAGAACTGGTTGAATTTTAGACTTTACCTGTTCATGACACTCTCAAACTTATCGTTACCATAAGAATTAGTGGTTCAAATATGTAATTATGGCTAATTGGTTGTTATTATATTAAAAATAGTTCGTAGTCTTAAGGGTCTAATAAAGTAAAATACATTAATAACATGAAGAAAGACAATGAAATCATAAAGTCTGGAATTTGAATTTGGTTGGATACAATATAGCTCCTGCCAGCAGCTGTAACCTAATACTCCTCTTAGGAAATAGCTGAACATACTACTGCAGCAATCAGCAGGCTGAGGTCTTTCTCATCAAATGCTTGGATCAAATGTGTTCAAAGAAATTTTGAACAGACAAGTATATATACTAGCTCAGATACCCGGCTTCGCCCGGGAATTGATTTGAGGCTGAATGGTGATGGTATTTTTTTGGCAAGGCTTTACTTTGCACAATATTTTGACATTTACCCATCCCAGTGTTTAGGGTTAATACCCGTTGTTGGCATTTGTTAATAATAAAATTATTTTTTTATGTAAGTCTTGACTGCCCTCCAAATTGCCATATTTCCCGTCTCCTGTGCACTATGCATAGATTTCAGCTATTAATGACAAAATATTAACGTTGATTTGAATTAATTTTTCCAGCTGAGGTACCTGATAGTTCAAATAGGAATACATTTTTGAGCATATCAATATTTCTACGCAAATTACTTACTCCACACATTTGTTCCTGGAGAAATGTATAAGAAAAGAAAAGTTAATCTAAATAACAAAGTAAAGAACTTTTGTTATGAGCATGTTTGTCGAAAAACAAATAGATAATAAAATATCGCGAATTTTTATTTCAGGCCTCCCTTATAACCCCGACTCTCGTTCTAACCTAAACATTTTAATATAGCTTATAATCATGGAAGAATTAATGCTAATTGACATACCGAGTTTTGTTAAGGTCGGTTCAATCGTTAGCGCCCAATAAAATAGTTGACTCCCGCTTTAGTATATGTGTATATCTCGTTTATACATTGTTAAAAGACAAAAATGAATATGACAAAAGTTACTCTAAATAACAAAATAAACAACTTTTGTTATGTTCATATTTGCCGAAAAACGAATAGAAAACGAAATACCGCTATTTTAAATTCTGGCCTCCCTTGTAACCCCACCTCCTGTTCGTCTCAGAGAATATTAATATAGCCTAAAGTCTAAGTTGGATTAGTAGTAATATACATACCAAGTTTCATAAAATTCGGTTCAACCGTTTATGCGTGAAAAGGTAACAAACATACAGGAAAGAAACAAATTGCAGAATCGTGTCTATGACGGAGTGAGACACCCAGCCTTTGCTGCTAGTATGTGCGCAGCCATTCTCTCCTGGAAGTATTAGGCTAACAGCTGCTTGGAGGAGCTATAATATGCCTAATCGAGTATAATGATACTATTATGCCTATACAGACTTTAATGGTTTCATTGTATCTAATAATTTCAAGTGCCACTAAGCAACAAAGTTCATATCATTAAAAAAAATATCAGAGTTTTGATATTATCACTGTACAAAACAATAACTGTGATATTCCATTATATTTGGTTGCAAAAATATTTATACTTAGTGCAAATAACTATTGCATTTAAATTTCATCAATTATGATTTAAATGAGGCATTTATTTTAAAAATGAATGAATGAAAATGTAAGAATCCATTATTATTTACTCTGTGAATTGGTTAGGCATAAGCTGGTTATTGAGTAAACCTATTGCTATACTTCCTGGCAACATAATAATTTTAAAACAAACAAAAGGGAAATTCAGGTTATACATAATGACAAAAATATTTAAAATCAAATATAGGTTTATAATATCAAGTAATGAGTGGAATGTATGAGAACACACCTAAACTTGAAATGACAACAAAAGTATAATAAAAAGAAAGTATGAACATGGGCATTTGGGTTCATACTTCCTTGTAATAACGGAGCATGGCTTACTACTTATAATAAATATAGAATACCCCTGCATGACAGGCTTTTTGAGTACCCCTTTTGAAAAATATTTATACCTAGTTGTATGACAAAAGTGTACACTATAAAAGTTATACTAAATAACATAATAAACACTGTTTGTTATGTACATCTTTGGCAAAAACCCGATTGGAAGTGGAATATGGCAATTTTTCATTTCATGCCTCCCTTAGAAACCCCACTTCTATTTGTCCGTAGAAATGTTAATATAGCTTATAATCAGTTTTATTTGCAATGTCCCTTTTAATGAATTCATAGTGCACAGTAATGACAATTTTTCAAATTTTATTCAAGAACTTACATGCATTTATATTTATAATTTTTTGTTCAAATATATAACTATAGCTAATTGGTTGTTATTATAATAAAAATAGTTTGTAGTCTTTAAGGTCTAATAAAGTAAAATACATTAATGACATGACATTGAAATCAATAAAGTCTGGAATTTGAATTTGGATAGGTAATGTATAGCTCCAGCCAGCAGCTGTTAGCCTAATACTCCCGTTAAAGAATAGCTGAACTACTGCAGCAAGGCTGGGCTGGACTGATTCTTCTCATCAAATGCGTACGTACACAGAAATGTTGAAAGCGTACACAGAAATTTTGAAAGGACAAAACTGGAATTTTAAATTATATATATATATATATATATATATATATATATAAGTGATAATACCATATTTGCTTACGTAATTCGCGCACCCAAAACAGTAATTTTTTGCGAAGAAATTATTTTTTATGAACTTCAATTTATTTATTTTCCTCACAATAAAAGTAAAAATATAATATTTAAAAACTGTATTATACATAAAATACCGGTACATATTTTTGTACCTATTTACTGTTATTATTACTATGTTATGTATGAATGGTGTACACTTCTTTGTAAATTGGTCTGTATAGTGTAATATGAATACACATTACCATTTGGAAATCCTCCATGTATCATGCACACCCATAGATTTCATGTTAATTTTTTTGAAAAAAGGTGCGCGTACATTAGCAAATATGGTAATATTTTGTCCAACATGGATGGGAATATCATAAAGATATTAATTATTTCGTACCCACATGTATATAGCCAATTATTAAAAAATTAAATATATTTTTGGCCCCACTTGGTTGTATTATAAAAATATGAGCACCACAACAATAATTATAATAAATAACAATACTGGAACTCAAATGCTGTTGGAAGGGGAATAAATAATAAATGAAATTGATGAGCAACTGCTACCTCTATTAACATAAATTATTTAATAATCTCTCTCTCTCTCTCTCTCTCTCTATATATATATATATATATATATATATATATATATATATATATATAAGCATTATGGTAGTTATATGTATTTTTTTGCTTCAGGCCTATTAGACACCCACTAACGATAGTGCAAATTTTACTATATGGAACTGAGTACATTTCAAATTCTTTTCCCATAGATTTCCATAACGAGAAAAATATGAAATATATGATGAAAGAGATCAATAGTGTGTTATTGGAGTACTTGGGAAATCTGGTTAGTTAGTTTATGTAGCCACTGCATGATAAACTCAATTCTTGTATTGATTAGAGATTTTCCTCTAGATATTATTGAAAAAAATAATTAAAGAACAACTATTCAGTCAACAATTCTGTATTTATTATAAGTAGTAAGCCATGAGCCATGATCGTACTTTTCCTTTGTTACCATTTTAAGGTTTTAGTATGTTTTCATACATTCCACTCATTACTAATTGTGAATATTATTGCAATCAAATATTATGGAATGTCACAGTTATTGTTTGTGACCATACAGTGATCATATCAAAACTCTGATATATTTTTTTTAAATGAAGTAAAATTAAAGTCTGGAAAGGCATAGATAGTATCATTATACTTGATTAGGTATAGTCTAACTCCTCCTAGCAGCTGTTAGCCTAATACTTCCAGGAGAGTTCATACTAGCGGGAAGAAAGTGATGCAGGCTGGCTGGCTGTCTCACTCCATCCACTCACACAAAAATCAAACAGGGGCTGGGTAAATTAAGCAGATTTCCCAAGTGCTATTCTTGTGACCTCCTCTCACCATTTCCATGAGAGCGGTAATATATATATATATATATATATATATATATATATACACACACACACACAAATAAATACAACTGTGATTATACAAATTAATACAACTATGATTATAAGCTACATTAACATTTCTAGGGACAAAGAGGAGTGGGAGGAGGCATGAAATGAAAAATCGCCATATTTCTCTTCCAATCTTGGCAAAGATGGACTTAAAGAAAGGCGTTTATTTTGTTACTTAGTGTAACATTTATTGTATAAACTTTTGTCATACAACAAAGTATAAACGAGATATATGCTAAAAACGTCTGTCATGCAGGGGTGTAACAATTATGTATTTATAAAAAACTCCGTCACGCAGGGGCTGTGAAAAATAAGCAGATTTCCCACGTGAAGTTATAATATAATAAAGAAATCTCCATACGAGAACGGAACAGTTACGATTTCAGCACTCACACAGGTCCGATTTCAGCCGTTAACGAACTTGATCTGTCTTTTTACATAAAACGTTTAATTATCGATTTTGGTAACGATCAAACAAAACTTGCGACCGCTAGAGCGGTAACAGACAAATATATATATATATATATATATATATATATATATATATATATATATATATATATATACATATATATAATTTTGAATAGACCTCATTTTCGTCATCTCGTGGGTAGGATCGGTGGACATTTGAAGAAATTTTTTGAAAATCGCGTCATGAGTACGACCTCAATAGCTGACTGATTTCCCTTCAGGGAAATCTGCTAAAAGTATTAAGTCACGCTCTGTTATTACAAGGAAGATTCATTGTACGAAGCCAAATCTCCATGTTTATACTTTACTTTTGTTGCCATTTTTAGGTTTTGGTATGTTCTCATACATTCCACTCATTCATTACATGTTATTATAAACCTATATTTGGTTTTGAATGTTTTTTTTTTCATTCTGTATACCCTGAATTCCCTTTTGTTTGATTTTAAATTATTCTGATGCCAGGAGGTATAACAATAGGTTTACTCAATATTAAGGCTTATGTTTTACCAATGCACAGTGAAAGAATGATGGAGTCTGTCTTACATTTTCGTTCATTAATTTTTAAAATAAATGCCACTTTTAAATCTTAATTGATGAAATTGATATGCAAGAGTTTTCTGCACTAGTTGTGAATATTATTGCAATCAAATATAATGGAATATCACAGTTATTGTTTTGTACAGTGATAATATCAAAACTCATAGTATTAGTAGTATAGGCATTGTATATCATTACACTCGATTAGGTATAGTATAGCTCCTCCTAGCAGCTGTTAGCCTAATACTTCCAGGAGGGAATACCTGCACATACTAGCGGCAAAGGGGGCGAGCAGGCTGGCTGTCTCACTCCATTCATCCCACTCACCCAGGAAAAGGAGGAGCTGGGTAAATAAAGCAGATTTCCCAAGTGCTTGCTGGAATAGCATTATTGTGACCTCATCTCACCATAATATATTTTTTTATTCCCATGTAAAACATTACCAGCTATGCTGTACTCTTAACAGCTTACTATTTTGGCTCTCTTCTATTGTGAAAGCAGATGTTTTACTTCAGGTGTGGCAACTTTTGACATGCTGTGGGCCAAACTAGTGTGCCCATGTTCGCCGCTTTTAAAATTAGTTTTATAAAGTTGTGTTCATAATTTTTAACAATAGATACCAGGCATGATTTTATACAACAAAGTAATTATAATACAATTTATTAAAATAACAAAATGAAATGAAAAAAAAATAGGTACAACATTATAATTAATTCGTAAAATTTGGAATTATTACATACTACGAAAATTAAACAGCCACAACGGAATCAATGAGATTTGAGTTTGAATTTGGGAAATTAATCCATCGATGTTTTGATTAATTCCACTGATACAAAGACCTAAAGAATTTTCCAAATTATTGTCAGTCAGCCTTGTACGATTATTTGATTTATTAGCTTTCATTTTTGAAAAGAACTGTTCACATTGCCAAACTGTCAAACGCACAAAGCTCTCCTCGTCTTCCTCATTTGGAGTAAATAGTGTAATCTTTTTTTTTAATTGGGTTTTTCAAAATGTCTCACTGGCCAGTCGTTGCCCACATATGTTTTACATGCATATACGACTAAGGGTCTACCGATCTGTTTAAGGAGATTTACTCGTTCGTGTCCTCACTCACCATTGAATTAAATGTAATTAGCACACTCATTACTGGTATGCATGGTTCCTCCTAAGAATGGCTCGAGTATTCGCTTCATTGCCCTGTTAAGGAAATTTGCTGTTGATGTTGTACTCATGTTGTGATTATGGAAAAATGTTTTCAATTCCCTGGATATTTTGAATGCACAAAAATGGAGGTCCATTCAAATTTATACATATATGTATATATATTTGTGAGCCTACTGTCTAGACATTTTAATTAAAATCTCAGTTTGCTTGTAATCTGTTTAATAATAATTGAAATGTCGAGTCATAGATACAATTTTCAAATATTTAATTATGGCTAATTGGTTGTTATTATAATACAAATATTTTGTAGCCTTAAAGATCTAATAAAGTAAAATGCATTAATAACATGAAAAACAACTGTGAAATATAAAGACTGGAAAATAAAACTTTGATAGATGTACTCATAGATCCTGCCAGCGGCTGTTGGCCTAATACTTTCCTTAGAGAATAGCTGCAGCAAACCAATGGGCAACCAACCACAGCAAACCTGTGGCTGTAAAAAAAATTCTTCTCAAATACACATAAATTTTGAATGGACAAAAATGAAAAGTCCATTTAATTTTATTATATATATATATATATATATATATATATATATATATATATATATATATATATATATGTGTGTGTGTGTGTGTGTGTGTGTGTGTGTGTGTGTGTGTGTATTTGAGTGATAAATAGTAAGTAACTATTAAAAACTAAAAGAAAAAGTAGCTTTCTGCCATTAATAAATATGATCTGTAGGGTTCACTGAAAGGTTAAATATTGAGTGAGGTATAGGTAAAATAAAAATTTTGGAGACAAGAACGTGAAATTTTAGTTGATGATGTCATTGCACAACGAGGAAGGAAACTAATATTTGGTAAGCATTTTAAGCTTAGAATAAAGAGGTTCTTGTTTGTTTTGTTTTTTATTATTATTTACATCCACTTTATGGTACTATGTGGTTCATGCTATATCAGCTAATTTTTATAATCACATGTGTAGGAGTGGGCTGTTTACTGAACGCTGAAAACTAACAAATACAAATATCCCGGCTACTATTTATATTGCAGAAAGTATGTATGTAACAGCATTTATAGGCAATTAAATGTGAAATGAGATTGGTTATATTCAATATTTGATCAATGTATATTAACATCCCTTATAAATAGATTATTGTTAATATGAAATGAGTAGGAGTTGGGGTTTATTCAAGGCTTTTTGAAAGCTAAAAAATGCCAAATCTCTGTTAATATTTAAGATACAGAAAAAATCGATATAACATAATTTATAGGAAATTAAATTTTCAATAAGTCAATTTTGTACAATTTATTGTTCCAACATCTAATAACTGAGATATTTTCTCAATTCCCTCTTCTAAACCCCATCTTCTCTGCCACAGGTTCATCCATTAATGAACTTGATCATTAGTTTTGTATAAAATGCTTATATGTATATTGAGTTTAGTGACAATCATACAATAATAATAATTGTGAACACTAGATCAGTAGCAGACAACTAATATATTGTCATGTGCTGAACACACTACTCATCAGCCACCATTTATCCTCCATTTTTCTTGGGATAATAAGCCGATGGAAACCCGACTTGAAATTTAAGCTGAGCATGAGGTGTTTAGTGGCTCGGGTGTTTGAGGTAAAAATTGCATTAGACTCAGGGGTTTAGGAAAGAAATAAAATTTTAGATCCAACTCGTATTAAGCGCTGAGGTTAGTGATATAAGTTATGTTATTATTAGTCTGTTTTTACTTGAGAAACTTACCCCTATTTAACTTGATAAACTCCCCTACCCGGGTACGATTTCAGCCCAACATACTTGATCTTTCTTTTTACATAAAATGACTAAATATCAAGTTTGGTAACAATCAAACAATAATTGCGACCTGTGTTAAAAACAGGAACCATACCGTAATCTATAATTAAGAGTCTCTTGAAGATTAACTGCTGATAATTGTTCCATAATATTGTATAATTTTGATTATTATATGATTTGAAGCTTAGTTTTAAAATAAAACTTATATATAAATTAATAAATAATTTATGTTAATAGTGGAAACAGTTGCAAATCAATTCATTTATTATACCCCTTCCAAATGCATTGGGATTCCAAAATTGATATTTATTATAATTATTGTTGTGATTCTCATATTTTTATAATAAACTTATGTGAGGCAAAATATATATTGAATATTTTAACAATTGTCTATGTACATGTGGAGACAAAAGTATTAATATCTTAATGATATTCCCAAGTTGGGCTAAATATTAAGTATTATCACTATATATACATAATATATATATATATATATATATATATATAGTGTGTGTGTGTGTGTGTGTGTGTGTGTGTGTGTGTAAAATAAATGTCAATGGAATATTGACACTTGGGGTGGTTGGTTGTGTTGTGTTAGCAGCAAGCAGCCCTTGCTGTAGTATGTTCAGCTATTTCTCTAGGAGGAGTATTAGGCTAACAGCGGCTGGCAGGAGCTATATTATACCTATCCAAGTTCAAATTCCAGACTATAAATTTACTATCTTTTTTTCATGTTATTAATGTATTTTAATTTATTAGATCTTTAAGGCTATAAAATATTTTTATTATAATATCAACCAATTAGTCATAGATACATATTTTAACCGAAACATTATAAATAAAAATACACAAAGTAAGTACTTGAATAAAGTTAGAAATGATATCATGGGGCACAACATGATTCATTAAAAGGTCATTGGAAATACTAGGTTTTATTTATGACTACTATACATTTATCTTGTTAACATTTTTCAATCAGATGCCTACTGGAAATATGTGCTTTTGTTTTTTAATCGTCCCTTTATCATCACCCTTTCCAACAGTAAGGGCCAAAATAATAAAGAAATTTATTTTTTGTATAGTTAAGTGTAGTATGGTTTTCATTCAATATCAATGCATGCATCTCACATTAAAAACTAATCTTCCTGTGCTTTACTGCACTTTGTTTAATTACAATAAATACACTTCATAATAAAGTATTTTTTTTTTTTTTTCCAGTTCACCTCCCCCACTCATACACAATCCATTTTATACTTCATGAACATATTTTATTTAAAAAGTGTTTCCATTCTACATAAGAAAATATTTCTTCACTAATACTATGACAAATATTTTTTACATTTATATAATAAGCTATGTAATGGACAATGAATTTAATTAATTGGAATCAGTGAAAAATTTAGATCAGAGGCTGGTTTTGAACTCTTATAGGTAAGATATAGCTCCTGCTAGCAGCTGGTCCCAGGAGAAAATACCGGACAAACTAATGTATGGCTGCTGCTTTGACGCAAATGAATTGGATTCCTTCCCTCTTACATTTTAACTATTTTCCAAGGAGCATGTCGCTTGGAGTCTGACTCCAAGAGCCGTCAGGTCAACAACAGAACCTTCTGGCACTGAAAATGATGCTCTGCATGAAGGCGCTCTGCTGTTTTAATAAATTGTTAAAGTGGAATCGTAACCAATTCTTTCATCCTACCTATAATACTTCTTTGAGTCTAAATCTATGTTGACTGATGCAGACTTTCGTTTATGTTACACTTATATTATAAGTGAATGCCTATTATATATTAATGTTGTATGCTTTATTTAAAAATAAAATAAAGAACAGAATAAAGAAAAGTTATAATATATATATATATATATATATATATATATATCAAAAACTAATGAATATTAAATGAGATTAAATTATTTCTCTCAGTTGTACTATTGATAACATGTTTTATTTTAAATATGGATGACTTTTGAAATAAAAAAATCGCTCAGCAGCATGTTTTCACTAACCATCTTAATGAGCAAGTTTCATTAACTGACAGGTCACCAATGACCTCAAAGAAGTTAAAAAGTCAAGATTCTCAGAGAAGTCATCAACAAGTTGCAATAAGAAGAATGAATACGAAGTGAAAAAAATAAAGAAGCTGCAGCATGCACAAGTATTTTCAGCTCTTGTATTTGGGAACCACTCTCAACAGGAGTTCAATTTGTGTATGTTTGAAGAGTATGTATAGTTGTGCGTGTGTGGAGTTGTGTGAATATATATGTTTAATTTATTTGTTAACAACATTTAGTTCAATGTGGTTAGTAACAAATATTATATAGTTTTTGCATTAAATTTTTATTCTTTAACAGGCTACATTAAATTGTTTATTTTGGTAAACCTCTACTGGAACAAATAATTGATGTATTGTATATATATGAACATAAGTATTTATGCACCATGAATATATTATTAATTTATCTCCCACCTTTTAAACTGTTCTTTATTTTATTTTTAAATAAAACATACAGCATTAATATATAATAGGTATTCTCTTATAAGTGTAGCATAAACATAAGTCTGCATCAGTTGACTTAGACTCAAATAAGTATGTATCCATTAGTAATCAGGTCATTGTGAAAAAAGGAAATGAAGGAATAAAATTAAATGTGCATGCTCCTTGGAAAATAGGTAAAATGGGAGGAAGCAATTGACATCAAAGCAGCAGCCGCACATTTGTATGTTCTCTTGGAAATATTATGAGAACAGCTGCTCGCAGGAGCTATATCATACCTATAAGAGTTCAGAAACCAGTTTCTGGCCTAAATTTTTCACTTATTACAATAAATTCATTGTCCATTATATAGCTTATTGTATAAATGTAAAATATATTTGTAATAGTATTAGTGAAGAAATATTTTCTTATGTATAGTATGTTGTCTGTCGAATGAGTTCTTCCCATTTACGAATGACAATACCATGACTATAGATTATATAGGTAATGGAACATGATAACAAATAAAAGCAAGTATAGAAAGATGGTTTTACATGAACAAAGGAACAGATATGAAGTTAATAGATTTCCGAGACAATGTTTTTCTAATAAAAAAAAAACAAATTTAAAGGTTATAAATTCAACCTTAACAATTTAAGAATAAATGAAAATGAATTTTAGGAATTAATGAAAATTTATTTTAAGAATTAATGGAACTTGATCAATATTCAAGTTACATGTATTGGTTGTAAATTCAAGATACAGATAAGGAATGGAAAAACGTTTTTAAATAAAAAATAAGATTAAAGATAATAAGATATATAATGAGATATAATACTCAGATAAATTATATATATATATATATATATATATATATATATATACATATATACAAACAACAAACAAAATAAGTTGCCCTCTTTCTGAGGGTACCGGTATGGTCAGCCTCCTAATCTGCCAATTTCTGGTAATAATGTTTTTTTTTTTTTTTTTTTTAATTTTGTTTAAATTGTATATGAAAAGTTGAAATACATTGAATATATATATATATATATATATATATATATATATATATATAATGTATGAATTTCAATGGACTTCCATTTTTGTCCATTCAAAATACATATGAGACGATGTTGTTAGCCTGTATTGTATGTTCAGCTATTCTCTAGGGGGAGTATTAGGCTAACAGCCGCTGGCAGGAGCTATATTATCCCTATCCAATGTGTGTGTGTCTGTGTGTGTGTGTGTGTGTGTATATAATTAAGAAAATAGCAAAATCAGCTGTCTTTAACACAGCTACTGACATTATCATTAGTAGAAATGTGTTCATGCCTAAAACAACAATAATATATACAGCAAGTATTACGACAACAGAAATTATAAAAGAAATATAGGAAAAGGACACTTTCTGATACTGCGAAAATTCCACTTAGCATGTGTCATGATCTCATTGGTTGGATTTTCCCCCAATATGATATTTATCCCAGTGTTATGTATATGTATATAGATAGATAACTATAGATATATCAAAGTTTGTAGAGCCATTATAGGTCAGAAAAAAAAAATTGTTCAATTCAGCCAATATTGTCAGTTTAATACAGTAACTAATAATCGCCTAGTTCAATTGATTTTAATAATAAGGACGTGCTAAATATTTTTAGCCAATTACGTTAATAAGGACAACTCAATTATATAATATATTATAATATAAGATTGCTAATTAAACAAAAAAACTGTTGACACCTTGAGAAGAAACACTCAAAATGAGTATGTGCTAAAGTATATGTGTATATGTGACTGAATTGAAGATATTATTTTGTTGACCTTTAATGGCTCCAAAAAACTATGATAAATAGTATGTATATGATTATATATATATATATATATATATATATATATATATATATATATATATATATATATAGAGAGAGAGAGAGAGAGAGAGAGAGAGTGAGAGAGAGGAGAAAGACTTTTTATTGGTCCTGATCTAAGGACATTAGTCTCAGCAGTGCACCCAGGAAACATTTCTTCTGCTGGGAAATAACCAAAAGAAATATCTCCTTTTCTTAAGAATAATCAATAAACCTGTGTTTATTTGTATAACAAAAGAATGTCTGAACAGAAAGGACCATTCAGTGCCAATTTTGTTTCCATAAATTAATTTGATCTTTGCATTTTGACGTGAAAACCATTTTTATTTCACCCTATCAAAGATGGATGATAACACAGCTAGTGGAAAAAATGTTTTGTCTTTAGAAAATAATTGCATGGACATTTGTGTTAAATCCTTCGAGATGAATTATTATAGCCTTAGGTTGTAATGAATGAAAATATCACGCAAGAACACTAACAGGATTGTCTTCGATAAGGAAAATAAAAATTCCTGTCTATTTGTATGGAGGCTAGTAGCCTTTAAATTTTCACAGGTAGATTTAAATAATATTCGTAAATAGCCTGTTGTTGACCTAAGTTTTGAATTGAATTAAAATAAAATTCAGTTAGCCTTTAACAGATTTGTTTTACTTAATATTTAGTTTTATATGCTCTTCATTGGTCAATTTAGTAGTTATTAGTATTATTAGAAACAAAAAGGACTATTGTAAATATGGAATAGAATTATCCGGAATTTAGAGAAAAGCTCTTTTGATTCGCTGCTCTCCTAATACTCACTGAGGATAATAGATGATGACAGGTGTTGTTTGTTCCTCCTCCTCTCTCTCTGCCTTCTTCACTTTATAAAATCCTGTTAAATATTTATTCAATAATTAATCATTTCTTCTCATTGCCCTTTTTTTTGAAACCTTTCTTCAAACTCCATTTATGTATAATGCATTTTTGGCATACAAAAATGTTTTGTATGCTTTCTATTTCTTGTATTTAATCTTATTATAACTTCTGTTTTTTTATTCACCATGTTTAATTTGTTATCACAATAGTTATCCATATTTGTTTTTCAGTTTGTGTTAACTGATTTTATTCAGAGCCTTAATAGTTCATAGTAATCATATCAATGAAATGATTTGGTGAAAATGAAGTTTAACCCCACCACAGCACACTTTTGAAAATGGCGATAGTTGCCATTTTAGCAGATTTCCAGAATTGTATATTACCAATCTTATTGCAAATTAAATTTACTATAAATATTGTTATATGCGTTTATTCTCTATCTTGAATATTAACCGAGATATTTGCATTTTTCAGTTTTCAGCAAACCGCCACTTTTACTCATGTTACGTAAACAATACTCTGTTACATAATAAATCACATTATTGGATGTTTAAATACCAAAAATTGTATTCAAGAAACCTTTATTATACGAGATACATGCAAATATGTCCTGGTGACTCCCCCCCCCCTCTTAAAGTTTTGGACTACTAAAATTTTATTGATTGAGATAACAATTATTCTGACTCATTATTAATTATAGTACTAGATATAGTAAATAGTTCTCAATAAAATTAATGTGTTATATTCTGATATATTTCATTTATTGTTTTTCTTTCCGGCGTGAGGCGGGCCGACCCGTTTGTTTACATTTCTAACCTAACGCTTCCTGTCGGCAGGTTATTGAAATTGGATGAATCATTTCTTATTTCCGTTTGAATTTATTCACGGTGTTGTTATGTTACCAGTATGTATATTTATCTATTACTAAACTTCAAGAAGGAAATCTGCTTAGTTTACGCAACCCCTGCGTGACGGACTTTTTTTTTTTAATCTTTTTAACACCCTTAATTTGGTGGATCCTTAGACTGTGGAGGATAGACTTTAGTGACCGCATTCAAAAATTTCCAAAATACATCATCGGTCATTTCCACCAAGAATGGGGTTAAACTGCATTCCATCCAATGGTTTTTGTTATATTGTGCCTTTAAACTCTGAGAATGCTTTACTCCTCAGGCCTTCAGTTATATTAACAAAAGTCCGTCACGCAGGGGCTGCGTAAACTAAGCAGATTTCCCACGTGAAGTTTTACAATAGAGAAATCTGCATACTGGTAACACAATACCACCGTGATTAGATAATGAGAAATCTTTCAGTTAATTAAAATAAATACCCAACTGAAACTGCTTCTGAATTGTAAGAATAATTTATATTTTAATAACTCAAATTTTAGTAGTCCAAGAACTAAAGAAGGGGGGGGGGCGGATGAACAGAACGTATTTGCATAAATCTCACAAAGTAAGGAAGGTAAGGTAAGGTTAGAAATGCCAGGTTAGAAGAAGCTTCCGCCTGAGCCGAGAAATGACGAAGATGGCCGACGTAATCCGAACTATACCCGACCACAGACTTCATAAAAATTCAAATATCTCGGTTAATATTCAAGATAGAGAATAAATGTATATAACATAATTTATAGTAAATTTAATTTGCAATAAGATTGGTTCTATACAATTTTTCGATCCGATGCATAATAACGGAGGTATTTTGAATTTTCGAAAATCCTTCCCTCTAAACCCCCACACCCTCTGGTCCGATTTCAGACATTAACGAACTTGATTTGTCTTTTTACATAAAACGGTTAAATATCGAGTTTCGTAACGATCAAACAAATATTGCGACCGCTAGAGCGTTAACAGACAAATATGTATGTATATATTTATATTATTATATACAAATATTATATATATATATATATATATATATATATATATATATATATATATATATATATACTAGCTCAGATACCCGGCTTCGCCCGGAAATTCAGTTGAGGCTGGATGGTGATGGTATTTTTTAGGAGGCTTTACATTGCACAATATTTTGACTTTTACCCGTCCCAGTGTTTAGTATTGATACCCGTCATTGCCGTGGATTTGCTAATAATAGAATTATTTGTTCGATAAGGCTTCACAGTCTTCGATATTTTTATATTTCCCGTCTCTTATAGATGTTTATGGCGAATTTTTATTTCAGACCACCCTTATAACCTCCCTCCCGTTCGAACCTAAAAATTTTAATATAACTTATAATCATGGAAGAATTAATGCTAATTGACATACCGAGTTTTGTTAAGTTCGGTTCAGCCGTTAGTGCCCGCTAAAGTTTTAACGTATAACTCATTTATACTTAGGTATACGACAAAAGTGTATATAACAAAAGTTACTCCAAATAACAAAATAAACAACTTTTGTTATGTTTATATTTGCGGAAAAACCAATAGGAAACGAAATATTGCTATTTTTAATTTCAGGCTTCCCTTATAACCCCCACTCCTGCCCGTCCATAGAAATGTTGGTATAGCTTATTATAATGAAGGCCTCACTGCTAATACACATACCGAGTTTTATTTAGTTCGGTTGAGTCTTTTTTGGCAAATAATATTGTTGACTCCCGCTATAATTTTTAGCGTATAGCGCTTTTAAACTTCGGTATACGACAAAAGTGTATATAACAAAAGTTACTCTAAATAACAAAATAAACAACTTTTGTTATGTGCATATTTGCCGAAACACCAACCACTTTTATGCAAGAGTAAAGATCAAGTTCATTGATGGTTGAAATTGGACCTGTGGGAGAGGGGGTGGGGTTTAGAGGAGGGAATTGGGAAAAAATTGAAATATCTTTGGTATTATAATTCGGGGCAAATATTGTATAAAATTCAATCATTGAAAATTTAATTTCCTATAAAATTTGTAATTTTTGTTTTATATATATATATATATATATATATACTAACTCAGATACCCGGCTTTGCCCGGGAATTCATTTGAGGCTGGATGGTGATGGTATTTTTTTGGAAAGGGTTTACACACAATATTTTGACATTTACCCTTCCCATTGTTTAGGGTTAATACCCGTTGTTTCTGTGGATTTGTTAATAAAAAAATTAATTTTTTTATATAAGACTTCCTCCATATTGTCATATCTCCCATGTCCTGTGCATTATGCATAGATTTAAATTAATAAGGGCAAAATATTATAATAATATATTATGATTTGAATTAATTTTTCCAGGTGAGGTACCTGGTAGTTCATATCGAAAAGATATGTTGAGCAAATTTCTCTAAATAACAAAATAAACAACTTATGTTACGTGCATATTTGCCGAAACGCCAATAGGAAACAAAATATCACAATTTTTAATTTCAGGCGTCCCTTATAACCCTCACTCCTGCCCGTCCCTAGAAATGTTTGTATGGCTTATTATAAGGAAGGCATTAGTGCTAATACACATACCGAGTTTTATTTAGTTCGGTTGAGTCTGTGTGCCAAATAAAATTGTTGACTCCCGCTATAATTTTTAGCGTATAACGCCTTTATAGTTCGGTATAAGAAAATAGTCTATATAACAAAAGTTATTCTAAATAACAAAATAAACAACTTTTGTTATATGCATATTTGCCAAAAAACCAATAGGAAACGAAATATCGCTATTTTTAATTTGAGGCCTCCCTTATAACCCCCACTCCTGTTCGTCTCAGAGAATATTAATATAGCCTAAAGTCTAAGTTGGGTTAGTAGTAATACACATACCAAGTTTCATAAAATTCGGTTCAGCCGTTTATGCTCGAAAAGGTAACAAACAAACAAACAAATAAACAAACAAACAAACAGACACCAAAGAAACAAAATGCAGTTATGGTGTCTATGACATGTGAAACGAAAAGTTATCGTGAAATTTCGCGAAAAAAATCAATGTACAGACAGAGGTTACAATTTTATATATATATATATATATATATATATATATATCATTTAGAACTGACCTCATTTTCGTCATCTACTAGGGCGAAAATGAGTACGACCTCAATAGCTGATTTCCCATAAGGGAAATCTGTTTAAAGAAACATTTCTTAAATCCTACCAATGTGATTAGGTGTGTAGTAGGATTTTTTTTTATTATTTTTTTTTTTTTTTTTGTGGCGTGGTAGTAGGATTTTAGTTTGATTATATTTTAGCAAACAAAGTGGTGTGTTCTTGCCAACTGCCCATTATTTAATGCTACTTAGCATGTTAAAACACTGATGTTCACTGGATTTGAGATTAACTTTGGCATATTTTTGAGCAAATTCTGATGATCTGTTTGAGAATATTAAGGAACCAGAGGCCAGCTGTAATTCATAATAATGAAGACATTTAAGTTCTCTCCCCTACCTAAACTAAAAATTTAGCCCTCTCCCTAAATCGATTTTTTTTTTCTGCTCAATTGAGAAATTTCTTAATAAGGTAAGTAAAAATAGATGTGAAATTAAAAAGACAGTAAGAGGCTGCTAAAACTGTTAATAATCATAGGGATGTGGATAATATTGAACACTGAGGATCATGAAATTGCTATCCTTTAAAAAAAGAGGATAGAAATGTTGAATACAGGCAACACTGTATTCTCTTCAATTGATTTTTAATTTCATTAGAAATTTTGTATATTGGAATTAAAGGTGTTCTGCATTTAGAGTTGAGATTAGGTATGTCACATTAAGGGAAGAGTGAGATTTCGCTCTGCGATTTCATGGGTATTGAATTTATAAATTTTTTAAAAAATAATTATACTTCAGAAACTAACGTGAAGAAAATAACCTACAATTACATCATAGGCAGTTGTCCTGTTGTTGATAGAAAGTAATGGTATGTCCACTTGAATTCTACATTAATTTCATGTTTCCATTTAGACATGGATTTTTAGATCCATGTCTAAAATAAAAGGTATATTTTCACTAACAATCTTGCAGGGGAAGACAATGGGAAACTTAGTCATCATTCTAGCTAATCTAGGTGAGAGAGAGTAGATATTAAGGAAGATGATGCCTTTAATATCAATGGAATTGAAGTTCAATTAGTAGTCTCCCTCCTGAGGAGGCCAGACAGAATATATCACCTTCATTGTGGAAAGGATGTGTAACAGTGAATTAAATTCCTTCTATGTTTATACGGACATTTAAAATTACTCTAAATTCCATAGGGGATAAAAGATAAGGAAAATTCCTAAAAGGGAATCACTATAGAAAAGTTAACTCTAGCATCATTGAAAGAGCTGATCTAGACATTTTAACTAGTTTAAAGTGATTCTCTCTTAAATAGTCGAAATCAATTTTTATTTTTTTTATTTCTGGTCAATTGTGGAATTTCTTTAAGTAAGGTAAGTGAAAATAGGAGTGAAATTAGGAAGAACATAAATTATTATTATTACCAGAAAATTAAACATACCTAGATTATGTATATACAATGACTAATTGTTTGTGACTTCAGAATATAAGTTCTGAACACAATGTCCAGCTTCCTAAGATTATTGATGATAATTGGCTGCATATATTGATAATATTCAAACCGGGAAAACCTCGAAACTGTAGCAATAGGATTTGACACAGTAAGGAGTGTTACAGTATAACAACACTATTTTTTAGCCTAAATTGAATTTTTAAGTTCATTGAAATTTGTTATATGGAATGAGTTTCATCCTCCACGACTAGTTAAGATGGGCTACATCACCTTAGGGGGGGAGGCAGAATGGGTGAGTGTGAAATTCCTCCTTCAATTTAATTTCTAGAACCGTTTCAAATTTATTATATTACAGGGGGAAAAATACAGTGACCTATGTAAACTTTAGTTGTCCTGATGTTGGATAAAATGTTAGTTAACCTCTGATGTTCATTGAAATTATAAATTAATATCAAATTTCCATTTCTATTAAAAGTGAATGTAAATTTTGAATCACAATTCCATAGGGGGGGGGAGATATATACCTACCAGAGAAAAACAATATATTTCAGCTGTTCTTGAAATAGCTCATCTAAATTATTTGCATTATATAGAGTGGGAGTAGATATTAAGGAAGATGATGCCTACATGTCAATGTAACTGAAGCTCCTCCCAACACCTAATCTCCTGCTACTCCCTAAGAAAAATCCAGTATGTTTAGCCACAGAATAATGGAAACTAAAATATTTTATAATGGAAACAGAGAAAAAAACACTAGTTCTAGACAACACCAATAGGAGTGTTGCATATAGACATGAATATTGTTTCCTTAAATTGAATTTTTAAGTTCATGTGTTGACCCATGAGGTGTTGAGATGGGATATCGTAACATCCCTCCAAAAGTGCTACAAAAAATATTATGTAAAAATGAATTGGGATGAACAGATAAAAATAAAATGAGATGATGATGACAGATCTGTGCTCTCATCATCTCATGTCTCATCATCTTGAGATGAACTGATAAAAATGAATTGAGATGATGATGACAGATCATACTGTTTTTATTATAAGATGCCTCATATTATTTTCATTGACAATGGCCAAAAATCAGCTAACATCTTTGATATCGCTGTCCCAAATGATGAGAGTAAGTCTTACGCTGAGAAAATAAAAAAGGTTCCAGGATTTAGTTATCAAAATAAAAACCATGTACAAACTAGATTCTATCACAGTCATTGCAATCATATCAATAAATGGCTTATATCAAAATACCCAGTTACTCCATAAAATATTTAAAATTGCCTAAACAATTAATAAAGGTGTTTAAGACAGCAGTTCTATTAGACAACAAAAATTGTCCACAAATTTTTAAATTACCATCAATAAACAATAACCATAAATAAATCTTAAAGTGATTGATTACGATACCACTATGATTTTATCCAGTTAGCTGAAAGTAAAAAGATAATAATAATGATAACTAATATCTTTTACCTAAGACCACCCATTCATCCTCAAGAATTAGGACTAAATATTATTAATAGATTATCTTAATTTGAGTGGGAGTTAGAAGCCGCTTAGAGAATACCATACTCATATATTTCTGATAAAAAAAACTGGTCAATATATGCACAGAAAAAATGAGGTTTGTCGAAAATTCAAAATCCCACAAACCTGAATTTCAGCAAAATGAGGTGCCAATTTAATGCTCCTTAAAAACAGTAACGAACCCAAGATTGAAAAATTCAGTGTCATAAGAAATACATTACTCAAAGTATAGATATATTTTTGGATTTGCAGATCTGTATAAAAATGATTTGAAAATCAGAAGAGAAGGAAAAAATAGGAGGGCCAAAAATAATTGTTTTTATGTCACCAACAGTCAAATTGGTATAAACTTAAGGGATGGGCAAGGGGGTATCGCCCCCTCCCCAATAATTTGATCGCCAAAATAAAATTCTATAATAAATAAACTATCCGATAATTATGTTGATGGGTTCTTAATTTGTTTGTTTGAAAAGAAACTTGTTATAATTTTTGCGATGAGCTACCACAACTTAATGTTTTAGATTTTGACAAAGAGACTGCTTGAACAGAAGAATATTTGGTCCTGAACTTGAACAATATTAACTAAATTATTTAATATTTGTTTCAATTAAACTTAAAATATTTTATACTGATAGACTAGAACAGATATTTTTTAATCTCAAAATATATTTTTTGTTTTAGCTCATAATCAAAGAATATAAATCAATATTTAATACAAAACTACTTTGGATGTTATAATTATACTGAGAAAAGAAAACTGTAATATCTCTTGATGAATAATGTACGATTATATTTGTATCTATTACATGCAAAATCCAGCATGGAATCTGAGTAAGTCCTCTAGTCTAAAAGTTTTGATTTTTAAAACGCCCTAATCTCTCATTTTGAAAAACTACAATACATCTTCTAGCTTAAAATTAAAAATAAAATAGATATTCTAAAATTTAATTTATGTACACTGGTATAATCAACTTATTGTCAATATTGATTGAATGATGTATTCTACTCTCAAACAAATAAAATATATGTGATTGTTTTGTTGAAAATGGATATCTGATTCTTTTGAATATATGTTTTTTTTACATACTTCAAAATTCACGCAGGGAGCTCAGGCTAGCCATATGAGTTAAGGTGTTGGTTTTAATAAACTTTGAAAACCTATAGCCATGGGTTTGATTTTCTTGTGAGCATATGTAAGGTATATATTTTTAAATAACCCTAAGGACGGTTCTATAATATAATGAATAGTGTGCAATTACTTAGTCAGTGAAATAATGATACATCAAAAAATTATTACATACCAGTTTGAAATAGCCATACACAAGAGTTACTCACCTGAAACAAAAACACAAAAAAATTAATTCTTAAACTAATAAACAAATCTGGTCTTGTTTCAGACGATTTCCCATAAGGGAACAAAAATTATATGTATGCATTTTACTATGAGTTGGATAAAAACTATTGTATAACCAATCAGAGTGCAAATATAATTTCCTGCAATTGTTGTTCTATGCATTAATTTTTCCTTTGTACCTGAAATATACAACTCCGTCATGTGGGGGCTATGTTAGGTAAGCAGATTTCCCAGGTACATCACGTTTTGATATTTATCGCAAAATGTAATGTTCAATTAGAATAATAATTGGTATTTAGGTTTCAGATAAAGTGCTTCACAATATAACAGCTTATTGTTAATATGACATGAGAAGAAGGGGGGAGGGGTTTACTGTAGACCCAAAAATGAAAAATGCTAATATCTTCTTTAATAACCAACATAATGAAAAAACATACATTACAGCATTTATGGAACACTACATTTACAATGGATCTTATACAATATGACGACAGTCCGAGCATTAACACACACACACATATATATATATATATATATATATATATATATATATATATATATATACACTTTTGATCGGATTCATATTCATCATTTCCTGAGTCGGATCAATGAACATTTGAGGTAATTTTTCAAAAATCGTGTCATGAGTATGATTTCAATAGCTGATTTCCCTTGGGGGAAATCTGCTAATACCAAATTTTACATATACATTCAGATAAGTTTGATATGAAGTCATCAATTAAGGATTAAAGAAGATAAGAGTAAGCTAAAGGTATAAAATAAAATATTTGATATAACTAATCTTGTTATAAAATTAATTTTCCACAACTGTTGTTGTTTTTAAATTCTTTTTTCTAAAATGAATTTTTGCTGAAAAAATTGCATTTTTTACTTTTTGGCCTTTTGAAATCCTCCAATCTTCCTAATACGATTTTTAGCAGATGTCCCTATTGGGAAATCAGCTATTGAGGTTGTACAAAAGATGCAATTTTCAAAATATTTCATCTAATGTCCATCGATCCTACCTAGGAGCTGAAGAAAATGAAGCCCGTTCAAAATTATGTATATATATATATTTACGAGCAGGTGGGGAAATGTAATTAATTTATGCAACCCCTGTGTTACAGAAATTTTTACTCCAAACAGTTATGATATTCTATTATATTAAGCGAGTTACTTGTAATTTCTTGTTTTCAGCATTCAGCTAAACTCCCAAAATCTGCCTAAATTTCCACCTTTAGTCATCGAATTTTAAAAGTCAGCGAAAAAATCATGAAACATTTTATTAAAAACATTACTAAAAACACCCGATATTGCTTTCAATAGATTGTTTCTACATAAGATACATTCAAATGATTTTAAAGTTTCAGATAGTAGTTATATTCTATATTATATGGCTGAAATGAAATGATTTGTGAAATATTTGGCAATTTCTAAAGTGAAATGGTTTACTGAAAAGTGAAAATAAAAATGATGTAGTTTAGAACTTAAAATCTTAATTAATGTTTTCATATGAAACTTATCTGAATCTATCACAAATAGTAGAGATGTCTTAATAATAGTATGATATATGATGAGTTTTCAGATAGTGTTATATGGTGTGTAGCTAGCTTAGAGCATGTGAAATCTTCATAGTTTATCAGCTCCTGCATGACGGACTTTTATTTTGGTGGGGGGAACCCAAAAATAATTTGAGAAAGTTTTAATGATGAAATCACATTTTTGAATTAATTGCCTTTAAACATTTATTATTAAACCAACTTGGAAGATGGATGGGAAACCCTACTCAACGGACACATGCTCCACTGAAAGTGGTCAGAGGCTAAGGAGAACAGTAAATAAAAGGAGCTCACCAAAAAAAATGCTGTGTACTGCTAGCACATTTTTTTTTGGGGGGGGGGGTTACTGAGCAATCAATTAATAATGTGTGAATCACAGAAAAAAAAAAATATTCTCATATTTTCTTTCCAAAATATTAGGAGAACATCTTTGGAAGGAGCTCTAGAAAAGTTTATTCCAGGGAAATTTTTTTAATTAATTATTATTTTTAATGATTTTACTATTTTCTTATTAATGAAGTAATTTATTGAAAGGCTTATTCTCACCAACCTGCGATTGCTATTATGACCATCTTACTGTCTCACATCTTCCCCTTAATTGTAAAAAATACAATCTTCCAAGAACAGCTTTGAACCTTAAACCGAACTTAAGAGAACTCCTTAGAGACGTTGAAGAAGACATAAAAAGGCTTTTTGCATTTTTAACGAAAACTTATTTGTTCCAAAAAATACAGATCCATCTACGGCCAATGACAATAGTAGATGCGGTATATTGTAATAATTAGGGCTAGGATTTTCATGTAATTAAAAATGCCAAATATGTAAATATATATGTATTGATTTTGATACAAATATGTAAATAATTATGTAAAATTAGTGAAATATGTAAACAGTGAATAACCTTCTAAAACAGTTTGTACTCTCATTTTTTTATTACAATACAAAAACGGCTTTATTTTAAACATAAAAATACAAAAACAAAAACTTTTTAATCACTGTAAGGAAAACAGTTTAAGACTAAATGCATTTTCAACTTTTTTCAAATTTTCAAACGTAAAACTACGTCGATTGGGCCTTAGTATCGACTTGAATCTGCTGAATGAGCGTTCGAAGTCAACTGATGTAACTGGAGCGTTCGGAAAGCGCTATTTCAGAATAGCTAGCCCCTGAATGTTTCGTTTGGAAACTCACGAAGATATTTTAAAACTCGTTCTTTGTTTTTCCTTGCGACTTTCCCCATTTCGACAAAAATGAAAATTGAATTAATCACAAAATATAATTTTCAAATCGTGTTTGACAAGAGTGGCACGCACTTTACCACTCACAAATAAACACTAATTATGAAATAGGTTTGGTTTTGTTTATTCAGAGCCAAAACCAAGGGAGATAGAATCTCAGAATTGTTTTGTAGGGTTTGGTTCTAAGAAGCAATCAACAGTGGCAATGGAAGGGCCAATTCTTGTGAACAAATTTTCTTCCTTCACTCGTTATTCAGTTTTGTTGTAAAGAAATAGAAAAATTTAAAAATTAACAAATATGGAGTAAAATATGTAAAAATTCCCAAAGTATGTAAGAAATATGTAAATTTAGTCAAATATGTAATAATATGTAAAATTAAATTGGCTTAATTTGATCCCAATTGCGTTAAAACATATACTATGAGTTGATATAAGGTGATATCGAAGTCAGTAGCAAATATGTATTTACATAGGAATCCTAGCCCTAGTAATAATAAATAAATAAAATATATATTTTCTAAAGTTTTTTCTCTCAGTTTTTTTATTAGCAGATTTACATTGAGGTCGTACTCATGACGAGATTTTCGAAATTTTTCTTCAAATGTCCATCAATCCTACCTAGGAGATGCGAAAATGAGGTCCTTCAAAACTTTATATATATGTCTGTTACCGCTCAAGCAATTCCGGTCGCAATTATTATTTAATCGTTACCAAACTAGATATTTACTCGTTTTATGTAAAAAGAAAGATCAAGTTCGGCTGAAATCGAACAACGGGAAGAAGGGGGGGGGGTTTACAGGGGAGGAATTTCGAAAATTCGAAATATCTTTGTTACTGTACGTTGGATCGAAAAATTGTATAGAAACAATCTTATTGCAAATTACATTCACTATAAATATTGTTCTATACATATTTTGCGTACAATGAGTATTAACCGAGATATTAAGATTTTTTAGTTTTACGCTTTAAGTAAACCCCCACTCCTACTACTGTCTTATTATTAATAAGCTGTTATATCATGAACCACTTCATTACAAGGCTAAATACCAAATATTGTTTTCATTGAACTTTTATTTTGTGAGTCATATGCAAATACGTTCTGTTGACCCCCGCCCCTTTTTTTTGTTCTTGGATTACTAAAATTTAAGTGATTGAGATAAAACTGATTCTGATTCATTACAAACTACAGCACTTGCTTTAGTAAATTGTTTTCAATAAAATTAATGCGTTATATTCAGATATATTTAGTTAACTGTTTGTCTTTCCGGTCTATCTATCTATTCAGCACTACGAGGTTGGGTGGCCTGTTTGTTTACAATTCAGTCGCTTTCCTTTGTAGAGATTATTAACTCGTATTGTAAATTGACTGAAAGATTTTTCATTGCCGTTTGTATTTATTCACTTAACGTTCACGGTAGTGTTACCTGTATGTATATTTATCTATTGTAAACCTTCGCGTGAGAAATCTGCTTAGTTTACGCAGCCCCTGCGTGACGAACTTTTTCTAATGAGGCTTTAACTCACATTGCTAACCTGAGGCCCCCTAACTTTTATATCATTATTATTCCAATTTCAAATCATTACGTCCAATTTTTGCTACTAGGCTAATTTGGACTGGTTTTACACAGGTTGCCATTCTTTTCAAGCCATGGTGGGACTAAGGATTTTATTTTATTTCATTTTCATTTACTTTTAGCAGACTTCCCTTGAGCGAAATCAGCTATTGAGGCTGTACTCATGACGGAATTTTCGAAATTTTTCTTCAAATGTCCATCGATCCTACTTAGTAGATGACGAAAATGAGGTCCGTTCAAAACTGTATATATATATATATATATATATATATATATATATATATATATATATAGATAGATAGATAGATAGATAGATAGATAGATAGATAGATAGATAGATAGATAGATAGATAGATAGATAGATAGATAGATAGATAGATAGATAGATAGATAGATAGATAGATAGATAGATAGATAGATAGATAGATAGATAGAGAGATAGATAGATATAGATATATCTATCTGTCTATATATTTGTCAGTTACCGCTCTAGCGGTCGCAAATTTTGTTTGATCGTTACCAAACTCCATAGGTATTTAGTCGTTTTATGTAAAAAGAAAGATCAAGTTCGTTAACGGCTGAAATCGGACCAGTGGGAGAGGGGGGGTTTAGAGGGGAGTATTTTTGAAAATTCGAAATATCTCCGTTACTATACGTCGGATCGAAACATTGTACAGAATCAATCTTATTGCATATTAAATTTACTATAAATATTGCTGTGTACATTTATTCTCTATCTTGAATATTAACCGGGGTATTTGCATTTTTATTAAATCTGGGCGGCTAACGGACGAGTGACTTTCCCGCCAAAAGCTAGTTCAGCCGTTTCCTTAACTGCTCGGCTCTCGTGAAATTTCTCTATTGTAAAACATCACGTGGGAAATCTGCTTAGTTTACGCAGCCCCTGCGTGACGGACTTCATTATTTTATGTCAAGTGATTGATGATTTAGCGGTGTAGTTTAGCAATTCGCCATCGGTGAGCAGCCACACTTCATTCTTTAACAAAGCTTCTTAAATTCTTCTATTCTATACAAATTCGTTTAAAATGATTTATACAAAATAAATTTGTTCTTGTTGTGACTATTCTGGTAAATTTCCCCCACAAAACGGAAAGTAATGCACCCAAGGAGGGGTTTGAATACGTCCATGTTGGTTATCATTTGGAGAGAGCTCCTAGCCTGATCTGTTCTCCTAGTTTTCAAAACCCTAACTGAGGTAAAGCAACAGTGTTTGTTGCATCGGGACGGGTGGATGGGTGGGGTGGACCCTCATTGGAATAGGTTATGGTACCACCCTCCTCAATTCAAAAAAGCCCGTCACGCAGGGGCTGCGTAAACTAAGCAGATTTCCCTCGTGAAGTTTAGTAATCGATAAATCTACATACTGGTAACACAACACCACCGTGAATAAATACAAACGGAAATAAGAAATGTTCCATCCAATTTCAATAACCTGCCGACAGGAAGCGTTAGGTTAGAATTGTAAACAAACGGGTCTACCCTCCTCACACCGGAAAGAAAAACTATTACTGAAATATATCAGAATATAACATATTAATTTTATTGAGAACTATTTACTATATCTAGTACTGTAATTAATAATGAGTCAGAATATTTGATATCTCAATCAATCAAATTTTAGTAGTCCTTAACCTTAAGACGGGGGGGGGGGGCGGGGTCACCAGGACATATTTGCGTGTATCTCGTATAATAAAGGTCTCTTGAGAATAATTTTTGGTATTTAAACTTCGAATAATGTGATTTATTATGTAGCAGAGTATTGTTTATGTAACAAGTAGAAGTGGCGGTTTGCTGATGGCTAAAAACTGAAAAATGCAAATATCTCGGTTAATATTCAAGATAGTGAATAAATGTATAACAATATTTATTGTACATTTAATTTGCAATAAGAATTTGCGACTCTCTTCAGTCACAGGGAATCCTTGGTTCCAGTAACATCTTTGTGAAGAAGGCACTGATGATGAAGCTTATGCTCTGCCGCAACGAATAAACAACTTTGAAGGAGCGAGGCCTTTCTATTCTTACCAGAGAATGTTTATGGTACATTTAATTTTAAATGAGATTGGTTCTATACAATGTTTCAATCCGACGTATATAACTGAGATACTATGAATTTTCGTAATTCCCCAATCTGACGAACTTGAACAGATCTATATATATTAGCAGATTTCCCCTTAGGGAAATGAGCTATTGAGGTCGTACTCATGACGCGATTTTCGAAAACTTTCTTCAAATGTCCATCGATCCTACCCAGGAGATACGAAAATGAGGTCCGTTCAAAATTATATATCTATATCTATATATATATATATATATATATATATATATATATATATATATATATATATATATTTGTCTGTTAACGATCTATCGGTCGCAATTTTTGTTTGATCGTTACCAAACTTCATATTTAAGCGTTTTACGTAAAAAGAGAGATCAAGTTCGTTAATGGCTGAAATCGGACCAGTGGGAGGGGGGGTTTAGAGGGGGGATTTTTGAAAATTCAAAATATCTCCGTTATTATGCGTCGGATCGAAAAATTGTATAGAATCAATCTTATTGTAAATTAAATTTACTATAAATATTGTTATATACATTTATTCTGTATCTTGAATATTAACCGAGATACATATTTGCATTTGTATTGTGTGTGTGGACGACGGAACCCCGTCATGTTTCGGACTCTCCGCCGAGAGCTCTGGTGGCCGTTTCCAGAGCTATTTGTCCCTCGTGAATAGGTTTATAGATCCCTTCCTACTACAGCTGTTATTAGGCGGATTTCTCTATTGTAAAACTTCACGTGGGAAATATGCTTAGTTTACGCAGCCCCTGCGTGACGGACTTTTTTAATTTTAAACGGCCCTCTATTTCGTCACCTAGCGATTCAGGACATTTTTCGAAAATCGCTTCATGAGTTCGTCCTCAATAGGTGATTTCCCTTGAGGAAAATTAATTTAAAAAAAAAGAAAAACCATTATTTCTGTAAATATGAATCTGTTCCTCATTCTGGGAGGATTTTGATTCATAACAGATCAGCCGGAAAGTGGTGGGAGGGACAGCCGGGGACTGAGTGAGGAATAGTTGAAAGCTAGCTCCTAGTGAGTTCTGTTCTCCTGCTAGCTAGCGAGTAAAATCTCGCTCGTCCGTCGCGCTCGCTCTGTTCTGGACGCGTTGATGGTGCGGCAGGGAGTCGGGCGAGGCGCTCATCTTCACGCTGTGGGCGGACTGTGTCGTTCACACTGTTCGCTTCTCCAACAGGAGACCAGCATACTACAGGAGCTCGCTATATCTCGCCCCACCTGTTCCATCAAGGAGGAATGGATGATGGATGTACTTCAATTTCCATTGGATATCTTTGAATCAAAAATATATTTTTCGATTAAGATTTTAAGTTCTAGAATACATACTTTTTAGCAGATTTCCCTTAACACGTTGAGTGTGACGCATCATGGGGTCCTTCTCGCCCGGCGCGTCATCTTTCTTAACTTCAACATCCTCTCCTCGCCCTTAGCCCGACCCTCTTTCCACCTGGCACCGCCAGATACCAGGTCAACCCACATTTAACCTTCGCTCTTACAACACCAAATTTTCTCAACCACTCCTTATAGTAGAGCGCATCGCTCAGTACAAGGAGACTACCAACTCAAACCCACGTAGGGCTTACAAGGTCCTACATTTCCTTGCTTTACATTCTTTTTCGAGGCAATCTGGACTCTGATAAAAAAAAAAAAATAAAAATAAAAATAAAAGCCCGACCCTATTGTCTTCAAATTTTTCATCAGCTCTCAGTATACTATCGGCTTCCTTACCGTGCAGTTTGTTAGTAATTTTTTTTGCTTTTTTGAGCCAATGTGAGAAGTGAACAATAACGTTTTTTTCTGGTGATTGTTATTGGTTGTTTCAACTCTTGAACCATGCTTTAGGTTAGCACATAAATATTAAAAATTGTAAATTTGGTATTTTATTTTAGTTTACTCTTGGTAATGATTTAATTTTTTGGTATTATTTTAATATTTTTGTGAATATAATTAGAATAATTTTACGTACAATAAGGGTATTGGATTTAAACTTAGCCATCATTTAAAATTTTTATACACAATTAATCATGGGGCCTACATTAAACATAAATTATTTATAATTAGTATATATTGTATAAAAAAAAAAAATTAAGAAATCTAATGGAAAAAAAAATTTCATGAGGCGCAAAAAAGTTTGAAATCAAGTGCAATTTGAGTAGTCGATATCGCCACTATACGCAAATCAACATCATCGAGATGTACCCAATTATACAAAGAAAAAATTAATACCTATTTTCTTAGAGGTAATTTTATTAATTAACAAGTATCTAGACGGAAATAGAGCTCTAAGGTAATAAATGTTTAAGCTATTTCGCGGGAAAAAAAAGAGAATTTTCTTGCGGGTTGGCTGTACAGTTTTTCCAGCCGTGCGCATGACGCGCATCTTGCGTCTCGACCGGAAATAAGCTTGAATGCCCATTTCTCTCAAAAAGGTTAAAAGATTAGTAATTTTGAGCATATTTAGTACTAAATGAACCGATATAACTCTTTAGCCCAGGGGTAAAACTAACCATTTTCATTCAGCAACGAAAGTGTAAAGGGAAATCAGCAAAGTCGGTATTTAATCGTTTGTTACAAAAAGAATGATCAAGTTCGTTAATGGCTGACATCGGACCAGTGGGAGGGGGGGCGTTTAGAGGGGGGATTTTCGAAAACTCGGAATATCTCCGTTACTATACGTCGGATCGAAATATTGTATAGAATCAATCTTATTGAAACTTAAATTTACTATAAATATTGTAATATACATTTATTCTCTATCTTGAATACTAACCGAGATATTTGCATTTTTAAAAAGTGTGTATGGATATCGGATGAAATGAGATGGCAATTGCCGGTTCAGTTCGGTCTTGTCGGTTTTGATCGTGAGATTCGGCCGAAAATTAGTTCGCTTTTTTCCGCAACTGTTTGGCTCTCGTGAAATCGTTTAGAGATTGGTGTAAGCTTCTACTTTGTGAGTTATATGCAATTATTCATTATAAACTACAGTACTAGATATACTAAATCGTTTGCAATAAATTTAATATGTTATATTCAGATATATTTAAGTAATTGTGTTTCTTTCCGGTGAAGAATATGTCCATCTCTGAGTGGTTGGCAGACCTGTGTATTTACAATTCAGGAACCGTTTCCGTCGGGGGCTTATTAAAATTAACTGAACGATTTCTCATTACTGTTTGTTTTATGATATTATTATTGTATCATGGTGGTGTTAAGTGTTACCAGCTTGCAGATTTCTCTCTCTATTGTAAAACTTCTCGTGGGAAATCTGCTTAGTTTACGCAGCCCCTGCGTGACGTACTTTTTGTTTTTTTCGACGTCTATTTTCTTCATTGCATTGGCTCAGTCTGCAAGATACTATTAGATAATAAGTGAGCTCCTGGTCATTGCTGGCTTCCTAATTCTACTTTGACAAAATCTATATATTGAGTGGCGGGATTGGGTTGGGGTGTGGTGGGGTTGGTTAATTTTACCGGATCCCCTCTCTTCAAAACCCCACCAGTCAGTCAATAAACCATATATCAGTTTTCCATTGTCGTTAATGCTGGCAAAAAAATCTATTTATTATTAAATAGACGAACTAGAGTGTACTCGAGTTCGTGCGCTATTATTTTTTTATACAACTTGCGTTTTCATCGTTCGTTCAAACATGGTAAATAATAGATATGAGATGATAGTGCATCAAATTATCAACTGTTTTCGAAATACGTCTGATTAAATAGTAAAAAGTCTGTCACGCAGGGGCAGCGTAAACTAAGCAGATTTCCCACGTGCGCCACGTATTCTCATTTATCTCAAAAAGTAAAAGTTCAATTGGAACAATATTTGGTATTTATGCTTCAAATAATGTGTTTCATAATATAATAGCTTATTGTTAATATGACATGAGTAGGAGGAAGGGGGGGGGGCGAAATCTATAAAATGCAACTATCTTTGTCAAAACTCAATATAGTGAAAAAATGCACATACCGTTATTTACATTTGTAATAAGATTGCTTCTATACAATTTTTCGATCCGACGCATAATAACGGAGATATCAAGAATTTTCGAAATTCTTCCCCTCTAAACCCCCCTCCAACTGGTCGGATTTCAGCCACTAACGAACTTGATCTTTATTTATACATAAAACGCTTATTATATATCGAGTTTGGTAAAGATAAGACAAAGATTGCGACCGCTAGACCGTTAACAGACAAATATATAAATCTCTCTCTCTCACTCTCTCTCTCTCTCTCTCTCTCTCTCTCTCTCTCTCTCTCTCTCTCTCTCTCACTCTCTCGTTTTCGAAAATCGCGTCATCAGTACGTCCTCAAAAGCTGATTTTCCTTAAGGGAAATCTGCTAAAACTCCATCACGCAGGGGCTGCGTAAACTAAGGAGATTTCCCCACGTGCAGATAATTACACTAGAGATCTCATTAGACCACATATTCAGACAGAAAACCAAAATAAGTACGAGTTACTTGAGTTTAGAAAAATGCACAGAACAACAATTGTAGAGCATCAACAATTTAACAAGATTAGTTCTCTAACATTATTACATCCTACATATAATAACAGAGATATTTGGAATTTTTTAACCCCTCTACATTCTTTCACCCCCCACCAAGCCCGATTTCAGCCAATAACAAATATGATCTTTAGTTTTGAATGGAACAGTTAAATATCGAGTATGGTATAGATAATATTAGTATTTTAGGGAGTAAAATCTTAATTTATGTCATCACACAACGAATTTGCATGTACCACGCATAATAAAGGTCTCGTGAAAGCAATATTTGGTATTTAAGCTTACAAAAAAGTGGTTCAGGATATAACAGCTTATTGTCAGTACGGCATGAGTAGGAGTGGGGGTTTAGCTATTGTGGAAACTAAAAAAATCCAAATATCTCGGTTAATATTCATGGTAGAAAAAACATGTACATTACGCCATTTATAGGCAATTAAATTGGTCAATATCATTGGTTCTGTACAATTTTTCGATCCGACTAATAAAAACGGAGATATTTCCAATTCTCCCCTCAACCTCCACTGGATTTCAACAGTTAACGAACTTGATCTTTCTTTTACATAAAACGATTACCTATCGAGTTTAGGAACGATAAGGCCTAGAAGTGTAACAGGGATATATATATATATATATATATATATATATATATATATATATATATATATATATCTATATATATATGTGTGTGTGTGTGTGTGTGTGTGTGTGTGTGTGTGTGTGTGTGTGTGTGTGTGTGTGTGTGTATGCATATATAATTTTAATCGCACCATGAGTACAACCTCAATAGCTGATTCCCTGAAGGGAAATATGGTAAAATCAATTTAACTCAGATATTGCAATATCAGTTACTGTTCTTCACGTTAACCGTATCCTAATTTTTTGAAAATTCAAAATATCTCAGTTACTGACCAAAAAATTGTTAGAACAAACCTTATGTAAATTTACTTGTCTATAAATTTTGTTTTGTACGTCTTTCCTCTAATATGAATATTTACTGAAATATTGGGAATTTTTTGTTTTCAGCATTCAGTAAACCCCCAGTCTTACTCACGTCATAATAACAATAAGCTATTATAACATGAATTTTTTTATTCTAATCTTAAATGCCAAATATTGTATTCATGAGAACTTTATTATCCGAGATACATGCAAATTCTTTGTGCAATGGCATCAATTAAGGTTTTATGTTCTTGCCCCAAAAATGTTCATTTGATCTATACTATACTTGATATTTATCTGTTTCAGTCAACATTAAAGATCATAATTTTTATTGGCAGAAATAGGGAGTTCATAGAAGGGGGGGGGGTGGGTTCAAAAATTCAAAATATCTGAGTTATGATGATTCTGATCGAAAAATGTTATAGAGCGAATCTTGTTAAAATATTAATGCATTTTTTACAATTGTTTTTCTATGCATTTTTTTGTAACTGAAATATTAAGCGAACAATGTGTACTCTCTGCTTTTCAGTCCAAATATGAGGTAAGTTGAGATCGCTGGTGAGTCATACCAGCACGTGGGAAATCTGCTTAGTTTACGCAGTTTTGTGAGGGACTTTTCCAGCTGAAACATCAATGTGGGCGTGGCTGAGCTGTACCGAGTGAGGCTACTCTTCTCTAGATCCACTAGTGAGGTAGGGAGAGGAGTGAGATTAGAAATAAGGAGCTCTTGCCGATTGCTTGCCTCCTGATAGAGAGAGGGAGCTTCTCTTCCTACCTCCTTCCTCTTCCTCATTCCTCTCTCTCTTATCGCCCTTATCTTGTCGTCAGCCTTATTGATTCATTCATAAGAAGAGCTCTCTCTTGTATTTTAAGAATGTTGACCTAAAAAAAAAACTCCTAATACACTGGCCTTGTAGCTGCGAAGAAGATTTTGTCTTATTTAATATAATTTCATTTTTATGTGTTGAAAATAATTCATTTTAATAATTAACCAAAATTATTTAATTTGCCAATCATTCCAGGTGAGATATTTGAACAATGATAATAACACTGAGAAATGCAAAATGGATCCTTTACTCTACAGAATCACTACAATACTTATTGTTTTCGTAATATGTTTTCTATTTAATTAATATTATACATGAATTTAAATTGTAAATAGTTGAAAGTGATGGGCCCCTCTTCCTCCTTCCACCTATCATCATCGGCCGGACGGACACCTGTCAGTCATGAATTCTCTAATTGAGTATTAGGAAACCAGGTTTTTAAAGGAGCTCTACTCTTCTGAACACACTGTTTTCCTTCCCCAGTCCAGGTAAATAAATTAAAAATCGTATTTAAAGTTCTTTAACGACCAGAATCAGCTAGTTTATTTATTTACTTTGTATTTTAGCATATTTCCCTTAGGGGAAGTCAGCTATTGAGGTTGCCAATGAAACTCTTTCGGAATGAATTTAGTGAGGATTAATTTTTTTCCTGTTTCAGACCTTTCTAAAAACAATGACATAAAAATTGAAAATCTTGTTTGCCTGGCTGTTTTTCTACTTCTTTCTTATTCAATCACTCAGAAATTGCTTGTTTCTATGAACTTTTATAATTGAGAATATGAGCAGTATGAGATTTTGAATTTTGACTTGGAGGGGATTTACTTCAAAACACATATATGTTAATATCTTCAATAATATTGGTTTAATGGAGAAAATGTAAAGAACAAATTGTGTTTAGAATAATGACTATGGTCCGAAAACTATTATTATGTGAATTCATTTATGGATAAAAGCAAACCTAATCATAAATTAATCCAACTGCCTCTTTTTGATTCATGGGTATAACAACTGAACACAGTTACTGTAAATGTTACTTGACATTTGTGTTATGCGATTATTGTGATATGATGATTTTGTGCCTATCTTTACATTTCCATGGGAAAATATTTCTATTTTAACCCACCAACAAAGGGTAATAGAAATAGTCTATATCAGGGGTCTCCAAACTTTCCAGCCTTAGGGCCATAGTGATTACTCCAGTAAGTTCCGAGGGCCAAAACCATATTATCATTGTTGCCGGTGGTAAGAAGTATGGATCCATTTCAAAAATTTGTTAGTTATTATATACTGAAGTTAAATTTTCTGCATATTATACATGTCTTTACTCATTACAATTCTTTATCCAACTTATCACAAAAAAAAAAATAATAATAAGCCTACAACAATGTTATGAGTAGTTAGTCCATGACCATATCAATGTAGATGTCATATTAATAATTATTCAACATAGAATTAGAATACTTCAGTAAACTAAATTTAATTTGCTATAAAAAATATGTTCTCTAAAAGGAGTTTTCACAAGTATGCTAGCTCTCCGCGGGCCGTACAAAATCTGTCCACGGGCCGGATCTGGCCCTTGGGCCGTAGTTTGGAGACCCCTGGTCTATATAATGAAAACTCTTTGGTTTATCAGATTTTCTATTTAAATCTGTGGAGATAAATGTTTTTCATGTCTTAAACCATTCTTAGAACAGTAGTATTAAAATTGAAAATCTTGCCTGTCTTTCTACACATTTGTTACTGAATCACTCAATTTAAGAAAACTTTAAGGAAAAATTGTCTTATAACTATTATGATCTAAAGACTATTACTATATGCATTGATTTATGTATAGGAGCTTATCTAGAATTAAATTTATTTATATATAACATTTAATCTGAACATAAATTAATTTATGGATAACAGCTAATCTAAACATACATTTATTCTCGGATAAAAGCTAATCTAGACATTGATTGGGGCTCAGGTTAGCTATGTACGTTAAGGCGTGGTCTTAATCTCACTTGGTAAACCTAGAGTCGTGAGTTTCATTCTAATCTGGACAATAGTAATTTATTTAGTGATGAACTATTTAATTAAAAACCTTAGTCCCACCCTGGACAGGAAAGGATGGTAACCTGTAGATAACCCAAAGAACACCCAAGTAGCCTTAGTAGCACAAAGTGGACATGAATAAATAAATAAAGAAAAATCGAGATGTTATAACCAACATGTTGTTCTTTAACCAAAGAACAATCAACGTGTCAATTGTAGTCTAATAATGTTAAATTTAACTGGGGGAACTCAAATTAAGTAGTTATTAATATCTTTAAATTCCGAAGACATACGGTTAAATCAGGACCCATTGCTACTAAGGAAATGCTTTTTACTCTAAAATATAAGTTATTCTCGAGATTTAGAAAATAAAGAGAAATCAGGGAACAGTAGTCTATACAAAAATATGCAGCTAATACCAGGATTTTTTTAAATTGTTATCATTTAAACCTCCCTTATCCCAACATTCAAATTGATAGCACAAATTACTCCTTCTAGTTATTTCCATGTCAAATTCACATTAACCCTTTCCTTGTGCAAAGCCACTATACTGGCTTTGCGCAAGGAAAGGGTTAAATAACATAATCTATGACACAAACCCTAGACAAAAATGCACTCTTTGCAATATGAATGCAGAGGACTTCTCCTTAAGGTTCAAATTCATGAATAATAATGCTCTTATAGATAATGATAGTTCGTTCCATGATGTTATTAATAGTTCATCTTGAAACAATCGAATAATACTTCATTAATATATTGCCAGTGTGGTCAAATTAAGGTCATCGTTATTAGTTTAGTAGTATTTATTATAAGCATTTTTATAATTTACATTTTTTCTGTTAGCATTGTTTTATTTCCTATATTCATTTTCAGTATACTTGTAAATATAAAAATATTTAAAGAAAAAGGAAAAAGATCTGTCATCTCATCATTTTTCTGCCTTTATTATTTGTGTCAGTTTTTGTACGGTTGTGTTAAATAATTTTATTTTTATTAGTGCTTTTGTTAACTGAGAAAGTATTTTTTTTTAATCCAAAATGTGTTATTAATTGCATACAATCAATAATTGTTTTATAAAATAATACTAATTTGTATTAGCACTATTAAATAAGCTGAACCCCAATTGAATGGGATTTAACCTGTAAGCAACTGTAAATTAATAATAATAAATAATGGTAAACATAAATTCATTTAATTGCCAATTTTTACTACATGGGCATAACTACTAATGGCTCTACATGCTATAGGCATTTGTGTTGTGTGATGAATATGAGAGTATTTATTGCCATTTCTATTTGAAGCCAGAATGACGGGTAGCTGAGTAAGTAATGACACTAATTGAGTGATGTACCTGATCTATGGTGGCGTAGACAGCGGACTGCTTCAGCACTAGAATAGGTATAGCCGTTCGAAGCACAGACCTTGGGACCTTTCTGACTCTCTTCGACACACGGGTCCCGGTGGTAACACTCACCTTTCCTTTCTACATCTACACCTGTAAAAAAAACAAAAAAAAAACATTTAAATATATTTTAATAGTCTCATTATTTTTTTTAGCCTAACCATATGACTATATTCTGTATTAAGTATAAAAGCCTTTTTTTTCCTCATAGTAACCCTATGAGGAATTACTACACTATTTGAATACATGATCCATTGCCTCATGGCATATTTCATTTATAATTATGTTTAAGTACATTTTTACAATATATACTCTTTAATGGGTTATTACCATATAATGAAATATAATTAAATAATAATAATTTCATTACAGCTATCCAAGACCAAATGATTGCCTCCAGATCATACAGACGTCATATCCTCAAGGGCAGTAGTGTTTCAGACAAATATAGGTTACACAACAAATTTCATGAGTCCATTCAACATATTACTGCTGCATGTGAAATACTTGCTGGGTCCAAATACTTAAAAAGTCACAACAACATAGCAAAAGTATACCATCAAGCTCTAGCAGAGAAATTTGGCATGGTACACAGGAAGGTCACTTATTATCGCTAAAATTCTCAAAAATTATTGGGTAAGGATAATGTAAAGATGTTATGGTATAAAGCGACTATAACTGACCATACTGTGCATCATAACAAACCGGATATTCTCATTATTGACAAGATCAATAAGACTGCTGATATTATTGACATTGCAGTACCCAATGATGAGAATATTCAAAAATCCTATGCCGAAAAATTAAGAAAATATCAAGAACTGGCTATTGAGCTCAAAGAAGTATACAAACTGATATCTGCCGCAGTTATTATAATAAGTTCAAATGGACTCGTTCCAAAAACCACAATAGCAGGCACCAATAATTTAAATCTCCCAACAAAAATTATAAAAGAAGCACAACAGGGGGTTTTGATACTGCAAGAATGGTGCAAAAATTTTTAAATTCCCCTTAACATACATAAATATGTCACAATTACAAATTCCATATTGGTTGAATATTGCACCGATATCGATTTTATTCCAGTTTTACTGAGTATAAACCTCCCCATTATAATAAAATAAAAATAGAATGAAATAATTAAAAAAAAATACAAATAAAAACAAAATAAAATATTGAAATAATAAATGCAAATCAAATTAATAAATGAAAATGAAGAAAAAAATTAGATTAAATAAAGTTAAACTCAAAGTATGTTATGATTTTTATATTCTTTACTTTGCGAGTATATGTAAGGTAAATGTATTGAATTAAAATTCTCTTTCCTCACAATCAACTTTATATTCTAATGTATTTTTTCTACATCCATATATATATATACACCTTTGATAAACTTTATGAGTTCATTATTACATTTATTATATACTAGCTCAGATACCCAGCTTTGCTCGGGAATTCATTTGAGGCTGAATGGTGATGGTATATTTTTGGCAAGGCTTTACTTTGCACAATATTTTGACATTTACCCGTTCCAGTATTTAGGGTTAATACCCGTTGTTGGCATTTGTTAATAATAAAATTATTTTTTTATGTAAGACATCACTGTCCTGCATATTGTCATATTTCCCGTCTCCTGTGCATTATGCATAGATTTGAATTATTAAGGAGAAAATATTGACATACATTTGAATTAATTTTTTCAGGTGAGGTACCTGGTAGTTCATATTGAAAAGAAGTGTTGAGCAAATTTCTCTAAATAACAAAATAAACAACTTTTGTTATGTGCATATTTGACGAAACCCCAATAGGAAATCATTATTATTAATTTCAGGCCTCCCTTATAACTCCCACTCCTGCCCGTCCCTCGAAATGTTAGTATGGCTTATTATAAGGAAGGCGTTAGTGCTATTTTACACATACTGAGTGTTTTATTTAGTTCGGTTGAGTCTTTTGTGCCAAATAAAATTGTTGTCTCCCGCTATAATTTTTAGTGTATAACGCCTTTATACTTCGGTATACGATGATAGTGTATATAAAAAAAAGTTTCTCTAAATAACAAAATAAACAACTTTTGTTATGTGCATATTTGCCGAAAATGCAATAGGAAACGAAATACTCGTATCACTATTATTAATTTCAGGCCTTCCTTATAAGCCCCACTCCTGCCCGTCCCTGGAAATGTTAGTTTAGCTTATTATAATGAAGGCGTTAGTACTAACTCACATACAGAGTTTGGTTTAATTTGGTTGAGTCTTTAGTGCCAAATAAAATTGTGGACTCCCGCTTTAGTTTATAGCGTATAACTCATTTATGCTTTCGTATAAGGCAAAAGTGCATATATCAAAAGTTACTCTAAATAACAATATAAACATCTTTTGTTATGTGCATATTTGCTGAAAAAGCAATAGAAAACGAAATATCGCTATTTTTAATTTCAGGCCTCCCTTATAACCCCCACTCCTGCCCGTCCCTAGAAATGTTAGTATGGCTTATTATTAGGAAATCGTTAGTATTAATTCACATAGCGAGTTTGGTTTAGTTCGGTTGAGTCTATTGTGCCAAATAAAATTGTGGACTCCCGCTATAGTTTTTAGCGTATAACTCATTTATATTTCCGTATAAGGCAAAAGTGCATATAACAAAAGTTACTCTAAATTACAAAATAAACAACTTTTGTTATGTGCATATTTGCTGAAAAAGCAATAGGAAACGAAATATTGCTATTTTTAATTTCAGGCCTCCCTTATAACCCCCACTCCTGTTCATCTTAGAGAATATTAATATAGCCTAAAGTCTAAGTTGGGCTAGTAGTAATATACATACCAAGTTTCATAAAGTTTGGTTCAGCCGTTTATGCGTGAAAAGGTAACAAACAAATAAACAAACAAACAAACAGACACGAAAGAAATAAAATGTAGTTATGGTGTCTATGACATGTGAAACGAAAAGTTATCGTGAAATTTCGCGAAAAAAATCAATGTACAGACAGAGGTTACAATTTTATATATATATATATATATATATATATATATATATATATATATATATATATATATATATAGATTATATGGGGTGGTTCTGGACAATTATCTCATTTTAAAATCATTTTCATTATTAAATTTGACCTATTTTGATTAAAAGTTGAGTAGTCATAGAGTATATGTAAAATGCTGTTGTCTGTGTGTCGCAAGTACATTTGTTATTGTCTTGAATTTTAAGTCTTGTTAAATAATGTCCTGTCTGTTCATGTTCCGTTAGAAATTGTGTGCATTTGTGATGGTGACTCTTAATTTTGTTGTAGTTGTGAGTTATATTTGGTATGTATTGGTGTAAGCTGTAAGATTTGTTAAATGTCGTCCAGTCTCTTTCCCATTTATGTATTGTGTCAGTACGTAATTTTTTTTTTATGTGTGAGTATAAGAGCCTTAGATTCCAGAAAAAGTGATGCTTGAAGCACCAAAACATATACGACAAAATTTTAAGCCAAAGCTTTGTTGAAATAAAATGTTTTTTCAACATTTCTATTAATCATCTTTAATCTCACATGGTAAACCTATAGTGGTGAATTTGATTCCCACCTGGGCATTAGGAATTTATTTACTGAAGGACTCATTAAATAAAATCTTTAGTTCTACCATGGCTAGAAAAGGGCGGTAACCTGTAGTTAACCCGTACCAATTAGCCATAGTAGCAAAAAGTGGACGTTAATGAATAATAATTATATTAATCATCTAGTATTTATTTATTTCAGTCAATAATTTTCTAGATGCTAGGTTACCACTCCCTAATATTTCTGCTCAAGATAATTAATGTTACTTCAGAATTTTTATTAAAAGTGGATGTTTAAGATCACAAAAAAGTTCCAAGGAGGTCAGCTGATGTGCATGAAGCAGATGTTTGAAATTAAATGTGATTCACATCTGAATTGGTAGTTGTGAACCTCCATTGTTGTGACTTAATTTGCAACCATTTCCTTCCTTAAATACGAAGTTGGTAGAAACCATAATGTTAATTGTTATTGGAGAGATTACTTCTGGTTCTCATAAACAAAAAAAAAATTAAGCCTTTCTGAGTTTAAATAAAAGCCCATCATGCAGGGGGTGCGTTAAGTAATCAAATTTCCCACCTGCCTCACGTATTTGTATTTATCTCAAAACATAAAAGTTCAATAAGAACATTATTGGGTATTTAGGCTTCAAATAAAGTGCTTCACAATATAACAGCTTATTGATAATATGACACGAGTAAGAGTGGGGGTTTTTACAGAAGGCCAATTTATTTGTACCTTAAATACCAAATATTTTTTTAACAGATATTTACTAGATCATATGCACCCACATATTATAGATCATAGTAGGTAATTGCATAGGGGGGAGGGGGTTAAAAGGGGAAATAATTGAAAAGCCTAAATACCTTGGTATTTAAAAAAGTTGGTATAACGCATGATGTTGGAATTTTAATTTTCTAATTTTTAATTGTTGTTAAGTACATGTTTCTTCTTATCTCAAGCATTGAGGTAGTTATATGTATTTATATGTTTTGAGGCTTAGTAGACACCCATTAACGATAGTGCAGTTTTTACTATATGTAACTGAGTTTATTTCAAATTCTGTTTACATAGGTTTCTACTACGAGAGAAATAGGAGATATATGAGATGAGATCAATAGTGTGTTATTCCAGCACTTAGGAAATCTGGTTAGTTTATGCAGCCCCTGCGCAATAAACTTTATTCTTATATTAATTAGAGATTTTCCTGTAGATATTATTGAAAAAAAATAAATAAAAGAACAACTATTCAGTCAATATTATTAAAGCAATTCTGTATTTATTGTAAGTAGTAATCCATGCTCCGTTATTCAAGGAAGTATCAATGTATGAAGCCAAATGTCCATGTTAATACATTCCTTTTATTTTACTTTTGTTGTCATTTTAAGATTTTTGGTATGTTCTCATACATTCTAATCATTATGTGATATACACCTATATTTTATTTTAAATGTTATTGTCATTCTGTATAACCAGAATTCCCCTTTGTTTGTTTTAATATTATTATGTTGCCAGGAGGCATTACAATAGGTTTACTCAATAACCAGCTTATGCCTTACCAATTCACAGACAAAAGAAGAATGGATTCTTACATTTTCATTCATTTATTTTTAAAATAAATGCCATCTTTAAATCTTAATTGATGAAATTTAAATGCAAGATTTATCTGCACTAAGTGTGAATGAATTATTTTTGCAATTAAGTATAATGGGAGGTCACAGTTATTGTTTGCTAAAGTGATAATATGATAATTCTGATGATGATTGAAACTAAGATATTTTTTTTTTTTTTTTTTTTTTTTTTTAAATGATGTAGTAGTTTTTTGCTTAGTGACAGTTGAAATTATTAGAGAGATACAATGAAATCATTAAAGTATCTTTTCACTTGACTAGGCATAGTAAAGCTCCTCCCAGCAGCTGTTAGCCTAATACTTCCAGGAGAGAATAGCTGCACATACTAGCGGCCAAGGCAAGCAGGCTGGGCTGTCTGTTCATCCCACTCACCCAGATAAAAAAGTCCATCGAGCAGGGGGGAGGGGGGGGGCGCTGGGTAAATTAAGCAGATTTCCCAAGTGCTGGTATAGCATTATTGTGACCTCATCTCAACATATATTTTCTATTTCCATGTAAATACAATAAATACCACTCATAAAAGTCAGTCACACAGGGGCTGCATAACTTAGCAGATTCCCCACACTTGCATTTGCATTTATCTCAAAATGTAAACGTTCAATAATAACAATATTGGGTATTTAGGCTTCAAATAAGGTGATTCATAATATAAAAGCCTATTGTTAATATGACATGTAAGAGTGGGGGTTTACAGAAGGCCATAAACTAAAAAATGCAAATATATCAGTCAATAATCAGCATAATGAAAAAACATACATACACAACATTCATAGAACATTACATTTGCAATAAGATTGGTTCATATTATACAATTCTTCGATCTGGCATATAATAACAAAAATATTTTAAATTTTTGAAATTCCAAACATGATCTTTATTTTTACATAAAGCATTTTAATACAGAGTTTGGTAACGATCAAACCAAATTGCAACCACTAGAGTGTTAACAGACAAATATATATATATATATATATATATATATATATATATATATATATATATATAAATTTGTCTGTATGGTCTTAATTTTAAATATATAATGTTATATAATATATAATGTTAAATACACACACACACACACATTTATATATGTATATATATTTTTATAAAATGGACCTCATGTCATCATCTCCTGAGTGGGACATTTGAGGAAATATTTGAAAAATTGTATCATGAGTGCAACCTCAATAGCTGTTTTTCCTAAAGGGAAATCTGCTAAAAACAAAGCTGCTAAACTAATACTCCTTTGCTTTGTTCCAAGCGTATTGTTGACATTCCGTGTTTTGTGTCTTACTCTGTCTGCACTACAACTATGTTCAGATTTTTCTATTTCACCTAACTTAACTATACTAAATTAGAAAATATGGGTACCTTCTTGTGTTTTGTTATTGCAGCATATGAGCCACTCCATGTTGCAATATGTCTTGCCATCGGTTCCGCAGACAGGCTTGTAGACGGGGTTCCAAGGGCAGCCACTCGCATCCATATCTCCGGGACAGCTCCCATGAGAGCTTACTTCTACACCTGTAACAAACAGGAACATTATAAAATACACAGAATGATCCACTTGTTAAACTGCAACTGAAATATAAAATAAGTTCTATATGCCATATAAAGAGTAGAATCAGTAGACATCAACATTGTCATTATAAAATCCGCAAACAAGAAAGTCGGTATTGGTTTCTTTGCAATGTCAGTATCCCTGAATGTAACAGTGCCAACACATATACCATATTATTGAAATGAGCAGTATTGATAAATGACATGCTAAGACACCTTTTTAAATGTTAAAAAAATATTAAGTTATGAGTTGAATAATTCGTGGTTTAACTCTGAGTATTAAGTTTAAATACAATAAACGTATCTGACAACAGAACTTCAAGCAGAAGAGGAACAAACGAAAGAGTGTTTGTTAGCTGAAGTTAGAAATGGGCAGAGAGGTGGATGAAAATGGTCATAAATTAAAAGAGTGCTTGTTTGATAGTAAATTATTTTTCATTAAGAAACAACAGAATTATTTTTAATATTTCTTTATTTAAGAAATCTGATGTGGGCACTTTGTAATATTTGTATTGTACCTATTAAATTAAATATACAAAATATTTTGCTGCACTTCATTTAAAATTATTTGTTCGATGGTGGCATACAATATCTCCATTGCATCAAGTCAAAAAACTTCAATAATATAATTTATAGATCTTTTTACAATAAACCAAAAAGATCTTATATATATATATATATATATATATATATATATATATATATATATTTATATATATTTATGTATGTATTCTTTATAAGAATTTTATATTTTCCCCTCCACTAAACCCTCTCCCCCAATTCCTTAGTTAATTAAAACGAGAGATGGTACATCTAGATGTGATAAATTGCGGCAATAATTAAAAAACAAAAAAATGTAAATTTTAACATTTTTGATTTACGTTAGATATGTACAGATGATATGACGAAACTGGTGTAGATGGATGGGTTCAGGAAGGTTCAAAATGCATAATTCTGTTGACCAGAACCAAAAAGTTTTGATATTACAATATTTCTTTTACTTCATACAAGGAAGTAAAACAAAAACAGATCTGTAATGTATCTGTACAGATTTTTTAAAATTTTTTTGAATATTATAGATTTTCTACTTATTGATGTTATTCTTTCTTGGAATATTAAAAACTTGTTATATTTTACTTTTTTGACCACTTTTAACACTTGAATTTATGAGTGGAGGTAAAATTATCAGTAAGAAGTTATGTTAAAATATCTGGTGACATCCTTTAGAAGCTAAAAAACTAAATGACAAGTTTTATCTTTACTGAAATTCTGAATTGAAAGAAAGACATGACATATAGAGCTAAATTTGTATGAATATATATATTTTTTTTAATTTATTTGATTAATAACCCATATTGATGGTGATTTACAAGATCTCTTTTTAGGGGTAGTTAGAATAATATTTTTATTTCCTTGTGTACACTTTGATGTTGTACTTTATTTATATAGTATGGAAAATATTCCTTAAATATCTGAGTTTTTCTCATATCCATATGTTGCCTATATGCCTTTAATAAAAGATATCCCTTTTTAATCTTCGTAAGTTTGCTGTAGACTTATTGCATTTTATTCTGTATGTATTTGTAAATGTTTATATGTTTTAGATATGTTATTATTTGTGGAATATATTGGCTGCTGTCAGTTAGTAGTTCTGTCATATCGTGGGATATGTCAAGGTTTTAGCAGATTTCCCTTAAGGGAAATCAGCTATTGAGGTTGTACTCATGACGGAATTTTCGACATTTTTCTTCAAATGTCCATCGATCCTACCTAGTAGATGACGAAAATGAGGTCCGTTCAAAACTGTATATATATATATCTATATATATATATATATATATATATATATATATATATATATATATATATATATATATATATATATATATATTTGTCTGTTACCGCTCTAGCGGTCGCAATTTTTGTTTAATCCTTACCAAACTTCATATTTAAGCGTTTTATGTAAAAAGAAAGATCAAGTTCGTTAACGGCTGAAATCGGACCAGTGGGAGGGGGGGTTTAGAGGGGAGGATTTTCGAAAATTCGAAATATCTCCGTTACTATACGTCGGATTGAAAAATTATACAGAATCAATCTTATTACAAATTAAATTTACTATAAATATTGTTATATACATTTATTCTCTATCTTGAATATTAACCGAGATATTTGCATTTTTCAGTTTTCACCAAACCGCCACTTCTACTCATGTTACGTAAACAATACTCTGCTACATAATAAATCACATTATTGGAAGTTTAAATACCAAAAATTGTATTCAAGAGACCTTTATTATACGAGATACATGCAAATATGCACTGGTGACTCCCCCCCCCCCCCCATCTTAAAGTTTTGGACTACTAAAATTTTATTGATTGAGATAACAATTATTCTGACTTATTATTAATTACAGTACTAGATATAGTAAATAGTTCTAAATAAAATTAATGTGTTATATTCTGATATATTTCAGTAATTGTTTTCTTTCCGGTGTGAGGCGGGACCCGTTTGTTTACATTTCTAACCTAACGCTTCCTGTCGGCAGGCTATTGAAATTGGATGAAACATTTCTTATTTCCGTTTGTATTTATTCACGGTGTTGTGTTAGCAGTATGTATATTTATCTATTACTAAACTTCACGAGGGAAATCTGCTTAGTTTACGCAGCCCCTGCGTGACGGACTTTTTTCATTGGTTGCAATCTGTCAGTATGTGTTTTATCATTAAGTGCTTTGCAGTATTTGCATATAGGGGTGTATGTCCTTGTCATTAAGTGTCTATGTGTTAGGTATCGGTACCGATCCTGAGTCTGGCAAGAACAACTTCCTCCCGTCCAGTTCTCCTATGACTCGATGGCCACTCTTTAACTGTACTTTTGCCATTGCATAGGTGGTTGTCTACTTCCATCTATTCTGATAGCCATTTTTTAGAATTCAGTGGCATATATTTCTCACTATGTCTTCATATAATAAGTTTGTTTATGTGTATTGAGTTTGTTGAGTAACTAGTTTAGCCTACTAGTCTGCGGGCGTACTAAGTCCAAGGTCCTAGTGTCCTGGGAGCCAATATAGGTTGTATTTTGGTATGTTTGTTGTTTATAAATTTCTTCTTTTGTGTTTAGTGCTATTGGTTGAGTGGTATAAATGTCTCGGAGGGTTAATAATGAACTAAGTGAATCACAAACAAATCAGTGTGTATTTGGGCTGTGATGATGCAGGTGTTATGTTTTTAAGTACCAAATTGTGTGGAGTTCAGCTCCAAGTATGCTGTAGTGGGATGGAAACTTTTGTTTTATATATATATGTTTTTTTTCTTTTTAACATTTCTGGCCACTTATCATTTGACTTCAAGACATAAACTCAAAGATTAGTGAACATGCAGATATGCAGCGAGCTTAATGATTATTAATTAATTAATCACTTCAACACTTTATTTTTTCTATTCAAGTATTTTTTGACTTATTTTATATGGAAGTGGCAGTGTTCAATTGGGTAGAAACACTATTCCACCATATTAGAAGGGTTAGGTTCAAGTCCAGAAAGTTCACACAAAGTTTTATTTTACTATGTAGTTATCAGGCATCGAGGTTGAACTTCTGTCCCCCTAGTGGTATCTCAATAACATGAGGCCTTTCCCTAGCTAAAGGGAATAGATAATAAAAAGTGAAAATCTTTGATCGAAAATGATAATGTGTCAATACTACCATCTGACCTATCAAAACCATGTGGCAAGCCCATGGACCACCCCCCCCCCTTTATGGGCTTTAAGCAAAAGATTTTCATTCCTATTTTCCTATATTTTTTACGCTCTCTAATTATTATACATGATGTACTTGATCGATAAAAAAAAAAAATAGTCTATTTCTGAAGAATACCTAGGTGACTTTTATTGGTGTGGATTTTGGCCACGTAAGGTAAACACAAATTACGACAGCTTTGCCAATGTCCCGAAATAATTTCTTCCCTATTCCGAGGCCTACCAATATAACACAACACACACACACACTCAGACACATAATAAATAAATATATATATATATATATATATATATATATATATATATATATATATATATATATATATATATATATATAGTTAAAAAGTACTTAGAAACTGATTACTGCTATAATATCATGAAATTAATTCTTTTTCTACTCTCAAAATTATATATTTCTGTTTTATTTCTGAAATAGGTATATCAAATTTTGCTACTAAAATAGCACTTTTCAATGCTTATCTTGGAGGATCAAATCGTAGTAGTAATATAAAAATGAAATATTGAAGATTAAATTTTAGTACTAACAAATAAAAATATTAAGGATCACATTTTGGTGCTAACATAAATGAACATATTAAGGATAATAATTTAGTGCTAAGATAAATGTTGAGGATCAAATATTAGTGCTAATAAAAAAAAAAAATTGTGAATTCTAGAGCTTAAATAAAATATTAAAGGTAGATTTTCAGTGCTAAAATATAGTTTGACGATCAATTACACTGGTCTGCATGAGTTGGCCCTGACACTATTCCTCCTAATTCTTATGTAAAATGACTCTAAATCTAATGTATGACCCACATTTTCCGTCAAGACCCACACTTGTGGGGGAGGCCCTCCACTTATTTTTATCACTTTTTGATCATTTGGAGGGTTGAAAAGAATTATTTTAGCCTTTACATTTCTTCTGAGGGGCTAGATATGTGAAAAAGTCTTAAATATGAAAATGTGTATGAAGGAGAAAGATTTGGAGGGATATGCCCCTTAAATTGTAAAAATTTATTAAAAGTGATTTATTTTTCCTGGGATTTTACTTAATTTAATTAATTTTTTTGACAAGTTATAACCCAGAAATTTAGAATAAATTTTGAGAAGTAAAATAAAATTAAATGCTAAAATTCAGATTTTAACGATTAAATAAAATGATATATTTATGTTCAGATTTTAATGCTAAAATGAAATTGATTAATGAGGATTAAGTGTTTCTATGAAATTAAATAATGAGGGCCAAATTTTTGGGTCATTATAGTTAGTTGCACTCAGAACAAGCATTGATGAGCTCCTTCGTTGTTCTGTGCTCCTAGCACTGTAACCACTTTCACTTCTTCAAAGCAACTGTGTCTTCCTTCTCTGGGGTGGCGAGTCTCTCCGATCTTATACGATTGTGGCCGAACGCAAAGAAGCCTCTTGAAGGTGTCTTGTGAAGTGAAAGACCAAATTGATAATTAATAAATTACAGAAAAAGGCCATCCTCACCCAAAATCCTTATCTTGTCCCGCGTCACAGTCCGCTATATATATATGTGTATATCCCGTGAGATACATATGAAACACTACTCGCTACTAAAAGTTTGGAGAGCCAAGTGGCCGGCTCTTTGGGATATTGGTAGGCTAATTGAGATGATAGGTTGAGCTCCTGTTAGCAGCTGTTCTCCTAATTATTAAACCACTTTCACTTCAGCTGATCTTCTCCCCACGCCCCTATCCACGTTCCCTCTCTCTCTCTTCTTTTATCATTTCATTCTTCTCATCCATCATATAGTGAGTGGTTGTTTGAATGGTCCATGCATTTTAAGCCCTAGTTATACATTGAGCCGAACTCCACAAATTTTTATGTCATTGGACTCACTACCAACAACCATAATATATAAACACACTACCTAAGGAACCCGGCTTCGCTCGGGAATTCATTTGAGGTTTAATGATGGTGGTATTTTTTTTTTTGGCAAGCCTTTACTTTCCACAATATTTTAACATTTCCCGATGTATACCCGTCGTTGCTGTGGATTTGTTAATAATGAAATTATTTGTTATTTAAGAGTTCACTGTCCTCAATATTTTTATATTTCCCGTATCCTATGCACGTAGTTGTTTATTTTTTTTTTTTTTTTTGTATATAATTCATAATCATAGAAAGTATTCTGTCCGCCAAACTATGTTTGAATTAAACTTCCTTTCCCTAGAAACGGTACAAAGACCAACAGTGTCTGAAAACCGAACAGAAAATGTAATATACTGCGAATTTTTATTTCAGGTCTCCCTCATAACACCCACTCATGTTCGTCTCAGAGAATATTAATATAGCCTAAAATCTAAGTTGGGTTAGTAGTAATATACATACCAAGTTACATCAAATTCGGTTCAAACAAATAAACAAACAGATACGAAAGAAACAAAATGCAGTTATGGTGTCTATGACATGTGGAACGAAAAGTTATCGTGAAAATTCGCGAAAAAAATCAATGTACAGACAGAGGTTTCAATTTTATATATATAATACGTACATATGCATAGATTTGTCTATTACTGTAAAATCGGAAGAAGGGGAGAGGGGGGGGGTAGTGTGGAGAATTTCGAAATATCTCCGTTATTCTGCGTTAGATCGAACAGTTGTTTGTATAGAACCAATCTTATTGTAAATTTGATTATTGTAAATGTTATTAAATACAAATTCTCTCTAATATGAATATTTAAGGAAATCTGCTATTTAGGTTGTACTCTTGACACTATTTTCAAACAAATCCTAGTTCATTGACCGTACCTAGGATTATTTATGTAGAGAACTTATTTATATATATCTGTTACCGCTCTAGCGGTGGCAATTTTTGTTTCATTGTAACCAAACTTGATATTTAGTCGTTTTATGTAAAAGGAAAGATCATGTTCATTAAAGCAGAAATGAAACAAATAGGGGGGGGATTTCGATAAGTCGTATCTAAAACTTGTACAAAACCAATTGTATTCCAAATTAAATCACCTATAAATGTTGTCATATACATTCTACCTTTATCTCAAATATTGACAAATATATTTGCATTTGTTAATTTTCAGTTCATGGACCGTTTTATTTCAAGCAGAAATACCAATTATTGTCTTCGGCAAATCGTTTTCTGATGAGATACATGCAAATAAATACGTTCTAATGCCCCACTCCCCCAGTCTTATGTTCTTGGATTACTATAATTAGACTGATTGAGATAAAAATGATTCAGGTTCATTATAAATAAAGAACTATATATAGTAAATAGTTTTCAATAAAATTAATATATAATATTCAGATATATTCATCAATTGTTTTTCTTTCCTATCAAGAATAGGATCCTATCTTTCAGCTTTGAGAGGTTGGCTGACCTGTTTGTTTACAATTCAGCCACGTTTCATAGTGTAGGTCATTAAAATGTAACTATTTAATATACACGGTTGTGTTAAGCGTAAAAGTATGTCGATTTATCTATTGTAAAACTTCAAGTTGGAAATGTGTTTAATGTACGCAGCCGCTGCTTGAGGGACTTTTATAGATATGTATATGAGATAGGTAAATAGGGTGACTTACCCTTTCCTCCCCGTTTCCTGTGATGGTGGTTGAGACAGCTGAGGTGTACTCCGTTCCTGTAGGTGATGCCATCGGTGCCACAGACTGGGCCACCGAACAGATCGTTCTCGTACTTGCTGCAGTCCGAGTAGAACACATCCAGCTCCATGTCCGACTGGCCCACGACGCAGCTGATGCTAGCCACCAGGAAATCTGTGCCAACAAACATCTTAGTTTTTTACAAAATGCATAAGTCATTCTCAACGTAGCTTCTTAAGCTCGACAGATTTACCATCTATGCCAATGACGTGTCGTCATTCTACATTCTATTCCTTATTTCTCCCTTAATAAATATGAAAATACGCTAAATGTTAGCTACAGTAAACGCAATGAGCATGTGATAAAGAATTCGCGCTCCTACATCTTAAGTACCTAAACCGTTATTTATAATACATAAGATTATACAGTTTACCTCCTTATAGTTTTTTTTTCTATTTTTTTTAATTTAAATTTAAATAGTATATATCAAAGCTAATATATGTTGGCTTATACTGTTGGCTCTAAGACAGTAAATGGTACAGGCTCTGCTGCGATAGTTGGCTCCAATAATTACCAGCTAAAATTGACTGCTGTATCTAGCTCTTATACAGCTGAGCTTCAGGCCATCCTATTAGCCTTGTCAAGAGTCCAAACCTGCCAAAATGAAATAGTACTGTGCACAGATTCATTAAACTCACTACATACACTCAACAACATTTACTCGGCTAATTCTCTGGCTATAAAATGTTTTGAACAATTTCACCGACTAAACTCTAGTAATACATTATATTACTCTTTTATTGTTAACCGGATATACAAACATTAAGGAAAGTACAGGCATCGACAGATTAGCAAAAGGTACAGTAGAAATACCAGACATTGACATAAAGTCTACAGACCATCAAGACGTATTAGCCGAATGATCTAAAAGCAAGAGCAGTGTCAGCAATCTTGGAATAACAAAAAACGACAATAAACTAAGACAAATAAAACAAACAGTTAAGGAATGGTCATGAAGCAACAGGTGCACACGAACAGAGGAAGTTGTGCTGACCAGACTACGCATTGGCCATTCCTAGCTGGCTCACATAATGAAAAACAAGGACACGCCAACTTGTAAACATTGGAACGAAACTTTTACTGTAAATCTCATATTGACTGACTGTCGACGAAGAGACGATTTAGACATTTCACCTGACTTACAACTTGAACTTTTGACCGATAACAGTAATTACATAGACACAATCATTAAACATCTAAAAAAATGAATACATACAACACACTATAGCCTACAATTTCTAAACACTACTCATCACTTCTCTTCTACACAATATCTTTTTCTACATATAGACTGGCATGCGAATGAACTGTTTCAGGATTCACCGTATTCTATAGTTCACTCCAATTATCTTTTTTCTTTATTTTTTTTTCTGTTCTTTTTTGAGCACATCTCGTTAAGAAGTGAATCTCCAGCGTTGCGGAACTCATTCAAATAAATGGTATATTTATATTTTTTAAACGGTTTTATTTAGCCTTATCTGTTTATTTTTGCATTTTCAAATTTAGTAGTTGAAATTTACCCCCTTTCCTTTTGACCGATTGAACTTACTTGTCACACACCTTCAGTTCTGACAATAATACAATTTAATAAATTCAGTACCTTTCTAAATCCAAGAAGGTCTCAGCTGTAAAATGGCGGTCATACTTTTAGCAGACTTCCCTTAAGGGAAATCAGCTATTGAGGTCGTACTCATGACGCGAGTTTTGAAAAATTTCCTCAAATGTCCATCGATCCTACCCAGGAGATGACGAAAATGAGGTCCGTTCAAAATTATATATATATATATATATATATATATATATATATATATATATATATATATATATATATATATTTGTCTGTTAACGCTCTAGCGGTCGCAATTTTTGTTTGATCGTTACCAAACTTCATATTTAAGCGTTTTTCGTAAAAAGAGAGATCAAGTTCGTTAATGGCTGAAATCGGACCAGTGGGAGGGGGGGTTTAGAGGGGGGATTTTTGAAAATTCAAAATATCTCCGTTATTATGCGTCGGATCGAAAAATTGTATAGAATCAATCTTATTGTAAATTAAATTTACTATAGATATTGTTCTATACATTTATTCTGTATCTTGAATATTAACCGAGATATTTGCATTTGTATTGTGTTTGTGGTCGACGTAACCCCGCCATGTTCCGGACTCTCCGCCGAGAGCTCTGGTGGCCGTTTCCAGAACTATTCGTCCCTCGTGAATAGGTTTAGAGATCTCTTCCTACTACAGCTGTTATTAGGCGGATTTCTCTATTGTAAAACATCACGTGGGAAATCTGCTTAGTTTACGCAGCCCCTGCGTGACGGACTTTTTTTCTTCACAACTCCCTCTATATGGGTATAAAATTAAAGGGCTTGACTATTATAATAGAGTACATTATTATTATTATTATTTATTAACGTCCACTATTTGCAACTTAGGCTAATTGGGACGGGTTATCTACAGGTAACCCCCCTTTTCTAGCCAGGGTGGGTAGAGTACATTATGAAAAATAAATGCAAATCCAATACGGTCACCAACAAAATGGTGGATAACATATATTTTCTTCATAACTCCCTCAATATGGGTTTCAAATGTTGGGCTTGACAAGTAGAAACTGCAGACAAAATCCAAATTTAAGATGGTCACCGGCACAACATAATGGATTTCATATTTGTTTCAATATAAGTAATGGGTATGGGCTCTAGCAGTATCAATTTTTGTTTGACTGTTACTAAAGTGGACTTTAAACGTTTTATATTAAACTAAAGATCATATTCACTAATGGCTGAAATAGGACTAGGGCCTCTCCCTAGGGGGGAGAGTGATCGAAAATTCAAACTACCTGTTTTTATTAGATGGATCGAAAAATTGAGTGTAACCAACTTGTTGCACATTTAATTTCTTATAAATGTTGCCTGTATTTCCTATATTAACATAAATTATTCTTTTTTTAGTATTTAGTCTTCAGTAAACCCCACTATTATTTAACTCATCTTAAAAATAAGCTGATATATCATGAAACGTTTTATTCCAAGATTTAATATCAAATATATTTACCGTTTAACTTAAAACGTTTTGTTTTTACTTATTTCATTATCTGTATGTTTCTTTTTTTCTCAATAAAACCGTTTATTCATCTTCAATAATTAAAGAAAAGGTTCAACTCAAGACTGTTTCAAGATGTATTTAAAGCAATGAATGTATCATCTTAGAACAAAGACAGGCGAAGTATATTCATTCTGGTGAAAAGCGTAAACTCGTTGTTACAGAGGTCAAGAAAATGTAATCATTCATTGACGAAATTAACATTACTAAAGTACTTGCCATATGCTGAATGGTATATATATTCTACCGGACCTCATTTTCGTCATCTCCTGGGTAGGATCGATGGACATTTGAAGAAATTTTTCGAAATTCGTGTCATGAGTACGACCTCAATAGCTTATTTCCCTTAAGGAAAATCTGCGAAAAATGGTATTTTTTTTTTGAAAATTTAGCAAACGTATATAGATTACTAAAGCAAGCTGGAGGACAGCTGTAGACGTAAGAGATCTGCCTTAACTCTATCCAGGGAAAATGGACTGCTTAAAATAATTTTCTTGAAAGTGATACATGATGTCTCCGTTCTGATCCATTGAATCGAATGATAGAATATAGTTTTTAATGATAAATAAACAATGTCTTGTGCAAATATTTTCTAGTTCTGATGCGTACAGGGAAATTTTATTTTTGCCCTACCTTAAACCGCCTCTTTCCTTTTGTCGAATTCACTCAGAAGAGGTGTCGCACAGATAAACATTACAACAATCCCAAACATGAAATATCAACATTCAAGACTAATGGGCTTTTAGTAAGTAATAAGAGATTGGTTATTCATTTTTGACTGCCACCACGCCTCAACTAGTCAAAATAAGTCCAGGGAGGTACAAAGGGCATAATTCCGTTGAAATCTGAAAACCGAAAATTTTTACATTTACAGTACTTCCTTTTACTGTACAAAAGTACACATTTGTGTAAGACCTCTTTGGTTTATCTCAGAAAGATCAATCTCTGACTATTCTCGATACATAAATTTAAATCGAGATATAGCATATCATTTTCAAATGAAATAATCTTAAATAAAGTGGAAACAAACCTTGAGTGTATTTAATTCAATAGGGGCGGATACTAGGAAGTCGTGTTGTGTACCAAATCAGTAATTTTTTTATTATTATTGCCTACTACCCCATTTTTATGTTTTGGCTATCATTCAGATTACCAACAACCTATATGTGTGTATTTATTTAGATCAAGAAGAAAAATATGATTTGGAGGCTTTAGAATGGGATTGCCCGCCTGTAGTCAGCCATATTGGTAGGCGTGGCCGATCAATACTCACCTGCCTACCTGCCCCTATTATACACAGGTAGGAGAGGGCCTATCGCCTCACCTGCCGGCTATCCACCTCATGGAATTGGTTGCATCTCAAGTCAGGACCGATTCCATCAGCGAGAATGGTGTACCAAGAACCCATGTATAGAGAGGCCCTCATCTAGATAGCCACTGAGAATTCAAGATAATAGTAGCGAGAGTCTGTACTCATGATTTTAGCAGGAGGTTGTACTCGTGATTTTAGAAGGAGTTTGTACTCATGATTTTAGAAAGAGGTTGTACGCGTGATTTTAGAAAGAGGTTGTCTCGTGATTTTAGAAAGAGCTTTTACTCGTCATTTTGGGAAGAGGTTGTACTCGTGATTTTAGAAGGAGTTCGTACTCATGATTTTAGAAGGAGGTTGTACTCGTGAGTTTAGAAAGAGGTTGTCTCGTGATTTTAGAAAGAGGTTGTACGCGTGATTTTAGAAAGAGGTTGTCTCGTGATTTTAGAAAGAGCTTTTACTCGTCATTTTGGGAAGAGGTTGTACTCGTGATTTTAGAAGGAGGTTGCCCTCATGATTTTAGCCCGAGGCTGTACTTATGACGTTTGCAGGAGTTTGTACTCATGATTTCAACAGGAGGTTGTACCCGTGATTTTAGCAGGAGGTTGTACTCGTGATTTTAGAAGGAGTTTGTACTCATGATTTTAGAAAGAGGTTGTACGCGTGATTTTAGAAAGAGGTTGTCTCGTGATTTTAGAAAGAGCTTTTACTCGTCATTTTGGGAAGAGGTTGTCTCGTGATTTTAGAAAGAGCTATTACTCGTCATTTTGGGAAGAGGTTGTACTCGTGATTTTAGAAGGAGGTTGCCCTCATGATTTTAGCCAGAGGCTGTACTTATGACGTTTGCAGGAGTTTGTACTCATGATTTCAGCAGGAGGTTGTACCCGTGATTTTAGCAGGAGGTTGTACTCGTGATTTTAGAAGGAGTTTGTACTCATGATTTTAGAAAGAGGTTGTACGCGTGATTTTAGAAAGAGGTTGTCTCGTGATTTTAGAAAGAGCTTTTACTCGTCATTTTGGGAAGAGGTTGTACTCGTGATTTTAGAAGGAGTTTGTACTCATAATTTTAGAAAGAGGTTGTACTCGTGATTTTAGAAAGAGGTTGTCTCGTGATTTTAGAAAGAGCTTTTACTCGTCATTTTGGGAAGAGGTTGTACTCGTGATTTTAGAAGGAGGTTGCCCTCATGATTTTAGCCAGAGGCTGTACTTATGATGTTTGCAGGAGTTTGTACTCATGATTTCAGCAGGAGGTTATACCCATGATTTTAGCAGGAGGTTGTACTCAAGGTTTTAGCAGGCGGTTGTACTCCTGATTTTAGCAAGAGGTTGTACTTGTGATGCTAGCAGTATGGTTTTACACATGATTTTAGCAAGAGGTTGTACTTATGATTCTAGCAGGAGTTTGTACTAATATCGCGGTTATCATACAATTTCCTCTCTACTTGGGAAATAATGAAAGCGAGAGCTGTGCATGAGAACGACCTGTGCAAGCTCCGTTCACCTGTCAATTCATATTTTCCATTCTAAACTACTTGATTTTATTTCATCTACACCATACTCGGTATTTAACCTTTTCAAAGAAAACTAAAGATAATATTTGACAGTGGCTGCAATCGGACTTAAAATGGGAGAGGGGGAATTGAAAATTAAAAATATCTCGTTACTATGAGTCGGATCGAAAAATGATATAGAATTAATTTTGTTATATTATTGGTTCTCTACAAATTTTGGTCTATACATTTTCTTGTAGATCAAATATTAAGCTAGTTTACCCTGGTTTTTTGTTTACAAGCCGTAGTAGACCCTCACGTTAGAATTAGAGAATGTATGGCTAGATGAGATTACCAGTGAGTTATCCTTGTGGGAAATCTGCTTAGTTTACGCAACTCTTGTATGACGGGCTTTCTCAACAAAAAGGCCATTTAGCACAAGGGTGGCCAACACAAAAGGTCTTGCGGGCCGCTTTGAAAATGTCGCTGCGCGGGCACATATATCATTAACAGTGAAACACAAAGAAGCCACTTTGTGAGACCTTCAAAGAAAAAAAAAATATTTTAAATTATAAACCGAGTCAAACTTTGCTAAATTGTTCCTTTTATTTATTTATATATTTCGGAGCTTCACAACTAGGTCGATATTGCTCTAAACAAAAACACAATATCATAAAGGTATTATAAAAATAGAAAACAATAGAATAGAAGTTCTTCAAACAATAGAAAACAACAAAGAAGAACAAATACAAGAAATAAAGTAATAGGTAACACCAGAACAAAAAAATAGAAATGAAGAATGAAAGACAAAATGCCAAATTAGAAAACAACGAGGATACTTAAAAGTCCATCACGCAGGGGAAGCGTAAAGTAAGCAGATTTCCCACGTGAAGTTTTACAATAGAGAAATTTCACGAGAGTCAAGCAGTTAAGAAAACGGCGAACTAGGTTTTGGCGGGAAAGTCACCCGTCCGTTAGCCGCCAAGGTTTAATAAAAATGCAAATATCTCGGTTAATATTCAAGATAGAGAATAAATGCATATAACAATATTTATAGTAAATATAATTTGCAATAAGATTGATTCTGTACAATATTTCGATGCGACGTATAGTAACGGAGATATTTTGAATTTTCGATTTCAGCCGTTAATCGAACATGATCTTTAGTTTTACTTAAAACGTTTAAATATCTAGTTTGGTGCCCATCAAACAAAATTGACACCACTAGCGCGATAACAGGCAAATATATATATATATATATATATATATATATATATATATATATATATATATATACAGTTTTGAACGGACTTCATTTTCGTCATCTACTAGGTAGGATCGATGGACATTTGAAGGAAAATTTCAAAAATTCCGTCATGAGTACAACCTCAATAGTTGATTTCCCTTAAGGGAAATCTGCTAATAAAAATAATACTACAACCAAACTAAACAAAATACCGAAAAAAAGTTAAACGAAACAATATATAAAAATTATTTACGAATGAAGAATATAACAGTTTAAAATAAATTAAAAATATTATTAATTAAATGTAATAGGGAGCTAATTAAAAATAAGCAGATGTACTAAAACAATAATAATAAAAATAAGATAAAATTTAATATGAATTTTAAGAATTTGTATGTGTAAACTAAAAAGAAAGCTTGCATCCTAAAATGTTGCCAAAATTAAAATTTGAAATATACCACTTGTTCAGATTTTTGAATAGAAGTATATTGTCTTTAAATGTTCAAAAATAGTATCTATGTACGGACTCCACTTTGTCAGTAATTGTGTAAATTGTGTCGTATCTGTAACTAATTGTGTTGTCTGCAGTTAGTTAGTATATATTTAACCGCCATTCCTTTTGAGTGATGTATTTTTCGAGAACGAAAGTTGGACTCTATACAAATGATTGGAAGGAACGGAAATTTGGATATGGCGCAGAATATCCCGGGTAAGTTGGACTGAATAGATATCAAACGAAAATCATATACCAAATGCGCTAGTGTAATGACTAAAGATAGCCTGATACATTAAACCTACAGTTAGAATATAATTATTAATGATTACTCACAAATTAAAGATATCATGTCTATCTGAGGAGAGAGTAGAAGATCAAATGGTTTCCAAATAGATCAAAGGCTCTATTTAAAGTCTCCGACATTGTTTCAGTAATCTAGGAAGCGATTGGCCAAAGGCTATTGTGCCCCGATATGGAAGTTGTTTTCAATCAGCTGAGATGGCCGGAAGGAGGTCGGGGCACCTTCTTGGGGAGGCCTTCACGGGGGCTTTACTCCACTTCCGGGTATATTCCCTCTCTCCTCAGCATATCTCCATCTCAAACCTATCTCCGGTTCGTACAATGATATAATGACGCTGGAGTGACTGGGTCCCTCTCAAGAAAGCATATCAATAAAGTAATTTTATATATCAGACAGTGAACGTTCAATGAAAACAATATTTGGAATTTTAGCTCCGAATAAAGTGGTTCATGATATAACAGATCGTTGGTAATATAACATGAGTAGAAGTGGGGGTTTACGGAAGGCAAAAATCTAAAAAATTCAAATGTTTCAGTTAATATTCATTATAGCGAAACAATGTATATAACAGTATTTATAGGGATAAGGGAGGGGTGAAATATAAAATAGCGACATTTCGTTTCCTAGTGGTTCTTCGGCATTTACGCACATATCAAAAGTTGTTTACTTTGTTATTTAAAGTAACTTTTGTTATATGCACTTTGGCGTATACGGAAGTATAAATGAGTTATACGCTAAAAACTATAGCGGGAGTCCACAATTTTATTTGGCACAAATGACTCAACCGAACTAAATAAAACTCGGTATCTGTAATAGCACTGACGCCTTAATTATCATAAGCCATACCAACATTTATAGGGACGGGCAGGAGTAGGGGTTATAAACGAGGAACTTTTCGTTTCACATGTCATAGACACCATAACTGCATTTTGTTTCTTTCGTGTATGTTTGTTTGTTACCTTTTCACGCATAAATGGCTGAACCGAATTTTATGAAACTTGGAATGTATATTACTACTAACCCAACTTAGACTTTAGGCTATATTAATATCCTCTGAGACGAACAGGAGTGGGGGTTATAAGGAAAGCCAGAAATTAAAAATAGCGATATTTCGTTTCCTAATGGTTTTTCGGCAAATATGAACATAACAAAAGTTGTTTATTTTATTATTTAGAGTAACTTTTGTTATATACACTTTTTTCGTATACCGAAGTATAAATGTGTTATACGCTAAAAATTATAGCGGGAGTCAACAATATTATTTGGCACAAAAGATTCAACCGAACTAAATAAAACTCGGTATGTGTATTAGCACTGACGCCTTAATTATCATAAGCCATACCAACATTTCTAGGGACGGGCAGGAGTAGGGGTTATAAAGGAGGCCTGAATTTAAAAATAGCAGTATTTCTTTTTCTATTGGGGTTTCTGCAAATATGCACATCTCAAAAGTTGTTTATTCAGTTATTTAAAGTAGCTTTTGATAATTTTTCCCTTATAGCGAAGTTCAAATGAGCTATACACGAAAAACTGTAGAAGGGGTCAACAATGTTATAGGACACAAAAGACTATAATCTATATTAACATTTTTAAGAACGGAGTGGGGGTTGTTAGGGAGGCAAGAAAAGAAATATTGTCATATTTCGTTGATATTCCTATTACTTTTTTCTGGCGAACGTGCACATGGCAAAAGACGTTTAATTTGATATTTAGAGTAGCTTTTATTATATACATCTTTATTATAATTTAGTATTTTAGTTGGTGGCGTAGCAACGCGCGCAGGGGGTTTTCGATGGGTTTTCGAAAATCGCGTGTTGAGTACAATCTCAATAGTTGACTTTCCTCGATAGTAATATGATATTGAGCCTGTACTTATGTTCGACGGTCTTTTCTAACTTCATTATAAATAACTTGAAAGTCGCTTCTCTGCATACCAGTTTCAGTTCTTTTTCTTTTCAAGTTTTTTGCAGATTTCCTTTAAGGGAAATCAGCTATTGACATCGTACTCATGACGAGATTTTCGAAAACATTCTTCAAAAATCCGTCGATCTTAACAAGCAGATGACAAAAATGATGACCGTTTAAAATATAATATACAATACTCCATATATAAGTGTTTTAAGCAAAACTAAAAGTCAAGTTCGCTAATGGCTGCAATCGGAAAAGTGGTATGAGGAATCGGGTTAGAAGGGGGAATTTCGAAACTTCAGAATATCTCCGTTATTATGAGTTGGATCGAAAACTTTCTGTCATCGTAGATCCCCCACTCCTAGTCATATCAGAATAGCAATAAGCAGTTATAACATGAACCTCTTCATTCTTGTTTGTTTGTTTTCATAGGGTTTATGGCGAAAAACTACCATTGCCCTGTAATATTTATAATTCACATTTTGGTATCCTCATCCATATCGGCATTTTAACAATATAAACGAGGATACAAAAAATTGTACTTTAAATTTCTTTGTACAAACTCGTATTTTTTACAAAATTAAACAATTTATCCAGTTCTTTCTGGTCATCTCCAAGGACCACTTACTTCTATATTATTGGAAATATTGCATTTGTTTCTAATATCTGTATACTTATGACATTCCATTAATATGTGATAGTCAGGTCTGTGTTACACTTCTCATCAATCGGGGGTTGATCTTTTGTCATAAGATAACCTTGCCTGTCTTGTGTGCCCTATTCGGAGTCTTTCTAATACAACTTCATCTTTGTCGAATATTTCCATGGACGGATGGTGGTTTTAATAGTTTTTAGTTTATTGTTCTGGGTTTGGTTCCACATGTGTTGCCAGTTTTTATCAATTTCTTCTTTGAGTGGTTGGTTGAGTTCTGCAGATGTAATTGTTGTTGGGGTGGTGGAGCTGCTAAATCTGCTTTTTCGTTTCCATCTATTCCCACGTGGCTTGAAATCCACATGAAGTAGACTACCCTTTTTAGCTTTCGGAGCATTTGTATTTGATTATGTATTTTTTTTACTATTGGGTTGTTTGTGAACTCAACGAGTCTGTGCAAATCAGGAATTTTTCTTGAGTCGAGGTGTTTGCAAATGCAGTGATATAAAGCGAATAGTTCGGCGGAATAGATGCTGGTTAATTTATTGAGTTTTAGTAGGCGCAGGAGGAAGACCAAGCAATTTTTGAGCCATCAGTGTATATGATCATTGGGTGATTGCATTTTTCAATTTCATTAATGAAAGCTTCCTTTATTTTCCAATAGTTGATCTCTTGGGACATTTGTTTATGAGTTTGATGGTTCGTGTATCTATAGATATTTTTTGAATTGTCCAAGGTGGAGTTGGGTCGAATTCATCAAGACTGTTTGAGTTTTGTAAGAGTTTGACTGTTATGTTACTCAGCCTAAAATTCAGCCTCAAATGAATTACCGGGCGAAGCTGGGTATCTGAGCTAGTATATATATATATATATATATATATATATATATATATATATATATATATATATATATATATATTTGTCTGTTACCGCTCTAGCGGTCGCAATTTTGCAATTTTTGTTTGATCGTTACCAAACTCGATATTTAGTCGTTTTATGTAAAAAGAAAGATCAAGTTCGTTAGCGGCTGAAATCGGAGTAGTGGGAGGGGGGTTTAGAGGGGAGGAAATATCTCCGTTACTATACGCCGCATCGAAAAATTGTACAGAATCAATCTTATTGCAAATTACATTTTCTATAAATATTGTTATATACATTTATTCCCTATCTTCAATATTAACCGAGATATTTGCATTTTTATTAAATTTGGGCCGATAACGGATTTTTGAATTTCCCGCCAAAAGCTAGTTCGGCCCTTTTCCGTAATTGTTCGGCTCTCGTATGGAAATTTCTCAATTGTATAACTTCACGTGGGAAATCTGCTTGGTTTACGCAGCCCCTGCGTGACGGACTTTTTGCCTTCTGAATGTCAATGGTGGGATTCCGGTTTCAGCACACAAGCTTATTGCTGTGCTAGAGCGGAAGGCTCCTATAGATAAACATAGCCTAGCGACGTTTGAATTTAAGATTCTATTCTTAAATGCCATATATTGTTTTCAAGAGATTAGGCTTTATTAAGCGAGGTACATGCAAATTCGTTGTGCGATGACGTCATCAATTAAGATTCTACGTTCTTGTTTGGAAAATGTTTATTTAAACTATACTATACCCGACATTTCCCCGTTTCAGTCATATTACGGCACATATTATAGGTAGACATCGGACATGGAATAGTTGGGGTATAGAAATAGAGGAATTCGATAATTCGAAACATTTCCACTGGGATCGTAAAATTTTATACAACCATTCTTGTTAAACTATTGATGATCTACATTCTTTGCTCTATGCATTTTACGTAACTCAAGTATTACGCGAGTTATTCCTGCTTTCATGTTTTCAGCCTTGAGTGCCCCCAACCCTGGCCATCTACTCATTGGTTATTTTACATAGAAGTATGAAATATGTTGTGATATGAGATCACAAGGGTGTTAGAACAGAATGCAGGAACTCAACTCAGTTTACGCAGCCTTATATTATATATGAATCAGATTTCTATATAATTTGAGAGAGCTCTATGACACTAAGTTAATTATGGTGTTAGACGCAATAATAGTTACCCCTATTGTTGCTTTGGGCATTAGGTCTCTACCAGAAACTAGTGTTCGGCGAAGCATTCAGAAGAAATACCGGGAGACTGGAAAGTTCACTACGAGGACAGGTTCAGGATGGCCAAAGACAACAGACCATGCCAACGACCGATTACTCGAGACTGCTTACAGGTTTGAGAGATCCACCAATGTGGTAATCAGTGCAGACACTGTATGCAGAAGTTAGCCTGCACTCCAGGGTTGCAGCGATAACACCTGATCTGACCACACGACACCATGTAGTTCGCCTTAAGTTTGCACTGACATACCGACATTGGACAAGCAATGAATGGGCCAGTGCTCTTTTTATAGACAAGTCCAGGTTCACTATATGTGTGCAAGACAAGCATATGAGAATGTTGTGGCTCTGCGACCTGCAACATCCGTGGGGAGTAAACAGTTTGCGAGTCCTCCTTGATGGCCTAGGTTGGAATAAGGTTACATGCAAATACGGAGCTTCATGTCTTCTCTAGATCGGCTCAAAATGATCATTCCTATTTTACAGACATCCTAGAAAGGTATTTCGTACCATTTGTCTCCTCATTTGGTGTATAGATCCTTTACACTGTGAGAACTGTAAACAGATATTTTGCTGAAATTGGCATAAGTTTATTGGAAGTTCCAGATCGAAGCCCACATCATAATCCCATATGAACACTCATAGGACGAGCTTGGCAGGCGTATTCGGAGGACTCTGGACCCTCCTGATAACCTGCAGACTGCTGCTCTTATCGAAGAATCGCAGAGAAATCCACAACAAACGGTGGAAAATCTCATCTGGAGAATGCTGAGAAAATTGGAGGCAAGTTCTCTGGTAATACTCGTTATTAAGGCTATTATTTGTTTTTTTATATTTACAACAAAAACTCTAACTTTATTAAAAAATAAAAAAAAGTATTTTTTTTAATTATTGAAAATTCCTGGTTTTTTACAATAAACAATTTCTCTTCATAAAAAATCTAAATTTTCTGTATTACTTATCCCCCCCCCACACACACACCAGCCCCGTATCCAAAAAAAAATTAACTACGTAAATTTTTTAATGGTATTTTCAGCAAAAATTGAAGTGCTTCGATTTTATTGCCTTTGAGTTTATATACAATCAATTTCAACGCAATAATCCACGACTCACAACGCACTTGAGAACTATGTATACGTATGTATGTATTTGGTTGAAGACCCTACCACGGGGATGGTGGAAACTAAGGGTAATCCTGGCAATGGATTCGTATACCTTCAGCATTGTGATGCAGTTGAAGAGCTATATGGATATAGTTATAGAGTTTCTAATGTTACAGACACGGAAGAGAGCTTCATAATATATCGGCGTGAGTATGTACTTGAACATTGTTATTGTATGTATAACAATAGAGCATTTTCTATTGGAAAGGTATTAAGAAGATAGGATCTACTTTTGATAGATTTGTATTAATAGATATAGACATACTTTCAGGGAGTTCATTAAGTCTTTCAATTTTTTCGACGGAATACACAATTTATTGGCACATTCAACCAAATAATTCTAGAAGATAAACCTGAGAATGTCTAAAGGTTTTTATAAAATAAAATTGTTGTTATTTATTAGCGCACTCTTTAGGCTTCTATGGTTAATTAGGGCGAGTTATCTATAGCCTACCATCCTAGCCAGAGTGCGACTAAGAATTTTATTTAATGTGTTCTTCACTAAATAAGTCGATACTTCTCAGGTGGGAATCGAACCCACCTCTCTAGGTATACGAAGACCTATGAGGACCGAAACCTTATCTCACATGGCTAATCTGAGCCCCAATTTTACAAAATCTGCTTATTATTTTGTTCAAGGGCGTTCTTCTATACTTTAATTGGTTGTAGACTCTTGCACACAACAAACGTTTGTTGTTGAAATCCAAATATTAGCGGATTTCTTTTGGGTGATTATTATGAAGTAAGTGCCTATTGTGGATGGTTCTGTATTAAAAGGGGCATAAGTAAGGAGGCCACAGCTAACAGAATAGCTGTCCAAGCAGGTTACGTCACTGGCCCACTATAGCTTAGCCAAGGCAGCACTTGTACTACTCTCTCTCTCTCTCTCTCTCTCTCTCTCTCTCTCTCTCTCTCTCTCTCTCTCTCTCTCTCTCTCTCTCTCTCTCTCTCTCTCTCTCTCTCTCTCTCTCTCTCTCTCTCTCTCTCTCTCTCTCTCTCTCTCTCTCTCTCTCTCTCTCTCACTCTTCTCTCTCTCCCTCTCTCTCTCTCTCTCTCTCTCTCTCTCTCTTCTCTCTCTCTCTCTCTCTCTCTCTCTCTCTCTCTCTCTCTCTCTCTCTCTCTCTCTCTCTCTCTCTCTCCCTCTCTCTCTCTCTCTCTCTCTCCCCTCTCTCTCTCTCTCTCTCTCTCTCTCCCCCCTCCTCTCTCTCTGCCCCCTCTCTCTCTCTCTCGTACTTATTACTAATAGTAACTATATTAGTAATTATAATAATACGTATATTAATACGTGTAGTGTTATAGAATGGTTTAAATAGCTTATGGCATAGTTCTTAAGAAGTCATTTTATGAAATTATGTAACTATAAGGACATTACACAAATCGCTGATGACGGTCAACGTTGGAAGTGACCAAAAAACGTCCGCCACACAGGGGCTGCGTTAAGGAAACACATTTCCCACGAACTGGTTCTACGCACTAGTGGTCTCCTAGCCCCATATATTTTCTATATCTAAGTAAAACTACGTTGAGTAGAAGTGGGGGTTTACCGACAGCTGAAAATAACAACAGAGAATAACTCGCTTAATATTTAAGCTACGAAAAAATGTATATAAGGATAATTGCAGGGCAACAAAAGATTAACAAGATTGTTTCTATAACACATTTTGATAAGACCTAAATTAACAGAGATATTTTGAATTTTCGAAATCCCCATCTACCCCCCCCCCTCGTTCCTGGACTCAATTCATCCATTAACGGCAATGAATTTTAGTCTCGAAGACTCCCCACGTGCTGGTATGACAATAAAACATGCCGTTTCTGAAATAATGATTTGTGCATTTTACACCTAATGAATGCGTCCAACTGAAGAATTCACCTATATAAACTCGTTACAGGATTTGGTTCTACAAAAATCCGTCATATAAGATATGGCATTCAATTGGAAATTCCAAAATTATGGTCGCTGGAGTAAGTACTGGATGGGGCTACGAGGTTGAATATAGACTTGAAAATATTCTTGAGTGGTCACAATTATGACACATTAAGTCTCAGCTCTGTTTATATATATCCAGGGTGTCCCAAAGTTCCCGCTCCCTTAAAATCTCCAATTATTTTAATAAAAGGCTGTGACTTGGTCTGCCATTATTGAGACCCCTGAAGAATACTTTCAGCTCATATTCAACTTCCTAACCTTTTCCAGCGACCGTAACTTTGGAATTTCCAGTGAAATGCCTACTTTTTATGGCGGATTCTTGTAGAAAATCTAATTTTAAAAGAGTTTATATAGGTGAATTCTTCAGTTGGACGCATTCATTAGTCGTAAAATGCACAAATCTTTATTTCAGAAACGGCATGTTTTATTGTCATACAAGCACGTGAGAACTCTGCTTAGTTTACGCAGCCCCTAAGTGCCGGACTTTTTATTGTTTGATCGTAATGAAATAATAACATTAATTAAAAAAAAAAAAAATTCATTTTTTTCTATTTTTCACTATACATGCGCTGAGGGGCTATATTTCTTGAATGTGCCATACAGACTATATTATATACATTTGGAAACGAAGTTTTGTCTTTAGAATTAATAACATCTATAAGTTTATATAATAATGAAATTAGATTTTTAAAAAAATTGCTTAAGAAACTAAAGAAAAAATACAAAAAAAATAAAAATCAATGAAAGATAGAAAATAAAATCCGAAGAATTACCCAGTTATGTTAATATTCATTGAATTGTAATAATCAACCATTGCTTTGATAAGTTTATAGGGTAATTAGATTGCAATAGCACAAGAATATCTATTTCATTAATTCATTACTTTGTATATTGTGGTTCTCGTGTTTAGAATGTTTTGAGTAGGATTAAGTTGTGTAGTACTTCTTTGTTAGTTTAATTTCTTACTAGGTTTTTTTTTTTTGGGGGGGGGACGAAGTTAAGATTTCTGAAGTCTCAGGTCGTTTTCTGACCTCAGCTTGTTACAATTAAATTCTTTAATAGAATCATTTCTAGGCTTTAATGAGTTATTGGCGATAAACTTCCTATCGTGCATTCGATGGAGCTACTGGCGTTACGACAAATAAATAAACGAAGTTTAACGTCAAAAGATGAGTCACAATTTTTATTTCCTTCTCTGCGCAAAACCGTCTCGAATTGGCCAGTTAAGAAGATGTAAAATGACTAGTTGAAGTGCCTTTAGTGCGCACGTCCGAGGCCTTAGAAGGCTATCGCGCCAATAAAGTGCCTCCGAGCTGCTATGAAGGGGTCGATGCGCCAATAAATCCACGATAGTAACTACATCGTCTGGTAGGAATGGCGAGCACCAGGCCTAGAATATTGCAAGCAATACTCGTTTCACGGATTATTAAATTAGTCAGAATAATTACAGACTTAGTCAGCTGATGGCCCTGCCGTTAGTTTCCATACATGACATATTCTGCCTATAATTGTCCTACTTAATGCAGCAAATTGAAAAAAAAAAAAAGTCCGTCACGCAGGGGCTGCGTAAACTAAGCAGATTTCCCACGTGAAGTTTTACAATAGAGAAATCTGCCTAATAACAACTGTAGTAGTAAGAAACCTCTAAACCTAAAACAGTATTTAGGGCGTAATAACCCAGTAGTTTCTAGCCCCAAAAAACAGTTAACCTAACCTCTAAACCTATTCACGAGGGACGAATAGTTATGGAAATGGCCACCAGAGCTCTCGGCGGAAAGTCGGAACATAGCCTACTGGCTACCACACGCAGAATACAAATGCAAATATCTCGGTTAATATTCAAGATACAGAATAAATGTATATAACATTATTTATAGTAAATTTAATTTGCAATAAGATTAGTTCTATACAATTTTACGATCCGATGCATAATAACGAAGATATTTCGAATTTTTGAAAATCCCCCTCTCCCACTGGTCCGATTTCAGCCATTAACGAACTTGATCTTCCTTTTTACATGAAACGATTAAATACCGAGTTTGGTGACGATTAAACAAAAATTGCGACCGCTAGAGTGTTAACAGACAAATATATATATATATATATATATATATATATATATATATATATATATATATATATATATAGATATATATATATAGTTTTGAACGGACCTCATTTTCGTCATCTCCTGGGTAGGATCGATGGACATTTGAAGGAATTTTTCGAAAATCGCGTCATGAGTACGACCTCAATAGCTGATTTCCCTCAAGGGAAATCTGCTAATCTACTTACAAAAGTCTTGACGAAATGAAAGTCCATCAAACAAGAGCTGAGTAAACTAAGCAGATGTCCCACGCGCTGGAGCTCACCACACCATATATTCATTTAGGAATAACACGAAATTTATTTCTCTTGCCAGAAAATGTATAAAACAACAATTGCAGAACATCTATAGATTAAGGAGATTTTATAAAATAGGGAGGAGGTTTTATAAAATTTGTCTACCCGACTGAAAATAACGAAGATATTTTGAATTTTCGAAGTCCTCCCCCCACTCCAAAGAACACCTATTTCTTGTCCGATTTCAGCTATTAACGAATATGACCTTTAGTGTAGGCTGAAAAAACATTGAGTGTGGCTAAAGAAATTTAATTTTATTTGAATACTTATTCACATAACGTATTTGCAGGTATCTCATCTAGTCTGCTGAAAACAATATTTGATATTTAGAATAAGACGTATACCGGCGATAACTAAAATTTGGTGGTTGCTTACTAAAGGGTGAAAACTAAACACACACACGCTTGTGATCTCCTCTCACCTCTTATTCTCTATTTATATGTAAAAAATATCCGATGAGTAAAAGGGGTGGGGGTTACTTAAGGTAGAATACAAGAAAGTATGAATAACTCGCTTAATACTTGAGTTACGAAATAATGCACAGGAACAACAATTGTAGAACATCAATAGTTCAACAAGATTGGTTCTATAACATTTTACGGTCCGATTCATAATAACGGAGATATTTTGAATTTTCGAATCTCCCCTCTAAACCCCCCTCCCACTGATTCGGTTTTAGCCGTTAACCAATTTGATCTTACTTTTTACATAAAACGATTAAATACCGAGTTTGGAGACGATTAAACAATAATTGCGACCGCTAGAGTGGTAACAGACAAATATATAGATAGATAGATAGGTATATATATATATTTCAACAGACATCATTTTCGTCATCTCCTAGGTAGGATCGATGGACACTTGAAGAAAAATTTCGAAAATCGCGTCATGAGTACAACCTCAATAGTTGATTTCCCTTAAGGGAAATCTGCTAAAACGTTTAAATGGCGATTATGGTAACGATCAAACAAATATTGTGACCGCTAGAGAGACAACAGACAAATATATAATCTCTCTCTCTCTCTCTCTCTCTCTCTCTCTCTATATATATATATATATATATATATATATATATATAATTTTGAACGGACCTCATTTTCGTCATCTCCTGGGTAGGATCGATGGACATTTGAAGAAATATTTCGAAAATCGTGTCATAAGTACGGCCTCAATAGCTGATTTCCCTTAGGGGAAATCTGCTAAAATGCAAATCTGTCGGTTATTAAGCAAGATTGGGAAAAAAGTATATAGCATTATTTATAGAAAATTAAAGTTGAAATAACAAACATTTATGCAATGTTTCAATCCTACGTATAAAAGAAACATTTAGAATTTTTGAAATTTCCATCACAACCTTCTCCCCATTCCACGAGTCCGATTTCAGCCACGAACTTAATCTTTAGTTTTACATAAATATTCAAATTCAATAATTATCAAACAAATATTACGACCGGAAGAGTGTTAACAGACAATTATGTATAGTTTTGAACGGATCTCATTTCGCTCATCTTCTAGGTAGGATCGACGGGCATTTGAAGAACTTTTTTGAAAATCGCGTCACATCGAGTACAACCTCAATAGCAGATTTCCATTAAGTAGAAATTTCCTCAAAGGAACTAATGAACGGGGCAATTGGATGCCAAGCCCGCAACACCGTTCTACCGTTATCTCTACAGGAGCGAATGTTGTTGACACTAAAGTCTTTATCAGTTATGTTCTCCAGCTGGCATACTGTTTAGCTGAATCATACGACTAGATCAAAGCCACTTTTCCGCTTCCGATTTTTGCTTACTGGATCTACAAGTGAGACGGAATAGATCGAATGAAGCACTCTTTGGCATAAATAAAAGTCCGTCACGCAGGGGCTGCGTAAACTAAGCAGATTTCCCTCGTGAAGTTTAGGTATAGATAAATATACATACTGCTATCAAAACAACACCGTGAATAAATACAAACGGAAAAAAGAAATGTTTCATCCAATTTCAATAACCTGCCGACAGGAAGCGTTAGGTTTGAAATGTAAACAAACGGGCCCGGCCCGGCTCACACCGGAAAGAAAAACAATTACTGAAATATATCAGAATATAACACATTATTTTATTGAGAACTATTTACTATATCTAGTACAGTAATTAATAATGAGTCAGAATAATTGTTATCTCAATCAATAAAATTTTAATAGTCCAAAACTTTAAGAGGGGGGGGTGGAGTCACCAGGACATATTTGCATGTATCTCGTATAATAAAGGTCTCTTGAATACAATTTTTGGTATTTAAACTTCCAATAATGTGATTTATTATGTAGCAGAGTATTGTTTACGTAACATGAGTAGAAGTGGCGGTTTGCTAAAAACTGAAAAATGCAAATATCTCGGTTAATATTCAAGATAGAGAATAAACGTATATAACAATATTTATAGTAAATTTAATTTGCAATAAGTTTGGTTATATACAATTTTCGATCCGATGCATAGTAACGGAGATATTTGGGATTTTCGAAAATCCCTCCCTTTAAACCCCCCCCCCCCTCCCTCTGGTCCGATTTCAGCCATTAACGAACTTGATCTGTCTTTTTACATAAAACGGCTAAATATCAAGTTTCGTAACGATTAAACAAAAATTGCGACCGCTAGAGCGGTAACAGACAAATATATATATATATATATATATATATATATATATATATATATATATATACAGTTTTGAACGGACTTCATTTTCGTCATGTACTGGGTAGGATCGATGGACATTTGAAGAAAAACTTATAAAATTCCGTCATGAGTACAACCTCAATAGCTGATTACCCTTAAGGGAAATCTGCTAAAAGTCCATGAGTTGAGTAGAGTAAGGAGGCCAACTCCGGCACATACGATTGCGAACTCGTAACGTCCGTCACGCAGGGGCTGCGTAAACTAAGCAGATTTCCGCCTGTTGGTATGACATCTCATCTCAACATACATTTTCGATTTCAAAATAAAAATCCGACGAGTGAAAGTGAGGTTTACTGGAGGCTGAAAACAATAATGTACGAGTAAGTTGCTTAATGATAGAGCTAAGGCAAAATGCATAGAACAACAACTGTAAAGCACCAATAGTTTAAACTGATGACGTTCTATAACATAATTCGATCCGACTCATAATAACGGAGATATTATGAACTTTCGAGTTCTCCCCCCCCCCTAAATCGACCTTCCCCCAATTGCGACGGACCTTTGTGTTCAAGTCCACATATAGATCTATTCTCCACTAAAAATAAGAACTTTCAAAGTGTTCCATGAATTTTCTTCATGGCTCCCACGCAATGACCTTCACTGGCAATGGAGTCTCCACCATTTTGAATTAATGTTTGTTCACTATTGTTCCTATGGCGGAAATGCCATCTTGGGCCTTTATGCGCTGGCCTGGTGGAGTCTCTCAATATATTTTGTCAACAACAACATTTTCTATTATTGTCAATAACAAACTCGATTATCTTATATTAGCCTAATGATAAGAGATAAGATATCTTTTTGTCCTAGGAAACCGACTAAAAAAAAACATTTTGTTATCACTTCTTTTCCCATTTTGACTAGTTTAGGCGTGACGTCTGTTCATATCTCGCATAACTCAGGTATGGTTAATTTTAGAATGTTCAAATTTCTTATACAGAACTCTTTTACAATTAGTTGTGCACCTCCACTTTTGACCAAAATCAAAGGGGGAGGAAAGGCAAAAGGAAGGCGAAACTAAAAAAACTGCAAATTCCTTCGTACATATTAGAGGCAACAGAAAACTAGAATAGGGCCTATTTCGTTTATCATAAACCGTTTTATGAAATTGTTTGGTCCATTGTATTGCCCTAAGGGGCCCCAATCCCTAAGGGAAATCAACTATTGAGGTTGTACTCATGACTGAATTTTTGAAATTTTTCTTCAAATGCCCATCGATCCTACCTAGTAGCTGACGAAAATGAGGTCCGTTGTTTTATATATATATATATATATATATATATATATATATATATATATATATATATATGTCTGTTACCACTTTAACGGTCGCAATTTTTGTCTGATCGTTATTCACCAAACTCGATATTTAGTCGTTTTATCTAAAAAGAAAGATCAAGTTCGTTTCCTACAAATATTGTTATATACATTTATTCTCTATCTTGAATATTAACCGAGTTATTTGCATTTTTATTAAATCTGGACGGCTAACGGACGGGTGACTTTCCCGCCAAAAGCTAGTTCGGCCGTTTCCTTAACTGTTCCGAACTCGTGAAATTTCTCCATTGTAAAACTTCACGGGGAAAATCTGCTAAGTTTACGCAGGCCCTGCGTGACGGACTTTTTTTCAATAGGAGTCCATCTAAACATGTTGTTTATTTAATTAACTTATTTATTTATCAATTTGTATTTTATCAATTCGGAAGAGGAACAAGAGAAGCTATTCTAGCTCTGAGAATTATTCTGGAGAGAAGGAGTGGAATGGATAAGGAATCGGCAGTTGCATTTGTTGATCTACAAAAACCTTTTGATAGTGTTAACAAGAAACTGATGTTTGACTGTTTGCGTAAAATTGGAATAGATTGGGGAATCAGAAAGTTAATCATTATTAACGAATGCGAAAGGGAAGCTAGAATGAAGGAAGGGGTATAAGACAATGATGCACTCTGTCACCTGTTCAATATGCTCATTGAAGAGGCGATAATGAAAATGAAAGAAACAACCTAATGTATACAGATTTACGGTAAATTCATTCATTGCATCGGACTTGCAGGTGACATTGCACTGGTGGCAAAGACCGAAATAGAGATGAATAGAATGGTGCGATTCCTGAATCAGTTTAAACTCAAAATTCCCATAAAACAAAAGATTCGGCAGTAGAGAAAAAAGAAAGTCTAGGAAATATAAATATTATAGTAGAAACATTGTGTTTGAAAAAGTGAAAGACTTCTGTTACCTAGGGAGCATCATCACTGAACTCAATGATAGTAGAGCTGAAGTCGATAGAAGAATAGCACTTGCTAAACAAGCATTCCAAAGCACAAGAAGTATTTTTAAAAAAACCTAAGAATAGAAGCATGTATACGAAAAAAAAAAGTTTGCTAAGTCTTTCGCCTGGAGTGTACTGCTTTACGGAAGCGAAAGTTGGACTCTCCACAAAAAGGAATATAATAGGTTGGAAGCAATAGATCTGGCGTAGAATCACTAGAAAAAAGTGGACTGAAAAAAATTCCAAATTAGGCAAGTGAGAACAAAAGTGAGACTTGATGAGTCAAGACCATGGAAAACAGGATAGTTAAACTTATTGGGTATATCACAAGGAACAGTGACTTAATTACAAATATATTTGAGGTAAGGCCCTTGGCAGTAGGGGAACAGGAAGGCCTTCCTATTTTGAAGACATTAAGCATCTTATCGATTTGGGTGAGTATAGTAATATGAAATGAGCAGCTTCCGATAGAACATAATGGTTGCAACTATAAGGAGTAGCGTTTAGATCAACGTAATAGCTACTACGGCTAACAGTTATCAACAGTTTACCATCCTTTTCTAGCCAGGAGGAGATTAAGGATTTATTCAATGAGTTCGCCACTAAATAAAATCCTGTGTTCCAGGCGGGAATCGAACTCCCCAGTCTAGGTTTACATTGTGAGATTAGGAACAACGCCTTAACTCACATGGCTAACCTAAACGACTTACATGAATTATTATTATTTATTTATTAACGTCCACTTTTTGCAACTTAGGCTAATCGGGACGGGTTATCTACAGGTTACCACCCTTTTCTAGCCAGGGTGGGATTTTAGGACGTTATTTAATGAATTTCGTCACTAAATAATTTCCTTTGCCCAGGCGAGAATCGAACTCGCCACTCTAGGTTTACCATGTGAGATAAAGGTCAACGCTTTAACTCACATGGCTAACCTGAGCCCCTTACATGAATTAAGAGGATTACAATGAAGTCATGTGTTGCCAACATCAGATGATTTTTTACAATAAGTACATTTTGTATTCTGAAATATACTTTGTCTAGACCCAGATAAATTCTTCTCCTCCTTCACTACTCAGGCTAGAAAAGGGTGGTAACCTGTGGATAACCCGTACCAATTAGGCAAGTAGCAAAAAATAGACAAATAACATTTTTTTTTTATTTATTAAAAAGTCTGTCACGCAGGGGCAGCATAAATAAACCAAGCAGAGTTCCCACGTGCTAGTATAACTTACAACAGATCTCATCTCACCAAATATTCAGACTGAAAACCGGCAGGTACGAACTACTTAATATTTTTGCAACGAAAAAAGCATAGATCTTATAAAACATTTTTCGATCCTACTGATAAGAAAGGATATAGTTTGAATTTTTGAATTCCCCCGTGCAAACCCCAACTATTCCAGGCCCGATTTCAGCCAATAACAAATATGTTCTTTAGTGTTGACTGAAACAGTTAAATGTTGAGTACGGTATAGGTAAAATAAATATTTCCCTATCACACTGGTACGATTTTAGTTGCAATAGTTAGTTTGGTAACGATAAGATAAAAATTAATATATATATATATATATATATATATATATATATATATATATATATATATATATATATAATTCTGAATGACCTCATTTTGTCATTTACTAGGTAGGATCGATGAACATTTGAAGATTTTCTTCAACTACAATAGCTGGTTTCACTCAAGAGAAATCTGCTGAAGAAGTAATTGAGAATATGAGAGTAAAAGTCCTGCAGATAATGGAGGGGTTTTCCCCGTTTTTGGAAAATAAAATCTTGATAACCTAAGAAACAGCTGTAAGAGAGGGTGGAAGGGGGTTAGAGCGATATAACTGGCAAGGGGTGGGGGTGAGAGAGGCAGGAGTGGGGGAGCCTTCCAGCCAATGGGAGCATAGTAGGCGTGGCCTAGAGCCCCTGCTCCCCTCGGCCCGCCAGTCCCGCCCACACTCCCAGCCAGAGTAGTTTAGTATGCTGACTGATCTCTAGCAGCTGTAGGTATATTTCGCTCTAGTTAACTGTTCCTATACCCCGGGTTTATATGTTCAGCCCGGCTCAAGGATCCATGTCTCACCTCATGGACCACTCCTCTTCCATCGGACATGTCTCACACATGATAGACCAGCCCGTAAGTACCAATTCTGTTTTTTTATTAATTTTTAATTATTTATAACGTCCACTTTTTGCAACGAAGACTAATTAGGACGGATTATCTACACGTTACCACCCTTTTCTAGCCAGGGTGGGACAAAGGATTTTATTTAATTAATTCCGTCACCAAATAAATTCCTATTGCCCAGGCGAAAATCGAAGTCGGGTTATCTACAGACTACCACCCTATTCAGGTCAGATTGGGACTAAGGATTTTATTTAATGTGTCCGTCATTAAATCCCTATTTCAGGAAACCAGGACTCTAGTTTTACAAAGTAATGTACAAAAGATTAACCTTAGACAAATTAAAATAATATATTATAATATTAAAAAGGAAATAAACTTCTAAATTCAGGCACGTAGAATTTTCTTGTGGGGAGCGATTGACTACAGAACCTGATAAAAATTCCCTTGCAAAATTTTAACAAGGATATTATTATTATTTATTAACGTCCATTTTATGAAACTCAGGCTAATTGGGACGGGTTATCTACAGGTTACCACCCTTTTCTAGCCAGGGTGGGATTTTAGGATGTTATTTAATGAATCTCGTCACTAAGTAATTTCCTTTGCCCAATATAACAAGGATAGTAAACTATTCAATGCTTTCTGATTAAATCGTCTTTATTACCTCCTTACATAAACGCGCGAATTTAATGAATTATGCATTGATTTTATATTTAAATTTAAATTCCGCGGGAAATATTCAGATATCCTGCCTTGTGTTAGTCATAAAAGCTGGGAAACGTATTACATCGATGCAAAATATATTATACGATTTACGAATATATTATTTCTATTATTAGTCCCTTTTACATTGCCGCTATTAATTGGAATGTTCAAATAGGTGAGGGTACAATAAGTTCCTGCAGAACTGAAATCAATTATTTATTTAATAAAAATAGAGAGAATTAGATTTATAGCGGAGATAATGGATTTCAATATTTCCAGATAAACCAAAAAAAAAAAAAAAAAATACAGGGGTATAAATTGAATAAATGCTACCCTTCTTATAAATTTGATAGGAATTAAGTAATAATTTCAGGAATAAAGTTACTCGAGTTATATATTGGCTGGTTCTACTTTAATCTTATACGTAATTGAATCTTTAACTGTTGAATGTATTATTTTTAATATTTTGTTGCAACTATTCACGAATCCCTCTTAACATTTTATATTAGAAACATATCATCATTGGATAGTTAGTTAAGTATTAATTCTTACATTCCAATTACTTCAAAGTGCACCCGTTAGATTATATCGTTTTTTGGAATTTTAAAAGTAATTTTTAAAAAAATAGTATCCGTAAAATCTGAAATAATACTAACCGACTTTTAGAATAATGTTATAATTCATTTATTAAATTCCACTTAATGATTATTTTGGTTATCTACAGGCTACCGCCCTTTTCTAGCCAGGGTGGGACTAAGGATATTATTTAATGAGTCTGTCGCTAAATAAAGTTCTATTGTCCTGATGGGAATCGAACCCAAGGCTCTAGGTTTAATTAAGAACAACGGCTTAACTCACATTATTAGAGATTACTAAAAAAATATCTTTAATTTATTTTCTTTAATAGTTATCATACATTTTATGTTATTAGTTTTATTTGTATATGCTTAATGCATAGTTACTTTCTTATTGTAATTATTTATTTGCATTTCATTGGTTTCTTGCTTTTTTTCCTTTATTTTTCATTATAAAAACATATTTTTTTTCTTTGTATAAGCTAAATCGCCTTCGCTAAGAAAATTATAAATTAATAAATAATGTTACCAGTTTCCAAACTGTGAAATGGTGTAACCATTATTTTAATATATTTCAAAGATTTTACTTAAAATCAAGATAAAGTTTCTTACATTAAAGTATTGAAATAAATTGAATTTATAACTTTATATTTAAAATTTGGTTTTCTGTAACAACACTCTAAAAAACCTGAAATGAAACTGCTGACAGATTGATCTTACAACCATCCACAGTGAAACTGTGTTTAAATTCACTCACGGAGCTTGGGGTTGAACTTTCTCTGAGTTTAAATTCTCCAAAATTTAAAAGAATTTCTCTATAATCATAAAAGTTATTTTTAATAGGCATAAAAAAATTGGCAATTTCGTAGAACCTTACAGGAAACTATTTTGAACATTTTCATAAAGTTAATTGTGTTCATTAACTGATAAAACATATTTATCTAATTTTTAAAAAAAATTAAATTATTATTATATTAACTCGTAATAATCTTAATCAAGAACGTTGTTTACGATTGTTTTTTGTGTATGGCAAGAAGAAATTTATATTTTTACTGAAACATAGTAAACAAGATAGTACTTTAGTTATTGTTTTTTATTTTTTTATTTATGTTTTTGTTTTGAGTGTTGTTTCATAACAATTTAAAAAATATTTTCATAGTTTACAAATAACTTATTCTTTGTTTTTTATACACTTATTAAATTTCCAAATAAAAGGGATTGGGGCTCAAAAGCTCATTTGAGTAATTTTAATTGAATTAATTATATTTTAAAAAAATAATTAACTTTCAATTTGAATGTATAGAATATGAATTTTTATTATATTATTGGCCAATGCCTGACCTGTGACAAGCAGCGAGATTTGATATCTGCTAAGTAGGTCGTCAGAGAGGATGTCCTCGCGTCAGCGAATTTTTTTTATAATTCTGGCCATGGTCAGGCAATAAGTAACACTCTGAACCCAATTAATCATTTATAATCACTCTTTGCGTTAAATAATATCTACAGGTATTTCAGTTATATTTTTAGATATTTTATCCCAAATTTTCTGTATCTATTTGACTTGTCAGTTTTATTTTAATTACTTCAATAACTTTTTCTTTTCTCCTCATAGTAACCCTATGAGGAGTTTTTTATTTGAATACATGCTCCATTGTCAAATGGCATATTACATGTATGATTATGTTTAAATACATTTTTATTTTACAATATATATATGTTTATCAAGTATCTACTCAAATATTATATAAAAGAAATGACATAATAAAATACAGTATTAAAATAAGTAAGATAATTACAAACAAAATTAATAAATGAATTGAAAAAGTAAATAAATACAATAAGAACGAAAAACACATCAATTAAAGTTAAACTCAACCGAAGTTTAATTTGCGAGTCTATCTATGTAAAATTCACCTTACATAGATAATAGAATAATGATTCCCATTCCTCACAATCAACTTCTCATTCTAATGTATTTTTGCTGCATCCATATCTATACTTTTGATAAACTTTATAAGTTCTTTAATATATTTGTTAAATATAATATGAGGTGGTTCTAGCCAATTACCTCCTTTTAAAATTATATTCATAATTAAATTTGTTCTATTTTGATTAAATGTTGTACAGTTATAAAGTATATGTAAAAGCGTTTGTGTTGTCTATGGTTCGCAAGTACATTTGTCATTTTCTTGAATTTTAAATCTTGTTAAATAATGTCCTGTCTGTCCATGTTCCGTTAGAAACTTCAATAACTTATTGTTCTTAATACACCGTGCATTTAATAATTGTTTGTAAAAAATAATATTATATATATAGTTATATATGCTATTTAATTTCATCCCCAACGCGTTGTGAGCATTATCGCTCCTTATCAGGTTTCTTTTTCTCTAATTTTTATGATCGATGGCCATATTTTTAATTAGCATTGTCAAATTTTGTTTATATGCCTTCAATAACAAGTATACAAGTTTTTAATTTCATTAAAATCACATCTATGTTGTAACTGGCCAATGATTTAGAAGAGACTACTGTAGTATGGCTATGACTAACCAATGTTTGATATGGACTGGTCGGGGACAAAAATAAATAAAATATTTTAAAGAATTGTATATTTTTTATTTTATAATTTATTATAACATACTATTGTCATTAGTGGTAGATGGATCTACATTTCTTGGAATAAACAAGTTTCAGTAAAAATGGAAGAAGTCTTTTGATATCTTCTTCATCGTCTCTAAGGAGTTCTCTTAAGTTCGGTTTAAAATTCAAAGCTGTTCTTGGAAGATCGTACTTTTTACAATTAAGGAGAAGATGTGAGAAAGTAAGATGGACATTAAAACAATCGTAGGTTGTTGGGAATAAGCCATTCAATAAATACCTATGTGTTAATTTTTTGTGTCCAATGCGGATAAGGGGAAGTGAAACCTCCTCTTTTCAAATTTTTCTACTTGCAGTATTCCAACGCTCAGTAATTTCTTCGATTTGTTGCAGGTTATTGGCATGTTTTTTCGATGTCTGACTCTCAAATTTGAAACTATATATTATGTATGAAATGATCTACTCTCATTATATATATATATATATATATATATATATATATATATATATATATATATATTATATTTTACATCCAATTAGTAAATGCTGACGGCGTATTAATAAAAATAATGTGCTGAAGTAATACAAATAATGAAAAACTGTCTAGCCAATTTTTTATATGAAGCAACAATGGATGATATCAATCATTAACTAGTCAACACTTCAAAATAATCGACCAGTCGAAACATAGACAATATAGATGTGATTTTAATTTAATAATATTTTTTTTATTATTTTTTTTTTTACTACTGCACCAATAAAGTGAAAGTCTGTCTCGCAGTGGCTGCGCTAAGCTGATTTCTGAGATAAAAAGTTGTTCAATGAGAAAAATATTATTTAGACCGCATAACATAACTGCTTACTGTTAATATGGTAAGAGTAGGGTTGACAGAAGGCCAAAAACTGAAAAATGCAAATATGTCGGTTAATAATCAAGATGATGAAAAAACGTTCATAGCACATTTAATTTGCAATATGACTCGTCCTATAGACTTTTGCTGCCCGGCCTATAATAACGGAGATATTTCTAATTTTCCCATGACCCCATGTCATGTTTCAGCCATTAACAAACTTTATATTATTTATTTACATAAACCGTTTATATTATTTATTACATAAAACGTTTAAATATCTAGTTTGGTAACGATCTAATAAAAATTATACCTTATAATTGTGAACGGAGCTCATTTTCGTCATCTCCTAGGTAGGATCGATGTACATTTGAGGATATTTTTTTTAAAAATCACGTCATTAGTACAACCATTATTGGAAATTTCCCTAAGCCTTAAGGAAGGGTTCCCCATAGTACCGAGAAGGTCTGTGGCCAGATCACCCTGTCAGCCTGCCTGTAGACGGGATCTAAGAGAGTCATAATTGTTAGTCATTCCGAGTGGCTGTCAGACCTATATACTCTTTAGACTCCCGCTGATCCATAAGCATTGCGCCACTAGCGCGCTCATTTAGCGAACTCGTGATCTAATGTACACCCCTGGCGGTGATCGAACCTGCACCTATTTTATATTCGGCTTGCTGACGGTTGTGATAAGTGTACGCACGTTTAACCCCCACGGACACCCCCCTCCCATATATACAGGGGGAGAGGGAGGAACCCCATGAGGACCTGAGTAGCTGAAATCTCTTGAGAGACATCTTCTAAAATATATAGTTGAGTGAGGGGGTGGGAAAGAAATTGGGAAGCCAAATCATAAATATAATCTATGCATAATATTCAAGTTTGTTCGGGATTTATTCATTGATTTGATTTATGATAGTAAATGATTAGGTATACATACTTTCTGTATCCCTAACAGGGCAAGAAAGATTTGCAATTTCCATCGTCCCCCTCCCCTTAATCTTCGATGTAGTAAACCGGTTTTTCTTATTTTGAGCTTCATTGATCATACCATACCTTTCAAAAATGAGTGAAGATTCCGCTTTAATTTTTAGGATTTTCCAGTGATTTTCTTGATCTGACTATAATGAGGTATTAAACCCAAATCAACCTGTTTGTTTACAGTTATGAAGTCAAACTGATCGAAGTAAATTCTATCCAATGAGATTGTAAACACGCACTACGTGCCACCACCTGCAACACGTTGGCACGTACTTTGAGGTCGAACGTTCACACAATTGCAGAGTTCCAATAATCGTCTCCTTTCGTTCATCCATGTACAGAAAACTATTCTGATTAAACTATGTACCACTTCGGCACTCAGAGGGGGCTCTTGTTCCGCAGATATGATGGCATCCTCGCGGTAAATCATCTAGAACCTTCGGAAAAATAGTGCCAATTGTTTACTTCTTAGTTTTGAGAACCTATATACCTACTCCTGAAGAGGCCAATTAAATATCGAAACATTTAAAGTTGTTGAATAAATTAATGGTGAAATGAAGACTGATAATACTATTTCTTGACCTCCTACCATTATCAATTCCATAGCGAAAGAGCTATGGTCACGATTTTATCATTTGGCTCAAGTTAGCCATGTGAGTTGAGGCGCTGATCTTAATCTAGCTTGGTAAACCTTGAGTCGCGAGTTCGATTCTCACCTGAACAACAGAAATTAACTCATTGACGAACTCATTAAATGAAATCCTTCGTCCCAACTTAGCTAGAAAAGGATGGCAACCTATGCCGGGTATGGATAACCCTTCCCAATTAAGCCCTAGTAGTACTGAGTAAATATAGATACGAAATAACATTTTTATTGTGTACGTTAGCGATTAGATAGATTCAGTGTGAGACAATCCGTTTAAACTCGCAAATTCTTATTTACTTGAACAGTAAACATTATTTTACTTAATGTTTCTTTCTATTTTTGTTATATAGTTGTATCTGCTAATTAGTCAAATTTGTGTATAAGATTTTCTTCCATTGCCCGAAAACCTACATAAATAGAAAACTGGTTTAGATAAAAAAAAACCAAACAAATAACTAATTATCCATCAATACGTAAATTATGGTGGTTTTGGTCCAAATCCTATCCTAACTTTAGTTGTGAAGCGGTTTTTCAAAAATTTCTTCTAACGTTCATCAATCCTAACCTAGGAGTTGACGAATTTCTGTTTGTATTTTACTATAACATTATATAGTAGTGTGCTACAATTGTTACTCATATTCCTCGTATATGAATTGAGTTATTTGAATTTACATTGTACGAAATGAAGTATTTTAATCGCGAAAAATGTCGGTTTTCTTATTTGAACTGAATAATCGGTGTTGACCCTCCTTGAACCCGTTTTAACAGATTTCTCATAAAGGAAATCAGCTATTGAGGTTGTACTCATGATGCGATTTTCGAAAAATGTCTTTAAATGTCCATCGATCCCACAAAGTATTTGACGAAAATGAGGTCTGTTCGAGAATTTATATATCTATCCTATATATTTGTCTGTTACCGCTCTAATGGTCGTAATTTAGGTTTAATCGTTACGAAACTTGATATTTAGTCGTTTTATGTAAAAAGAAAGATCAAGTTCGTTAACGGCTGAAATTGGACCAGTGGGAGGGGGGGGGGGTTTAGAGGGGAGAATTTTCGAAAATGCAAAATATCTCCGTTACTATACGTCGGATTGAAAAATTGTACAGAATCAATCTTATTCCAAATTAAATTACTGTAAATATTGTTATATACATTTATTCTCTATCTTGAATATTAACCAAGATATTTGCATTTTTATGAAGTCTGTGGTCGGGTATAGTTCGGCTTAGGTCGGCCATTTCCTCCAGTACTCGGGCCAGGTGGAAGCTTCTTCTAACCTTACCTGTCGTTTCTAACCTCACCTTACCTTTGTTACTTAGTGAGATTTATGCAAATACGTTCTGTTCATCCGCCCCCCCCCTCCATTTTAGTTCTTGGACTACTAAAATTTGAGTTAATAAAATATAAATTATTCTTACTTTTCAGAAGCCGTTTCTGTTGGGAATTTATTTTAATTAACTGAAAGATTTCTCATTACCGTTTGTATTTAATCACGGTGGCATTAAGTCACCAGTATGCAGATTTCTCTATTGTAAAACTTCACATGGAAAATCTGCTTAGTTTACGCAGCCCCTGCGTGACGGACGTTTCGTCATCTCCTGGGTAGGATCGATGGACATTTGAAGAAAATTTTCGAAAATCGCGTCATGAGTATGTAAAAAGGAAGATCAAGTTCCTTAATGACTGAAATCCGCCCAGTGAGAGGTTTCTATAAATGTTATGTGCGTTTTTCCATCTTGACTATTAACCGAGATATTTGCATTTTTTAGTTTTTGTCCTTCACTAAACCCCCACTAGTACTCTTGACAAATCCACAATAAGCTGTTATATTATAGAGCACTTTATTTGAAGACTAAATTCCAAATATTGATCTCATTGGACAAGGTAATACAAATTTTGAGGTGACTTATTTGGGAAATCTGCTAAGTGTGACGGACGTTTGACTACATTCGGGAAAACGCCGGTACGTATGCATTTCTGTACATACTTATGTATGACTTGCCTTAGAATGATCAAATTCCATATATATGGCTATTTTAACATTTAGTTCTCTAGCACATACTTTGGTAGAATAGAGTGAGACGGACTATAGAGTTCGATGAAAATAAATGATAAAACTGCCAATACTATATTGTCTTTTTTGTTTATCGTAAAAACATGTATAAATTACGTTTGTGGCGCTTTAGTATCTGACGAAAATGTCTTAAAGGTATCTCATTCAAATGGAACAATTTTCAATGATGCGAATCAAAACGTTTTGTATATTTTATTTAATAGTTCACAAGGTTTTAGTTTGCTTTCAGACTTCTTCTCATGTGTAAGGCACTGTTACTAAAAGTTTCATCATGTCTTGTTTATTACGGAAGAATGGTGAATAGAATATGAGACGTCATATTGTCATTTCTACAGTTGGGAAATCTGCTTAGTTTACGAACCACCTTGATGAACTACTTCTCATCACTATTTCGAATAAAATATATCGAATGAAATCATTTTTACATTTCTAACTGTCAAAACATATCACTAATTTTTAAAAACATTCTCTACATTTATTGAGGGGATCTATTTTTCATAAACAGAATTCAATGAACTTCAAGAATCAATGAACTGTCAGATGATTATGCTTTGCTGTCTTAGTAAATTATTATTCTAGGTCAGGGAAAATGCGTTTTGTTTTCTCCGCGAAAGTGCGTAAATGCGTGTCCAGGCAAAATTCTCGCTGAAAACAGCGCAAAGAGAAACTATTTCCCACCCACTTAAATATCAAAACAATACTAGTATCGACCGGGTGGTCGGATAAACATTATTTTATGAATGTTAATTATTAGGTGCCACTTTGTGATACTAAGTCTAGTTGGACAGGATATTCTACAAGGTAACACAATGGTAGGACAAAGGATTTCATTTATGAGTCCATCACTTAATAAAACCCTATTTTGTAAAAATACCTATGTAAGGAGTACCTTTGCAGGTGAGAATTGAACTCTCTAGGTTAGCCAAGTGAGATTAAGATTAACTCTTTGACTCATATTGGCTAACCTGATCGCCCAGAATCAGTATTATTCACTCCTCAGGTTAGCCGTGCGAGTTAAAACGTTGATCTTGATACTCTTTGTTCAACTTGAGTCAAGGGATCGATTCCCATGTGGGCATTAGAGATTTATTTAAAGACGAACTCATTAAACAAAATCCTTAGTCGCACCCCATCTATGATTGAAAATAAAAATTTTAAAATTGAGGAGGAACGACTAGACCCGAAGTTAGCCGATCTCATCTCAGAAGCTGAAAAAAGGAAAAATGCAAATATCTCGGTTAATATTCAAGATACAGAATAAATGTATATAACATTATTTATTTATTATTTATAGTAAATTTAATTTGCATTAAGATTAATTCTATATAATTTTTCGATCCGACGTATAATAACGGAGATATTTAGAATTTTCGAAAATCCTCCCCTCTAAACCCCCCTCCCACTGGTCCGATTTCAGCTATTAACGAACTTGATCTTTATTTTTGCATAAAACGTTTAAATATCGAGTTTGGTAACGATCAAACGAAAATTGCGACCGCTAGAGCGTTAACAGACAAATATATATATATATAATTTTGAACGGACCTCATTTTCGTTATCTCCTGGGTAGGATCGATGGACATTTGAAGAAATTTTTCGAAACTCGCGTCATGAGTACGACCTCAATAGCTGATTTCCCTTAAGGGAAATCTGCTAAAACCTGGTGTTGACATATTGTGAGTGCAAAATTTCACTTGTATATATCGTTTAACCTGGAACTTGTGCAACTTGAACTTCAAGCAATGACATTATGTTGAATTTTTGATGAACTAATTTATGCATAAATAAAAAAAAAACCGTTTAAAATTTTAAATAAACTCCTTTCAAATATTACCTTACATACGCCCTTTTTCGGGAGATGGCTGGCAGTCATGTTTTCATAAGCCCATTTTGCATAGACATTACACGTAACATCTGATTATATTGAATAAGAACTAAAATTAAAAAAAATAACATTTACAGCTATATGTAGAAAGTTAGTTTTTTAATAAAGTAGTACTATATAAGAAACGTTACTGTATGGGATCCTCTGTTCTCTGTGAAATTACTACGAAGGCGTTTCTCAGAAATTAGGTAAAAACTGAGTAAGAATTTGAGACAAACATTGATTGGAGTTCCGCTGCATTTTACTTAACAGTTGCACGCTATGTCTCTGTGTTTTTGTGATGGCGTACAGGAAGCACTATAAGGTATCCCGCAAGAAGTGCGTCTTGTGCTTTATCACAACCATAAAAATGATCAAACAAATTCTCTTGCTCATTTGCAGTAACTTTAATTCGACAGGTTTGTTTACAACAGTTCAATATCGAGATAAAGTTCTTACTATCCATCCTACCTTTTGTTGAAGTAAACTATTTACCCGAATATCGTTTATTTTTCTTGTTTTTGCAATCATGAAAAGATTCATTTTTCTTTTTTTCCTTAGAAGTTTTGAAAATACGTCCATCACTAATAACTTCTTCCAAATTGCTCATTATTACAAAGGGCAGCAACAAACAAAACTAGCAAAATACAACCTCACAATTTACACTCCACTGATTCAAACGGGCGGTAAAAGGTGAATTAAAACGACAAAATTTCGCACAGATATTACAGAGACCACAAGAAACCTAAAAATGGCACCTCCTCAATTTGGATTGAATTGCCTTTCAATAATTTTTATGGAAATATTATTTTTCAAAATAGGAAATTATACTATTATTATATATTACATTGAAGTTTATCCAATATTCGGTAAAGTCAATTCCTTCTTTCAACTACGCAAGGTGTCCTCCAGTCTTGCATTCTTTGGGGCACGGTCAAGTAGTAAATTGAAGGAACTCCTGGCCCTAATATGGTGACAGACCGGTGGCTGTTCAACTAAATACTCAATTGCCTCACGATGCTAAGTGAGCAGTGTAAAGGTTCTTACCGCTAGATCTAATATATATTTGTCCCCATAAAAAGACTATCCAGAATTCTAGGAGAAAGATACAAAGAAAATTAAGAGATTCTCAAAGACATGCAGCGCTTTCCTGTTGCAATGCACATCAGATCATCCAAAAATAAAGGCATCCTATGAGGAAAATCTCTTTCATACCAATAAAGGCATGGGTGGAAAAAATGTCACTCTTGGTTAGAGTTGTTAGACTTACCATCCCTCCGCAGCCCGTAGCCTGCGTAAGCTGAATAATGAGAGACATTACCCAGTATGCTGGCTAAACAGTAACTAAAAGAATTCAAACGATTTAAAAAAAAAAAGAAAAAGCAGTCAGGGGACTACCGGTAAAAGTGAAAACTCCTTTAGCTTTGAGTTGAGTACTAGCGGTGGCGGTGGCGGTGTCGCGATTTCATACTTTTTTCCTCTCCCGCAAATGCTTCCTTACGGGGTGCACAACGTGCCTAAAGAAGTTTTCACTTCAATTGTAAATAAACTATCAAATGATTAGGTTACAAAATATCATATGATTTTATTTCTAAACCTTTGTACTAGCGGTGGTGGTGGCGGTGTTGCGATTTCATACTTTTTTCCTCTCCCGCAAATGCTTCCTTACGGGGTGCACAACGTGCCTAAAGAAGTTTTCACTTCAAAAATCCACAAATGTCCATTCTGGGAGATGGCGAAAATTATGTCCGTTCAAAATTATCTATATATCTATATCTATATATATATAAAATTGTAACCTCTGTCTGTACATTGATTTTTTTCGCGAAATTTCACGATAACTTTTCGTTTCACATGTCATAGACACCATAACTGCATTTTGTTTCTTTCGTGTTTGTTTGTTTGTTACCTTTTCACGCATAAACGGCTGAACGGAATTTTATGAAGCTTGGTATGTATATTACTACTAACCCAAATTAGACTTTAGGCTATACTAATATTCTCTGAGACGAACAGGAGTGGGGGTTATAAGGGAGGCCTAATATAAAAAATAGTGATATTTCTTTTCCTATCGCATTTTCGGCAATTATGCACATAACAAAAGTTGTTTATTTTGTCATTTAGAGTAACTTTTGTTATATACACTTTCGTCGTATACCCAAGTATAAATGCGTTTTACGCTAAAAATTAGAGCGGGAGTCAACAATTTTATTTGGCACAAAACACTCAACCGAACTAAGTAAAACTCGGTATATCTATTAGCACTAACGGTTTCATTATAACAAGCCATACCAACATTTCTAGGGACGGGCAGGAGTGGGGGTTATAAGGCAAGCCAGAAATTAAAAATAGCGATATTTCGTTTCCTATTGGTTTTTCGGTAAATATGAACATAACAAAAGTTGTTTACTTTGTTATTTAGAGTAACATTTGTTATATACACTTTTTTCGTATACCGAATAATAAACGAGATATACGCTAAAATCTATAGCGGAAGTGAACCTGTTAACGCTGTAGCGGTCTTAATTTTGGTTTGATTGGTACCAAAATCGATATTTAAGCATTTTATGTAAAACTAAAGACCAATTGGACCAAAGGGTGGAGGAATATTAGACAGGAAGAATTTCGGAAACCCAACATATCTCCGTTATAATACATCATATTGAAAAATGGCATAGAAACAATATTATTGCAAAGTTGATCTTCTATAAACTTTTGTAAGCAGATGTTTTCTCTATCTCCAATATTAACCGAGATATCGGCATTTTTGGCAGATTTCCCTGAAGGGAAATCAGCTATTGAGGTCGTACTCATGACGCGGTTTTCGAAAATTTTCTTCAAATGTCCATCGATCCTACCCAGGAGATGACGAAAATGAGGTCCGTTCAAAATTATATATATATTTATATATATAATTTGTCTGTTAACGCTCTAGCGGTCGCAATTTTTGTTTGATCGTTACGAAACTCGATATTTAACCGTTTTATGTAAAAAGACAGATCAAGTTAGTTAATGGCTGAAATCGGACCAGCGGGAGGGGGGGTTAGAGAAGGGGGATTTTCGAAAATTCAAAATATCTCAACTGAAAGATTTCTCATTATCTAATCACGGTGGTATTGTGTTATCAGTGTGCAGATTTCTCTATTGCAAAACTTCACGGGGGAAATCTGCTTAGTTTACGCAGCCCCTGCGTGACGGACTTTTTTGGTTTCTGCACTCAGTTAACCTCCACGTTTTGTAATCGGATTTTAAAAATAAGAGAATATATCATGAAACGTCTTTTTCCAAGCATGAATACCAAATATTGGTTTCAATGGACTTTTATTGTGTGAGATACATGAAAATAGTTTGTGTGATGGCATCAATTAAGAATTTTTTACCGCCCACTTCTACTAATCGATTGTTTTTTTTTTTGGAAATAGAGGATACATGATGTGATGAGATCAGTAATGTCTCATTCCAACTTAAGGGAATCTGCATAGTTTACGCAGCCCCTGCGTAACGGACTTTTTAAGAGTTCTAGCAGACACTTCAGATATGTTTAATAGCTGCTAAACTCGACATTTAAAGCTTTCCCGTAGCAGCTAAACAGACTGAATAACAGTGGCGTTCAGAGCAGGAGCAAAGTATGAAATCAAAAATAGCTCCGATACTACGACCACGATCAATAAATTATAAATGACTTATCTTGGGACGTCTGTTTAATTTCTGTTTCCACTTACGTTTAGCCAGAATGAGTATTAAAGTTCTTCTTTGGCCAGTTTTCCGCACACTTCTGGAATCTCATAACTAATTTTGAGAGTTCATGTGTAACTCCGGAAATCGTCCCGGTGTTTCTGAGACCATTGCTTACCAACACTGCGATAACTTGTGTCCCGGAAACGATGTTTGACCTAATGCTCTTTAGGACGTGTCTGGTGGATAAAGGCGGAAATACAGGGCGGGCTAATCTGTTCGGAGAAGGAAATGTCCACGTCGAGACTACAACATTGAACACGGTCGTTACTCTTTCCTGATAATGTTTATAAAACAATTAGCAAATTGCCAACGTTTTGCTTTTTAAAATAAATTAAAGGACCAGTCTCTCTGTTTACTAATAATTATGGAGTACGAAAGGAAAAGGAGAAAGAAAAAGGATCCTTTCTAATTCGCTGTTTGATTTTACTTTTGGGCAGGTAGGCTTTCATCTTTCAGTTAGGAAGTCTTTCATCATAAACATAGAAAGACCTTATTTATATAAGCTCACTTTATGCTACTAAAGTTAATCGGGACGGGTTGTCTACAGGTTACCAGCTATTTTCTAGCCAGGGTGGGACTAAGGATTTTATTTGATGGGTTCATCACTGAATCCTATTGCCCACATGGGAAATACTATAACCAACACTTTAACTTACATGGCTAACCTGAGCCCCTGATTTTAGATTTTGGCAGATCGGCTTACAACTTTCAAGCAGAGATCAATCTTCAGGTTATGAATCTCAATTAAATATTAATATAACGTAATTGGATACGTCAAATATTTCTGTTTTTTTTTTTAAGCAAATTTACTAATATTATCTGAATTAATTTCATTACATATTATTGAGTAGTATTTATACTAACATAATACATTCCATAAATATCCCGGTGATTGAATCTACCCATATCTTACGTCTCATATATTTTATGGCTGAATTGAAACCACATCAGCCAGCTGTTGTTTCAGTAAAATTTATTACCTTTCTCAAGGCCTGCAGTATTACACATAGATATATTAATGACAAAAAAAGTCCGTCACGTAGGGGCTGCGTAAACTAAGCAGATTTCCCACGTGAAGTTTTACAATAGAGAAATCCGCCTAATAACAGCTGTAGTAGTAAGAAACCTCTAAACCTATTCACGAGGGACGAATAGTTACGAAAACGGCCGCCAGAGCTCACGGCGGAAAGTCCGAACAGCCACTGCTGCCGAGCACATGCAGAATACAAATGCAAATATCTCAGTTAATATTCAAGATAGAGAATAAATGTATAGACCAATATTTATAGTACATTTACTTTTCAATAAGATTGATTCTGTAATATTTTTCGATCCGACGTATAGTAACGAAGATATTTCGAATTTTCGAAAATCCTCCCCTCTAAACCCCCCTCCCACTGGTCCGATTTCAGCCGTTAACGAACTTGATCTTTCTTTTTACATAAAACGACTAAATATCGAGTTTGGTAACGATCAAACAAAAATTGTGACCCCTAGAGCGGTAACATACAAATATATATATATATATATATATATATATATATATATATATATATATATACAGTTTTGAACGGACCTCATTTTCGTCATCTACTAGGTAGGATCGATGGACATTTGAAGAAATATTTCGAAAATCCCGTCATGAGTACAACCTCAATAGCTGATTTCCCTTAAGGGAAATCTGCTAAAAGGGGTTCATTGATTTGATACTAGATTTTTTTAGCAGATTTCCCTTAGGGGAAATCAGCTATTGAGGTCGTACTCATGACGCGATTTTCGAAAATTTTCTTCAAATGTCCATCGATCCTACCCAGGAGATGACGAAAATGAGGTCCGTTCAAAATTATATATATATATCTATATATATATATATATATATATATATATATATATATATATATATATATTTGTCTGTTAACGCTCTAGCGGTCGCAATTTTTGTTTGATCGTTACGAAACTCGATATTTAACCGTTTTATGTAAAAAGACAGATCAAGTTCGTTAATGGCTGAAATCGGACCAGAGGGAGGGGGGGTTTAGAGGGGGGGATTTTCGGAAAATTCGTTTCGATTTCTCATTATCTAATCACGGTGGTATTGTGTTACCAGTATGCAGATTTCTCTATTGTAAAACTTCACAGGGGAAATCTGCTTAGTTTACGCAGCCCCTGCGTGACGGACTTTTTTAAATATAAGGTGAATTCATATATATGCTCATTCTCGACTCATTTCTTTTAGGATTTGGACGTTGTTACAATATTTAAACTTCTTCAATAGCCCTTCAGTTTGGAAATAATTTTATGTAATGACTTTTATACTATAGTATAGAACACAAAACAAACACACACACACACACACACACACATATATATATATATATATATATATATATATATATATATATATAAATGTACCTGATCAGGTTTACCTGTTCACGAGATCAATTACCAGGTAAACCACTTCATCGGATTTTTTTAGTTAGAAATAGAAAATATGTGAGAAGATAAGGTCAGTAGCATGTCACCACCTGAGAAATCTGCTTCGTTTACTCAACCCCTGTGTGACGAACTTTTAATGATTTCAGAGGCATTGACGTTCCCGCCATAAATACAGGTTGTCCGCTTAATTACCACGACAAATCGAAATATCTTGTTCCATACTATTTTGTATCTATTTTAAAACTAGATCATTTGAAGCAGTGACATAAATCTGAGGACAATGAGAAAGCTCAAGAGCCTTGTGATATGAATGATAATCAAGATATGGTATAATCAGATGATAAGTCACTGATAACACTGTCTTTCTCAGGGAACACCACAATGAACTTGAATGAATTTATTCACACTGAATGTTAAAAAATTTACAATTAGTAGAGCACGTCAAAATTGCTTTGATTTACTTTAACGATACACGCAAATATTAGTTACATCGAAACTCCTTAAATAACTCTCTAAATTAATGCATTGAGTTAAGGCATTAATATATTTTTTATATCTGAAAGAATATATTTTCTAACGTTGAGTCAATTTCTACCTGTGACATAGGAATTTATTTAGTGACGAAGAGTTGTAATAATTTTCTTTATTTACTGCTAGTGGTCTGCTTGTAATGATAAACACGTTAGGTGTCAAATATTCAACCATAATATATATATATATATATATATATATATATATATATATATATATATACGTATATAATGCACTTTTAGCAGATTTCCCTTAAGGGAAATCAGCTATTGAGGTTGTACTCATGATGCGATTTTCGACATTTTTCTTCAAATGTCCATCGATCCTACCCAGGAGATGACGAAAATGAGGTCCGTTCAAAACTGTATATATATATATATATATATATATATATATATATATATATATATATATATATATATATCTATATATGTATATATATCTGTGTGTATATGTGGTGTATATATATATATATATATATATATATATATATATATATATTTGTCTGTTACCGCTCTAGCGGTCGCAATTTTTGTTTGATCGTTACGAAACTCGATATTTAGTCGTCTTATGTAAAAAAAAAGGTCAAGTTCGTTAACGGCTGAAATCGGACCAGAGGGAGGGGGGGTTTAGAGGGGAGGATTTTCGAAAATTCGGAATATCTCCGTTACTATACGTCGGATCAAACAATATTACAGAATCAATCTTATTGTAAATTAAATTTACTATAAATATTGTTCTATACATTAATTCTCTATCTTGAATATTAACTGAGATATTTGCATTTGTATTATGCATGTGCTCGGCAGCAGTGGCTATGTTCGGACTTTCCGCCGTGAGCTCTGGCGGCCGTTTTTGTAATTATTCGTCCCTCGTGAATAGGTTTAGAGGTTTCTTACTACTACAGCTGTTATTAGGCAGATTTCTCTATTGTAAAACTTCACGTGGGCAATCTGCTTAGTTTACGCAGCCCCTGCGTGACGGACTTTTTTTCATTTTGTATAAACTACCTCATAAGTATTTTGTAATAATAATGTTTTTTATTCATAAATCATTTTTGAAAGCTAGGGCTCAGGTTAGCCGTGTGAGTTAAGGCGTTGGCCTTAATATCTCGTAGTAAAGTTAGAGTGGTGGGTTCGATTCCCGCAACTATACAACAGTAATTTATTTACTGACGAACTCATAAAATAAAACCCTTAGTCCCACTCTGTCTAGAAAAGAATGGTAGCTTAACCCTTGCAAAATAAGCACAAAGTGGACGTCGCTCATAAATATCAACATTTCTAAAACCTTTAATCACAAATCTCCACAGAGACGTGAGCGAGCAAGATGTAGGTCGTTCCTTCTGTCTTCGTTCATTCTGTGAGGTCGTTCTCCGATATGAATTGGACTCAAGCAAGAGAGTTTTCCCTATTAGATGAAGAGGCAGGAGGAAGACAGGAAGGATTATGACTCAAAATACAGATTTGTTTGGACACGTAACGTATACAAGCTATCGAGCACATTAGAACTCAATTCACAAACTTTCCACTTAATCTCGTGAGATTATAACCTGTGCCTAAATTCCCTCTATCGGCCCATTGATACGCCAAAGAGATAAGGATATTTTATAAACTGTGAGATAAGTTATCCCAGCTTCGTGTGAGTCGCTGAGAGTTATTGATGATTTCAGAACGGCAGCACAAAACTCTTCAGCCGATTCTGTTAAAGGTTAACAACCTTATAGTCGTCGAGTATTTTTATTCCGATCACAACTCGAATCATGAAACACAAGTTGCGGAAACGGTTGATTTAGAAACGGTTTCCCGAGGAAATATAAAAATTGGATTATCCAAAGTACGAAACCATCCCACCATTTTGATCACTAAACACAAATATCCTGTAACATTTGAAGTTAACTAGCAGCTATACAGTCGTTATATCTGTGATGTAAAAAAAAAATCCGTCGCGCAGGGGCTTAACGCAGCAGATTTCCCACTTGCGTCACATATTTGCATTTATCTCCTGACGTAAAAGTTCCATGAGAACTATATTTGTTTTTTAGGCTTCATATAAAGTGCTTCATAATATAACAGCGTATCGTTGATATGGCATGAGTAGGAGTAGGGGTTTACTGAAGGGATTAATATTAAATATATATATATATATATATATATATATATATATATATATATATATATACAATTTCGAACGGACCTTATTTTCGTCATCTACTAGGTAGGACATTTGAAGAATTTTTTTCGAAAATCGCGCCATGACTACAACATCAATAGGGAAATCTGCTAAAATACACATATCAGCATTTATAGAAAATTAAATTTAAAATATGATTAGTTCTATTCAATTTTTTGATCCTGCTCGTAATAACGGGAATATTTTGAATTTTCATAATTCCCCCTCAAAACACCTTTACCACCCGATTTCAGCCGTTAAAAAAGTTGATAATTAGTTTTACTCATAACGTTTAAATTTCAAGTTTACATATTTTAAATGTTGAAACAACCTCAATTTCGTCATTTGGGTAGGATGGATTTATGGGCATTTGAGGTAAAAATAAATTCCAAGGAACCAAACAATTAACGTTATTCCAAGTAAGCTTCATTTCAGTCAATTGAAGAACAGCATAATATAGGACATGTTGTGTGTATTCATTCCCTAAATAAATATGATAACATTTTATGAGGCTCAATCTAGTCATTTAAATTAAAGCTTGGTTTTAATCTCACATGGTAAACCTAGAGTGGCGAGTTCGATTCCCGCCTGGGCAATAGGAAATTTAGTGACTAGCTCATTAATAAAATCCTTAGTTCCACTCTGAGTAGCTTATTATGTATATGGCATGAGTAAGAATAGGAGGGGTTTGCTGAAGGTTTAAAACTAAAAAAATACAAATATCTCGGATAATTATTCAAATTAATCAATATTTTAGTTATAGGAAATTAAATTTGCATCAAGATTGGTTTTATACAGTTTATCGATTTTACTCATAATAACGGAGATATTATAAACTTTCAAAATTCCTCTTCTAAACCTCCCTTCGCCATGGCTCAATTTCAGTCATAATCTAATTCAATCTTAAGTTTTGCCCAAGGAATTTAAATATCGAGTTTAGTAACGAACAAAACAAAAATAACGACCGTTAGAGAGATAACTCAAACTATATATATAAATATATATATATATATATATATATATATATATATATATATATATATGAGTCGTATCGAAAAATGTAATAGAACCAGTCTTGTTAAAATATTCATGATTTAAATTTGTTCGTGCATGATTTTTTTTTGTAACTCAAATATTAAGCGAGTAATTCGTACTTTCTGGTTCTCAGCCAGCATATATGGTGGGATGACATTACTAGTGTGTGTCATCAACACGTTGGAAAACTACTAATTTTATGCAGCCCCTGCGTGACGGACTTTTTTCGATATATTTAATCCTTACGTACTCGAAAAATGCCAAAATACAGAGCTAACGTTCGGCAGGTTTTTCTTAGAGGCATTGAAATTGTGTTGATGACATCAATTAAAAATCCAAGAACAATCTTATTTATCATTATGCTGTCTATGTTATATCTCTTTGCGATCACGTAGCTGCTAACCTCCATGCACTGGCCACGTGAATCATTCTCCAGGCCTATTTATAATCCTTCATTCTATATATCTGAATACACTATATAAACCAATATTAACAAATATATTAACGTAGTTTCGACGTGGAATTAAACCCCATCCTAGCTAAAAATTTGAATTCTCATGTAAAGTCTATATTCATCTTGGGATAGTTGACTCATACGATTAAAACTCCATTGAAAATATCTTAGCCCTTGTTGAGCGATTGATTAACGAACGGGTGAACAAACAGGCAAGATTTTACAATTAGTTTGATTATAAAAATGTGTCTTCGACAAATTAAAAATTTAAATAGAAAATCAGACATACCTTTGAGCTTCGTGTGTATTGAGTTTTGAACGGACCTCATTTTGGCTCAATTTGAAGAAATTATTCGAAAATCGCATCATGAAGAACTTACCTCACTAGCTGCTTTCCTTTTAGGGAAATATCCTAAGACGTTTCTGGATGTAAGTGGGTGTTATCAATTCCTAATCAATCCAGAATCATTGATTCCAATAGGCTTGATAGTCTCAAATTGTTGATCCAAATAGTTAAAAAGTCCGTCACGCAGGGGCTGCGTAAACTAAGCAGATTTCCCACGTGAAGTTAGACAATAGAGAAGCCGAGTTAGACAATACGAGAGCCGAGCAGTTAGGGCCGAACTAGCTTTTGGCCTGAAACGTTCGTTATCGGCCCACGTTTAATAAAAATGCAAATATCTCGGCTAATATTGAAGATAGAGAATAAATGTATAGAACAATATTTATAGTAAATTTAATTTGCAATAACATTGGTTCTACTCAATTTTTTGATCCGACGTATGATAACGGAGATATGTCAAATTTTCAAAAAACCTCCCCTCTAAAAGCACCCTCCCTCTTGTCCGATTTCAGCCGTTAACGAACTTGATCTTTTTTTTTTTACATAAAACGACTAAATATCGAGTTTGGTAACGATTAAATAATAATTGCGACCGCTAGAGCGGTAACAGACAAATATATATATATATATATATATATATATATATATATATATATATATACAGTTTTGAACGGACCTCATTTTCGTCATCTACTAGATAGGATCGATGGACATTTGAAGAAAAATTTCGAAAATTCCGTCATGAGTACAACCTCAATAGCTGATTTCCCTTAAGGAAAATCTGCTAAAAGTCAGTCACGAAGGGGCTGCGTAAACTAAGCAGATTCCCATCGTGCTGGTATCACACACTATTTATCTCATGTAGCTACATATTCTGACTGATAACCCGAAAGTACGAATTAATTGTTTAATATTAGAGTTACGAAAACATACATAGATGAAAAATTATACTGCAAATTTTTCGATCCGACTCATAATAACGCAGATATTTTGAATTTTCAACTCCCCCTCTCTAAACCCGAGGGAAAGAGGTGGTGGTCCAATTTCTGGCAATCACAAATATGATCTTCAGCGCTGTCTGAAATGGTTAATACTGGGTATGTAACAGATCAAAACAACAGCTTCAGCACAATAAGGTAAAATATTAATTGATAAAGTCATCGTACAACGAATTCGCATGTACCTAACTAAGTAAAAGTTCAATGAAACCGTATTTGGTATTTAAGCTTCAAATAACGTGCGCATGATATAACAGCTTATTGTTACTATGACATCAGTAGAAGTGGGGGTTTACTGAAGTCCGAAAACTAAAAATATGCGAATATCTCGGCTAATAACCAAGATAATGAAAAAATGTATATTACATCCTTTATAGAACATTATTTGAAATAAGACAGATTCTATACCTTTTTTCGATCCGACGTATAATAATGGAGAAATTTAGAATTCCTCCCATTGGCCGGATTTCAGCCATTAACGAACTTGATCTTTAGTATTGTATGAAACACATATTTCGCGTTTCGGACCTGGAATGAGTTGCCCCCAGTAGAATGACGTCACTAGCGCGCTCTATTAGCGACCTCATGAACAAATATTCTCCCTTGGAGGGGATGGGACTTATCCTATTAGCAGACTTATCCGGTATCAACTATACCCTATGTTCCATTTCCCCAAATACTCTTAAAATTGAACAACAGTTCAGCAGAAAGGGAACTTTCTTTTTCACCCCTGGTAGGTGACACTACCTTATCCCCATCAAATTAGATAATCTGGGTCTCAGATAAAATAAAATAAAAAAAAAACCAAGGTAAGCAGCTTGAGGTAGTTCTCATGACGCTATTTGGGACAAATTTCCTCAAAAGTCCATCAATCCTACCTTGGAGATGACGAAACTGTTATCCGTTCAAAATTGTGTGCAGATATGTTTATTTGCCTATTAACGCTTTAGCAGTCGTAATATTTTTTTTTTATTCTTAGCAAAGTCGATATTTAAACATTTGTAATGTATGTAAAAATATAGATCAAATTCGTCAACGGCTGAAATCGGACAGGAGGGAGAAGGTGGGTTTAGATAGGGGATTTCGAAAATTCTATATAACTCCTTTATTATGGATCTGATCGAAAATGTGTTTAGAATCGATCTTATTGAAAATGCAATGTTCTATAAATGATGTTAGGAACTTGTTTTACCTATCTTCATAAATAACCGAGAAAATTGCATTTTTTGGTTGTCGGCCTTCAGTAAACCCCACTTCTACTCATGTAATGTTAACAATAAGCTGTTATATCATGAAGCGCATAATTTGAAACTTAAATATTGTTCTCATTGAAATTTTAATTCTTGAGATTAATATCACTTTCGTCATCTGCTACCAAATCGATGGACTTTTGAGTGGGAAATTTTCGTCATAAGAACAACCTTAATAGCCAAGTCGTACTAATTCGTGTTAACCGATGGACTTTACATTTTTATAGACATTCACTCTATTTGCACGCATGCGTTTGCGTGCGTGCGTGTACCTTATCCCATTGGCAGACTGCGTGTTAGCGTAGCCGACAGCTGTAGCAGTAGAATCTGGACGGACGGAGAACCGATGGATGTGCTGAGTCTGTCGTCCGACCTTCTTGAAAAAACGGCTGAGCTGGTAACAGCTGACTCTCCTTGCAGCCTTCTCTCGTCTCGTTTCCTCTCCGTCGCGCGAACCTATTTAGCGTGCGCATCCTGGCAGATGAAGGTCCCATCTGCACCGACCTTAGTACAAAAGGATAAATAAAAAAACAAAGAAACATAAAGTCCGTTAAGCAGGTGAACTAACCCGATTCCCCAATTACTGGACTATATGATACGCAGAACATTTCATCTCACAATCTATTCCCTTTTTCTCCTTCATGAAAATCGTATACAAACTGGAATTAAAGTGTTAGTTGGACTTGAGATACTTAATCTCAAAACGAATGAGTAGAAGTAGCTGTTTGTAAGACGAACGAAAAAAGAATACAAAAATTCCGTTAATATTCGACTCAGAAAAATAATGTAAAAACAATAGCTGTAGGCAGTTAAAATTCCAACAATGTTTTTCTATCAACCTCATAGCAAACAAAATGATTCGGCTTTTCAATTACTGCTCCTCCCTAAGCCCCATTCTTCGTCCTGGGCCAATTTCAGCCATTACCTGATGTAATCTTTAGTTTTCCGTGAAACTATTAAGTAACGAGTGTGGATTTGATAGACTAAAATTCTTGTAGTTTGAACGTGAAATCTTAAATGATGGTGTTAAGCTTAATGAAAAAAATATTTGTTTTTTTAAGCTTACAGTAAAGTGGTTCATGGAAGGCTGGAAACTAAAAACGTCCGTCACGCAGGGGCTGCGTCAACTAAGCAGATTCCCCACGTGAAGTTTTACAATAGGGAAATCTGCATACTAGTAACAGTAGTAGTACAGAGTCTCTAAACCAATTTCACGAGAGCCGAACAGTTACGGAAACCGCCGGACAAGCTTTCTGCGGAGTCACGAATAGACCCAACATCAGCCGATCTCTCATCCGTTATCCGCACACACTTAATAAATATCCAAATATCTCGGTTAATATTCAAGATAGAGAATAAATGTATAGAACAACATTTATAGTAAATGTAATTGGCAATAAGATTGGTTCTATACATGTTTTCGATCCGACCTATAGTAACGGAGATATTTCGAATTTTCGAAATCCCCCTTTCACTGGTCTTATTTAGCCATTAACGAACTTGATCTTTCTTTTTATCTAAAACGATTAAATACCGAGTTTGGCAGCGATTAAACAAAAATTGCGAGCGCTAGAGTGTTAACAGACGAATATACATACATATGTATACATATATGTGTGTATATATATATATATATAATATTTTGAACGGACCTGATTTTGGTCATCTACTGAGTAGGATCGATGGACATTTGAGGGAATTTTTCCTAAATCTCGTCGAATAGGTACGACCTCAACAGCTGATTTACCTTAAGGGATATCGGCGAAAAAGCCAATTTTTGAAATATAATCCAGGAAAACTGCAGAAAATGCACAGACAAATATGTTACTGGCAGAAGTAGAGCGGAGTATTCATTCTATAAGATCCTCATCTGATATTCCGTTCATTCTTTTATCTCACTTTGCAAGACACATAATCTTACAGATAGAGATTACACAATTGAGTACTTACAATTTTTTAATATACAAGAAACATGTAAAAAAACAGACAAAAGAATTATCAGATAAACATGGAATACAAGAGTGTTGTGTATTGAAACTTGAAATTCTAAAATTTTACGTAATACGAAATAGACATTACAGTTTTAGATTTTTTTATATTCAGAGTTTCGTTCAACTTATTCTTTAACAAATTTGTGAATGGTTCCTTATCTGTGCTAATCTCCCGCCAAAAGCTAGGTTGAGTCACAGAGAGAGTTTATGAAATGAGGTTAAAATGGTAATGATAACGGCTGGTGGGCCTAGATTTCTCTCAGCTTATCACATCTAGGTTGGGTTGTTTACAATATCAGGACGCCGTCAGAGAGGTTTTTCGGCGCCTACCGCACACCACGTTCCACAATTCATTGCTATGTTAGCAGATTCGTAAATTCAAATAAATAACAATACTAAATCTCGGAAACTAAACTAGATCGAGCGAGATCCGAAACATTAAAGAAATTACTGAGTATAACATAATTAGCAGATGTACTTAAGGAACAAATTAAAGGAAATGAAGATATAATTTGAAAACATGATATTTTGATCAAGTAATGTAAACTACGAGATTACTCGTCCTTTATTTATTTTTGCTTACATAAGATACCCTCATAATATTTTATAATTTATTTTATCACCTAAAAATGATACAAAATCGTTAGGAAAAAGGAAAGCAAATCGTACTTTCCAATGAGCAAATTGTATCCAGTAAGCATTATTATTTTCATTAATTTTTGAATTGGTCTTTCCAATAGCTTACAGTCAAATTTTAAATGGTCGTTCCGATCTGTTCGTCCGTCATATATGCACTGACTGTTTCTAATCATTTTAAATCTATGAAAATAATCTCTAGTCGGTCCATGTCCTGTTAGAACTTGAATAATTCTATTATTAACTACTTTTAACGTTTGGCTTTGTTTTATATTATTTAAAAATGTTTATAAATATCTACCTTTATCTGTGTTAGTTCATTTGTCATTTGGTTGCTTAAATGTCTCTAGTCTTAGTTGCTTTTAATCTTAGATTTTGGTATTTTTCTGTAAGCAATCGTTAATGTCACTTTAGCCAGTGTCTGTCAGTCCAATTTGTCTTGTGTGAAAACGAATATCTACTCCAATCAGTGGGTCTATTTCGGAAAACGCCTGCAGAATATTTATTCAGTTAATGTTATGAATTTTGTGAAATATCTCCTTATTTGGGCGAAATTCATGTAAGGTAACGGATATAAATCCTAATTATTATACTCTTTCATTTGTGGTCTACAATTAATTATAACGAACATTTTTCAATTAAGTGACCACATAAGGAGTGATGATGCTTTATGTTCTTACAGAGTAAGAAGATTATACATGCAACATCACTACAATTCTTTCAGTTTATGCATACATTTCTCTCATAATTATGTAAAATAATGAGAGACAAATGTACAAATGATACATTAACGAAGTCTATAATGATTGGAGGAGAACGTATTTGCGTGGAAATGGACGAGTCCTGCTACTCCAAAAGGAATTCAGTGTTGTCAGGATATAGCTGACAACACCAGCAATTGGTTTTGGGAAACTACGGAGTGTTTCCTGAATTCTGTCCCATTTAGAATAGCTGAAATGATGACTTGTATCAAAGCTCCAATAATACCTGGGAGAACAATATATTCTGATTTCTGGAAAGCCTAGAACGGAATAAAGCAAATCGAAACCATGAGGTACCAGTTATTAACAGTTGTCAACCAATCAAAAAACTTCGTTGACTTAAAAAAGGGTACAACTCGGATACTTTTGCGTTCAGCCAAACGAAAAAAAATAAAGAATGTGGATCGCGTAGAAGTAAGCAAGACTGATATTTAGGCGAATTTATTTGGAGGAGAAGGTACGAGAAAGAATGTTTACTTTCTAAGATATTAATTAGAAAACATTGCTGATTTTTATCCACAAATTTAATTCAAATTATTTTGTTTGTTGCGGTTATTTATAATTAAATATACACATTTGTTTTTATGAGTATTATATTTAATAATACTCTGGTAAACCTAGAATGACGAGTTCGATTCTCGCCTTGGCAAAAGAAATTATTTAGTAACAAAATTCATTATATAACATCCTAAGTCCCACCCTGGTTAGAATAGGGTGGTAACCTTTAGATAACCCGTCCCAATTAGCCATGGTTGCAATAAGTGGTCGTTAATAAAAATAATAGTTAATAGCAAAATTACATTTAATTTCTAAAAGTAATCGGCAGGCGTTTTTCGAAACAGACACCGATCAGTATGCAATCCAATGTTGATTTGGAAATTCTTCTCCCTGTTAAATATTCTGTTAGAATTGGTTTTATCACCAAGACGTTCTCTCATGGAGGCAAAGATATTGATAAAAACTAGGACCTTCTTTCCTACAGACTTCCTAGAAATATATTAAGAAAAAATAAAACCTCCAAATCGTGAATCGAAGCCTCGTTATAAGAGTTAGATAAGGACCCAACGATTAGTTGCGTTTTATAAACACGCAGACTGCGACCATCAACACGGGATCTTATAATCTCGATTTTCCTGCTGATCCAATGTTCCGTCAAGAATGATCGATTATTTGGGTTATATTTCCTTCCGATGCTTACTTGTCACATTTTGACTTACGAAAAAGTGTGAGTCAGACCTCATATTGAGTTTGAGGCTGGAGATAAAGTTCGCCCTTGCTCTGTTACTGATTTGAACAAAGTATTGACTCAACGGTTCGACCCTATGAATGGAATTCATTAATTCATATTTCATCTTCAAAATGTCAAAAGTGCGTCACGCAGGTAATAATAATGTACATTAGTAATAGATAAATATACATACTGCTAACACAACAACATCGTGAATAAATACATATGGAAATAAGAAATGTTTCATCCAATTTCAATAACCTGCCGACAGGAAGCGTTAGGTTAGAAATGTAAACAAACGGGGGCCGACCCGTTAGTTTACATTTCTAACCTAACCTCTGCCTCACATCGGAAAGAAAAACAATTACTGAAATATATCAAAATATAACACATTATTTTATTGAGAAATATTTACTATATCTAGTACTGTAATTAATAATGAGTCTGAATAATTGTTATCTCAATCAATAAAATTTTAGTAGTCCAAAACTTTAAGATGGGGGGGGGGAGTCAGCAGGGCATATTTGCATGTATCTCGTATAATAAAGGTCTCTTGAATACAATTTTTGGTTTTTAAACTTCCAATAATGTGATTTATTATGTAGCAGAGTATTGTTTACGTAACATGAGTAGAAGTGGCGGTTTGCTGAAAACTGAAAAATGCAAATATCTCGGTTAATATTCAAAATAGAGAATAAACGTATATAAAAAAATTTATAGTACATTTAATTTGCAATAAGATTGGTTATATACAATTTTTCGATCCGGCCTATGGCAACGGAGATATTTCAAAAATCCTCCCCTCTAAACCTCCCCCCCCCTGGCCCGATTTCAGCGGTTAACGAACTTGATCTTTCTTATTACATAAAACGACTAAATATCGAGTTTGGTAACGATTAAACAAAAATTGCGACCGCTAGAGCGGTAACAGACAAATATATATATATATATATATATATATATATATATATATATATATATATATATATACAGTTTTGAACGGACCTCATTTTCGTCATCTCCTGGGTAGGATCGATGGACATTTGAAGAAAAATTTCAAAAATCGCGTCATGAGTACAACCACAATAGCTGATTTCCCTTAAGGGAAATCTGCTAAAAACCTGTAGTTTTGTCAATAGTATTTATTTAGTGGCTGTGACGACAATGAAAGCTGGATGTTCTTTGTGCTTCCTTTGATTGAATTTTATCAGTACTGTTTATTGTGCACCAGAAGTCTAAATCATTCTAGGAACTGCTACGATGCAAACCATCTGATTCGTCTTTTTGAGAAAAAAAATCGTTCGTAAATCATGAGCATATGTGGAATGGCTACTATGTTCTGACGATGTGACACGTGATATCACAAATTATATTCTCTATTTCTCCTAATTAGAAACTGTATCAAAAGAACTTGAACTTTTAGTCGGATATGAAATATCTCGGTTATTATTCGAGTTAGAGAAAATAGGTGAACTGTAAACCAATAATGCCATCCTGATCGTTTAATAACGTATTACTAATGTGAGATGAGGAGGGGACGAGGGTTTTCAGAAGGCTGAGAACTGTAAGAAAAAAATATAGAAACAGATCTCTCTAGGTTGGATTGAAAAATTGTATAATACCAATCTTAAGACTCATTCAAGAACGTGGGAAATCTGCTTAGCTTGCGCAGCTCCTGCGTGACGGATTTTTTGTAACCAAAGGAGACGATTAGAAACCCACGGACAACAGCTTAGAACGAGTGGTGAAGTATCCCGAGAAGCCAGAAAGACATTCCAAGGGTACCGGCGCCAACACATCCACACACCTGACCCTCATACGTTAGGATAGGCCTATCTCTCTCTCTTTCTCTCTCTCTCTCTCTCTCTCTCTCTCTCTCTCTCTCTCTCTCTCTCTCACACACACACACACACACACACACACACACACACACACACACAGACTCTCTCCTCTCTCTCTCTCACTCTCCTCTCTCTCTCACACACACACCCTCTCCTCTCTCTCTCTCTCTCTCTCTCTCTCTCTCTCTCTCTCTCACACACACACACTCTCTCTCTCTCTCACACACACACACACACTCTCTCTCCTCTCTCTCACACACTCTCTCTCACTCTTACTCTTTCCTTTCTCTCACTCTCACCCTCTCTTACTCTCACTCTCTCCTCTCTCTCTCTCTCTCTCTCTCTCTCTCTCTCTCTCACACACACACACACTCTCTCACACGCACACACTCGCTCTCCTCTCTCTCTCTCACACACACACACACTCTCTCTCTCCTCTCTCTCACTCTTACTCTTTCCTTTCTCTCACTCTCACCCTCTCTCACTCTCACCCTCTCTCACTCTCACACTTTCTCACTCTCACCCTCTCTCACTCTCACACTTTCTCACTCTCACCCTCTCTCACTCTCCCTCTCTTTCTCACTCTCTCCTCTCTCTCTCTCTCTCTCTCTCTCTCTCTCTCTCTCTCCTCTCTCTCTCTCTCTCTCTCTCTCTCCCCGTGTCATTCTCAAATGCAAAACAACTAAACATACGTTAAAAATATAAACTATAGGCCACTGTAGAATTATTTTAGTCAAAATTTATGAGATTTTTTATTTTAAAAAAAAATTGACATTAAATATTATGAATATGTTTTATGTATTCTTTTATCGTATCAAGTTTAATCGACGAATTAGTGGGTCGTAACAGAAATATCGAAAGCAACTTGAGAGATACTTCTTAAAAGTAGAAAGCTCTCAGAAAAATTGAAACAATAAAACAAATAGTAGAATGACGCCATTACCAAACCTTTACTTATGCATGGTTGTGAGACATGGGCGTTGACGTGTCACCAGAACGGTTGAAAAGTTTGAGCGTAAGGTTCTTTGACCAATAATATGACGACGACGAGGGAAACCAACGATGACTTGGGGTGAAAGGGCGAAGAAGGACGCTTCCAAGTTATATTTTCATTTTAGCAAGGCTTTGTAGCTCATATAATTAATGTTTTAATTATGTACCGTGTTTAGTGTCAGTGCTTCTGAATATATACCTGTAAACCTTCGCACACATTTACTCTGCTCAGACGAGTTCACTGATCTATGGATTCCCCTAGGTGGGTTAAGCTTCTCTTTAAGTGAGGCATTACAGGAGAGTATGGGTGCTAAAAGGGATGTTAACAGGTGTCGTTGGCGAGAGAGCGAGCTGTGATAAGAGCTGATAAGGGCCGCTGGTAGGAGCTCTAGCGATAAAGGCTAACTACTAGCAATGGGAGATAGTTTATATATAAACAGACTAGATGTTTACCAAACACACCTCTCTCCTGTCCACACACATATACACCTCTTTATACACACTCACTGATTTATGACCTCCATTCATAATGGTATCCCTTTAACTTTCTCTCTCACTTACGTTATTTTACAAACAATCGGCGGATTACAGCCGATAAATCTCTATTTCGAAATACGGCGTCTACGGGTATCAGCCCTGTAAATCTTCAACAACAGATACAATTTACTCATGAGAGTACCTCTAGCCGGCTGTAATTGAAGATGGCCAATGAACCGCTCCTTTTGTGATAGTTCGTCGTTCGATGAACTCGTTCAAATGAACTACACGGATCTCGCCAAACCCTAAATCAAATAAAAATAGCAAAACGTTTATGTTACAGCTGACAACTACTAACTGTCTATAAGTAACTTAAAAAAAGAAAATACTAGAAAAATGTTTGAACCCCTTAAAAACAGAAATTCTTGGATGATAATAATTATTACATTATAAATTAATAATAATTATTAATTTACATCATAATCTGGCAATAAAAATTACAAAAATATTATATAATTTTTTTCTTATTTGTTAGGAAATGCATTGCATATACGAGTTAAATTTTTCAACACTATTTACTGAAAGAACCATCTCTAAAATTGTATTTATTGAAATAGGAATTACTAATGCACTCTTTATTGAAAGAGGTATCCTATAAAACACATTTTAGTCAAATAGAAATTTCTATAGCACTATTTCTGTCATCATCAATATGATCTGATGGCTACGCCTTGTATTGCTAAATGTTTCTTTCTCGTTATGATTTCTTCTCCTATCGGATCACGACACAACTTCGTGTCCTAATGCGCTAGCATTCGGTGCTGTAGTACATTCTCGACATCCTCTTGTCTACGATGGGCCTCTAGGATATCCATGACGATTTTATGGAACTCAACTACATGATCTACGCCATGTAGTTGCAGCCATTGTGTTCATTCAGAAGCTACTATCTTCATATTGCTATACTGACCGAAATCCATAAAATGTCTAAAGTCTTCAAAATAGAATTTTCTAGGCCTTCATCTTCCCCTATGCCCAAGAACCTTACCTTCAAATATATTTGTAATGAAGTCGTTGTGCCTTATGATATGCCCAAGACGTTTCACTCTTCTTTTAGCTTATTTTCCATGGCCTTAATAAGACTTTTGCTCGCACTTACCTCATTTAGAACTTCCGCGTTGATTTTTTTTTGAACCCATCTTGTTCTAGTGATTCTGGCCGAAGTGTGAATCTAACATTCCCGTTGCTTATAATAGATTTATAATCCACTGTGTGAATATTCCAACTTTCGCTCGTAGTCCATTCCATACGAAAGACTTTGCAAATATTTTTTTGGTATCCTTGCTTATATGCTTACTAGTTAAAATACTTCTTTTGCTTTGTAAGTCTTGTTTAGAAAGTACTATTCTTCTATTATCTTTAGATCCACTATCATTGTGTTCAGTCTCCCTTGGTGACAAAACTCCTTCAGATTTTCAAGTAAAATGTTTGCTATTATAATATTTATATTTCCTTGGCTTTTCTGTATTTACCTTGAGTTTAAACTGATCTAGGACGTCCTTGAGGACCTGCAGCATTTCTGTAATAGGTCACTCCATAATAATATACATAGAATTGGAGTTTTCTTTAATACTATTTATCGTTTTATTCCTTTTTTTAGAAGGATACTGTATTCATATGTTGTATGATATTATATATATATATATATATATATATATATATATATATATATATATATATATATATATATAAAATTGTAACCTCTGTCTGTACATTGATTTTTTTCACGAAATTTCACGATAACTTTTCGTTTCACATGTCATAGACACCATAACTGCATTTTGTTTCTTTGGTGTCTGTTTGTTTGTTTATTTGTTTGTTTGTTTGTTTGTTACCTTTTCACGCATAAACGGCTGAACCGAATTTTATGAAACTTGGTATGTATATTACTACTAACCCAACTTAGACTTTAGGCTATATTAATATCCTCTGAGACGAACAGGAGTGGGGGTTATAAGGGAAGCCAGAAATTAAAAATAGCGATATTTCGATTCCTATTGGTTTTTCGGCATATATGAGCATAACAGAGGTTGTTTATTGTGTAATTTAGAGTAACTTTTGTTATATTCACTTTTGCCGTATACGGAAGTATAAATGAGTTATACTCTAAAAACTATAGAGGGAGTCCACAATTTTATTTGGCACAAAAGACTCAACCGAACTAAACCAAACTCGGTATTTGAATTAGTACTAACGCCTTCCTTATAATAAGCCATACTAACTTTTCTAGGGACGGGCAGGAGTGGGGGTTATATGGAAGGCCTGAAATTAATAATAGTAATATTTCGTTTCCTATTGCATTTTCGGACAAATATGCACATAACAAAAGTTGTTTATTTTGTTATTTAGGGAAACTTTTTTTTTATATACACTATCATCGTATACCGAAGTATAAAGGCGTTATACGCAAAAAATTATAGCGGGAGACAACAATTTTATTTGGCACAAAAGACTCAACCGAACTAAATAAAACACTCAGTATGTTTATTAGCACTAACGCCTTCCTTATAATAAGCCATACTAACATTTCTAGGGACGGGCAGGAGTGGGGGTTATAAGGGAGGCCTGAAATTAATAATAGTGATTTCCTATTGGGGTTTTGGCAAATATGCAAGTAAAAAAAGTTGTTTATTTTGAGAAATTTGCTCAACACTTCTTTTCAATATGAACTACCAGGTACCTCACCTGAAAAAATTAATTCAAATGTATGTCAATATTTTCTCCTTAATAATTCAAATCTATGCATAATGCACAGGAGACGGGAAATATGACAATATGCAGGACAGTGAAGTCTTACATAAAAAAATAATTTTATTATTAACAAATGCTAACAACGGGTATTAACCCTAAACACTGGAACGGGTAAATGTCAAAATATTGTGCATAGTAAAGCCTTGCCAAAAATATACCATCACCATCCAGCCTCAAATGATTTCCCGAGCGAAGCCGGGTATCTGAGCTAGTATATATATATATATATATATATATATATATATATATATATATATATATATATGCATATTACTGACGGAATTCATCGTCAATAAATAATTAATAATTTAATTACATAGAAATACTACCAGGATATCTGAGTCTCAGTATGTCTCTTTTCTGTCGTTAAAATACCAAAATATGATCAGGGAAGTTGTGTGCCAGTTATTAATCTGACAGTTTGTAAAATGAAATATAAACTTCACTGGTAAAATTATTGTAATTTATTATATTTCATTTCTCAAATATATTTATAAATATTTTCGGATAAAGTGAGAAATGAAAACTGTATTTTTGCTTCTATAAGTTCCATTCTTTTCCGAATACTATAACACATTTACCTATTTTAAGTAATTTATTTTATTCCACATTGGGCATTTTATAGTCACAGACTCATAGTATGCTATTTAATTTTTACATGTGTTGCTTCATTTATTTATGGTCAGCTTTCGTTGAATTATTTCAAGAATTTATTGGCTGCAGCAGACACGAAGAAATTGTAGCTCAAATCGAAGTCGTTCCTATACTTAACAAACATAAGAAACATTTGTAGAATATCTCAGTCAACTTTGTCATCTGTCAACAGCAATTCAATAAAGTGTCACGAAATACTGACAATTTTTTTTTTGGTGTGTGTCTCAACTACAGCTGATTTATCAGAGTGACAACTGTCAATTTGTTAATGTACCAGAAATCTATTAGTGTTATAGACGTATTTTAGGTTGTTATGATAAAATATCTGATTTTTAGAGAGTGAGAAAGAGTAGAACAGTGTTTCTAATAATAGCCGCTAGGTTGAGCCATCTTATCCCAGTGATATATACTCTCAGGGATTTGGGGATGTCATTCGTGTCAACCTCGAAGGCTCCTCTCGGTCCAAGCCAACTCCACTAATATTCCCCGACTATAATGCACTATGAAATATTGTTCAATTATTAATTATATCTATTCGTGTATAGTTTATAATTAAAACTTCCTACCGGTGACATTGCCTCGCCAAATTATCGCAATAAAACCGGGCGAAACCAGGACCCGTTTATTTCCTAACGTTTATTCTTCCATTCGACCTCTCCGAAACACTGGTGCGATTTGCGATTCACATTAAATTATGATTAAAATGATAATTAATGAGATATTTTCAATTTTCGAATTCCCTCGCCATCCAACCCTCACCATTCCTGGTCCGATCTCCGTACAATAAAAAATATGATCAATTTCGAGGATGGTATAGATCGAATAATCATTGTCGAGACAAGAACGTACAATTCTTATTTGATGACGTCATCGCCAAACGAATTCGTATGTAACTCGCATAAACAAGGGAAAAGAATACCTGATATTTAAGCTTAGACCAATGAGACTCAAGATATAACAGCTTATTGTTAATATGACATGAGTAGGAGTGGTGGATTACTTAAGGATGAAAAGTAAATTGTCTTGGTATTATTCATCATGGAGAACATATGTATATAACAACATTTATATATTATATTATTTACTAATATCCAGTTTTTAGTACGATGACTAATTGGGTGGGGTTATCTAGAGCTTAGCAACATTTTAGAGCCAGGGTACAATATTTACAGTTATTTTAATTTGCAATAAGAGACAATTTTTCCATCAACGTATAGTAACCCCCTCCCCCTACCTCCGAGTCCTATTTCTGGAATTAACGAACCCCTAACCACCCCTTAACGAACTTGATCTTTCTTTTTACATAAAAAGATTAAATATCAAGTTTGGTAACGATCAAACAAAAATTGAGACCACTAGAGCGTTAAAAGGCAAATATATATATATATATATATATATATATATATATATATATATATACTATTTTGAACGGTCCTCTTTTTCGTATCTCCAGGATAGGACCGATGGAAATTTTAAGACATTTTTTCGATAATCGCATCAAGGGTACGACCTAAATAGCTGATTTCCCCTAAGGGGTGGTTAGGGGTCTAAGGAAGATCTGCTAATATGTAGTTTGGTAGCAATGAAATAAAAAATTATAACTGTTCAACCTCAAGCGTTGTACAATCACTGACACACTCAAACATATGGCTTTTAAATGCTTTAGTGTCCTTTCAAGCCTTATTCTCGGATGTTTCATAACTGATAGCAATATTTAAAAACTCCGGTTGCCACCTGATTCCTCTGCTCAGCGATGTGCCAATAATTGCTTAATCCTAAGAATGAGGGCGAACCTCTCCCACTCCACAGCTTGGAACGTTTAACTACGCTCGTCTCTTCAGCAAATACTTGGGGCCGTATAATTGTGATTTTGGATAGATAACATTCTGATAAGAAAATGATAAGTCAGTAAATTAAGTTTTAAAATGAATATATAATTCCCGGTCGCCATTAGCTGCTCAAGGAAGCGATTTCAAACAAAAAAATGAGGTTACTACAATTAGGTTACACGTTACTACAATTCCAAATGTGAAATGTTATCTGTTAACGCTCTAGTGGTCGTAATATTTATTTTATCGTTATCAAACTCGATATATAATCCTTTTATGTAAAATGAAAGATCAAGTTCGTTAATGGCTCAAATCGGACCATGGGGAGATGGGGTTTAGTGAGGAAGAATTTTGAAGCTTCGAAAATATCCGTTACGGTACTTCGAATCAAAACATTATATAACGTAGAACCAATCTTATTGCACATTAAATATACTATAATTATTGTTATATGTATTTATTCTCTATCTTACGTATTAACCGAGATATTTGCATATTTCAGTTTTCAGCCTTCAGCGAACCCCCACTTCTACTCATGTTACATAAACAATACTCTGTTATATAATAAACCCCATTATTCGAAGTTTAAATACATATTGCTTTCAAGAGACCTTTATTATACGAGATACATGCAAATAGGTTCTGGTGCCCCCCCCCCGGAAATCGGAAGAAGGTAAATTCCAAAAAATTGCAATATGTCCTTAGAAAAATAGTACATAGCCCAACTAATTGAAAATTAAATGACCTTTAAACGTTGTTACGTAGGTATTTTCTCAACCACGAATGTTAACCGGGACATTTGAATTATTTAGTTTTCATCCTGAAGTAAATAAACCCTCATTCCTAATTATGTCATGTTAACAACAAGCTTTCATATTCGAAAATTAAAAATACCTGCGTTATTATGAATGGGATCGAAAAGTCATATAGAACCGATCTTGTTAAATTGTGATGTTCTACAATTGTCCTTCTATGCATTTTTTCGTAATTCGAGTATTAAGCGAGTAATTCGTACTTCCCGGTTTTCAGTCAGAATATGTGGTGGATGAGATCACTGCTGTGTCATACCTGCACATGGAAATCTGCTTAGTTTGCGCAGCTCTTGCGTGACGGATTTTTTTTTTTAGTTTTGCGTACGTACGTATGGACGTCACCCCAAATCTAGTCAAAATAGACTGAAATCTGAAAGCCAACATTTTTCGCGTCAACTATATTTCCTTTATGCTGTACAATAAAGTTATAATTCTCTTTCAGTCCAGAATCACAATCCCTTCCCTTCATCTTATATATTTTCCCCAAAAAACCGATCACCTAATTAGTCATTTTACCCCTGTTCGATTTGCTGTGACATTCCTCCCTAAGTAGAAACACAGGAAGCATTCTCCTATTTCTTTAAATGACTTTATTGGTAACAAAGTAAAGCCATTGTCTCATCGTCTTTGGACGTTGCCGGTGCATACAGCTTTCTTACCATTACTGATTCCTCTGAAATCCAGCCCAGAGGTAGACTAGCTTATCCACTCTCCTTTGTGAGTAACAATTTTTCTGAGAAACTGTCATTCGGAATTTTCATAATGATGTAGCTACCGTTCTTCAAGTATCGGTTGATGTTTGTAAACATTTAAATTAATTTTTTAGATTCAGGGTAAGGAGATCCTTTGAAATCCCGAAATTAGCTCTAATAATCTTCCTTACAGAGATGTCTTGGATGATTCATGTTGCAAACCGCAAGACAATGTAAATAGCAATTCTTCTGATGTACCACAGATTCAGGGAGTTGCACCTGCACAATGACAAACTTCCTAGAATCTATTAATTTTCCATTATTTAGAGTCGGGTATTTCAGTGTATCCCTCCAAATTCAAAGATATGTTGGCAGCGTAGCCATACGTTTAGGACTTTTGTCCGTAATTGTGTAGAATTGGCAAAGTTTACGCATCAGGAATACAATATCCTTAATACTGACAACGTAGTCATTCCAAAGAAAGGATGTCTCTCCAGGCCATACTGACTAAGTTGTTTTAAAGAAGGAGAAACTTGCAGAGTTATAATAAAGTGAATGAAGTAGAAACAGTGTTTCCATAAATTCGGACCCATTGCCAGCAAGTTATAAATTAATAAACCTTGTAGACCTAGAGTTGTAAGTTCGATTCCGTCCTGGGCCATATGAATTTATTTAGTGACGAATCATTAAATAAAACCCTTAGTCCCATCCGGGTTAGAAAAGGGTGGTAACCTGCAAAGAAGCATATAGTGACCATTTGTAAATAGCAAACAAACCAACAAATGCACTTCTTTTATTACTAATCGGGCTAATGTTCACATTATGCTACTATGATTAATCAGGACGAGTGATATATATGGTAATCACCCTTTTGAAGTCCCAGGGTGGGACTAAGGATTCCTTTGGGCGTGTTTGTCGCTAAATAAATTTCATTTGCCTGAATCGAAGTCACGACTCTAGGTTTAACGAGAATATTGAGACCAACTCCTTAGCGCGCGTGCCTACCCTTAGTCCCATAATTGTATTTGAAAAGGAAGTGGGGTAAGGGTGTTAGAAAAGCAGGTAGCTCCTTGTCAAGTGGGGCAATTAGACGAGTCGGTACAAGCTGCCTTTAAGACATTAAAGCGTAACGAGAGGGTGGCAGAGATGTGCAGTTAACAACTTTACTCCTGTTCTAGGCTTGTCCGGTTCAAATAAAGGGTAGTTAGCTTTGTTCCATAATTGAGCCATGATACGGTGAGTAGTGCTAAAGGCTGGTACATACCCTCTCCTCTGAAATTTGTGTGGCAGGCCATGGACCTTCATGTTCCGATGACTAGTTATATAACCTCACGATTTTGGATCATGGTAACTCCGAAGCTTTTGAATAAAAGCAGGAAACACATTTCGAGCCCATTTTCGGTAGTTGTTATATGTTGTCTCCTTCTTTCTCGTTATGATTTCTTCCCCTTTCGGAGCATGTCACATCTTCGTGTCCTTATGTGGTAGCATGTGGTGCTGTAGGGTTTTCTCAATATCCCCTTGTCCAAGATGAGCCACTAGAATTTTACATTGTGTTATGGAACCCATCATCATGATCTGAAGGCTACGCCATATAATTCTTTTCATATTACTAAACTCACCGAAATCCATAACATATTTGATGTTTTCAAAATTTGATTTTCTAGGCCTTCCTCCCATAGGAGGTCATATGCCCAAGAACCTTATCTTCAAATATATTAGTAGTGAAGTCGTTTTGCCTTAAGATGCGCCCAAGAAGTTTCACTCTCCTTTTTCACACCTTAATAAGACTTTGCTCTCACTTACCTCATTTAGTTATGAAACTATGGCGACATTATCAAACTGTAAGAATTGTGAAAATTTAGTGACAGCCCTTTTGGGATAGATTTATTTTTATTAATTTTTATGTTTGCTCATGTAAGGCGATTTTAATGCTATTTTCTGTGTTGCAGGAATTGAACGGTGACTCAGAGGACAAGCTGTCGAAAATCAAAGAGGAAGAAGATTTCATCCAGTCAACTGAATCACAACTAGGTACGATTAGATTCTATTTATGAGTCCAGTCCACACTCCAGTTAAATGTTATATTAAGACGGAAAAGGGTTTACAGAATGCTTTTAGTTATATTTTATGTACTATATTTTGCTATTTACACTATATTGTTTTTTTTTATTGTCATATTACTGTTGATCTCAAGATTTTGGATATAATTATTTATTTAAAAAGACAGAATTGTTATATGTTTATTTAATTTGTTCAAGACGTAAATCTTTAACAAATAAAAAAAAAATAACTTTCTGTTGTTCACAGCTGGTTGGACCTGTTACTATGGCAACTTTCATTATGTTACCACAGAAACGAATGCTGCCGCTATATAGTATATGTTAAACAGCTGTTTGCCCGTTGATTTTTTTGGGCACTTGAGTTTTGTTTACCGTAATCCCAGCGATGGGAGTGTTGAACACAAGCGCCTGTGTTCTCCTCAACAATTTTTGCTATCCTTGTAACTCTCAGTTAATCTAGAGCCTGGGAGGAGTTTTGAATAGTAATAGTAATAGAATCGGCTTTGAGAAAGGTCGGTGAGATTGTTTGTTATTGGAAACAGCAGTTCGTGAAGGCCGTCTTAGAGGCCACCGCCTCTTCCAGATAAGACAACGGTTACACCGTTACGGAGAATTCGTATTGGCTTAATTATAGTTTTAGGTTTGTTTTATTTTACTTATTTCTTCCAGTGATTTTCAAACGAACTACAACTTAATTAGAGAGTAATCTCATATCTTTGTATTTGCTAAAAGGAGAGAATCTTAATATATCTCTAAAAGTCGAATATTTCCATTTCTATTTCTCTTACAATCGTCATCTTACGTCCTATTGGAATCTGTGTCAAATGTGGCAGTAAAGAAAGGCTTAACCATGCCTTTAATTATGCTTTCTAAAAAAATATCACTGTGTGAATCGAACCCATAAATTATGTTAACATAAAACCTTAAGAGTTTTAAAATCGTGGCAATGCCTTTAATGTATATGCACTTAGCAGATTTCCCTTCAGGGAAATCAGCTATTGAGGTTGTACTCATGACGCGATTTTCGAAATTTTTCTTCAAATGTCCATCGATCCTACCCAAGAGATGACGAAATTGAGGTCCGTTCAAAACTGTATATATATATATATATATATATATATATATATATATATATTTGTCTGTTACCGCTCTAGAAGTCGCAATTTTTGTTTAATCGTTACCAAACTCGATATTTAGGGGATTTTCGAAAATTCGAAATATCTCCGTTACTATACGTCGGATCGGAAAATTGTACAGAACCAATCCTATTGAAAATTAAATTTACTATAAATATTGTCATATACATTTTTCGAGATATTTGCTTTTATTAAATCGGGGCGCCTAACGAACGAGAGTTACTTTCCCGCCAAAAACTAGTTCGGCCGTTTCCTTCTCGTGAATTTCTCTATTGTAAAACTTCACGTGGGAAATCTGCTTAGTTTACGCTGCCCCTGCGTGACGGACTTTCTTGTTTTTATTTTTGATCTTGACTTGTTTCTCCCCATTTTATGAAACTTAAGGATTAATTGGGTTCCTTTTTTTGGAATAATGTGCTAAGGACTATACTAAGAATAGTTAAATTTGTGACGTTGGCCCATATACTGAAATACTCAGACATTAATATGAATTACTTAACAAAATTGCTTTGAAGAGTAATTCACAAGTGCCAAAATGGCTTCGGCCGTATTTTTGACAATCTAAGAATAATATCGCCTTTTGAAAGGACCCAGATATTGATAATGACCGACAAATGCGGCTGGTTAATGGCCGATAGTTTATGTCAGATATAAGTCCATTATTTATATGTTGGTAAGACTGGGGAGTGGGATATAAAGCAGGCTGTCTCGTAGAATTGATGACGAGTCCCGGGGTTTGGGAGTCGTCCAGAAAATATGAAGCTCACACCAACGCCTCATCTCTTAGCTCTCAGTGCCACACTTTTTCATCATCTGGCAACTTTTTTCGCTTGCTCTGCTGGTTAAATATATATATAGATAAAAGCGGCGATCCGGGCCTTGCGGGGGTTTATTTCTGTACAGCCATGAATCAACTGTGACTGCGAGGCTTAGCGGAAGTCAAGTTAATATTCTGTTTGTTTATTTTGCCCACTCCGACTTAGTAAACATAATTTGTAAAGAGATCGCGCTCGTCTCTAGGAGGACTGACTTTGTTTATAAATTTCTCACAGGCCAACGAGGAGATGCGTCAAAACTAGAATATGAAAATCACTAAATTATCTTTCTAGAACGTTTTATGGCTGATATGAAGTCGGAGTGACGCCTCATAATTCCATTTTATTATCCATAAATTCCATTGGTTCTTACATGAGTTTAATACTGGGTTCACTTTTGAACATTGTAATTTTATTACGTTCTGATCAATATGTTTGGAAAAAAAAAATTGTTCAGGTACCCAAAATCATGTATCATATTCCAGTGCGTGAGAAATTTGCTTAGTTGGCGCAGCAACTGCGTGGCGGACTTTTATAAGAAATCTCATCAAAATTATTTCGCAACTTATTAACAACAGATTTACGAGACTAATTGGGATTGATTATCTACTTCCTTGTAGCTAGGGCAGGGATACGGATTTTATTTAGAGTTTGTCCCATCATGAGTTCCCAATGTTCGTGCAGGAATCGAACCTACGACCCTTACCATAGACGAAGTTAAAAATGTCTATAAGGTCCACATTGGCTTTCCACTTTGTCTTCATGGCAGTCAGACCAGTATTAATCTTCCTTTTGCAGGTAACTGGGGAATGGCTTACCTATAATCCTTGTTCTACTCTTGACTGCTCTTGAATTTTTTAATTTTGGTTAGTCTCATTCAGAAGACAACGAGATATCCAGGAATTACCGTTTTCACGAAATCAGCTTTGCAGTTCCACCTTCTTCCTTGGTAATTTTCTGTGAAGTTTCTTTCAGAAAGTGAAACATCCCTCTACTTGCGGTAAAAGCACACAAGATAAAACACCAATATCATTGGGAAACTCTCCAATATTTATTTATCGAAGATATCCCTTAACATAGATCTGCAAGCCTAGAGTGTTACTTTTACCGATTCCTAGGAATCCATCCATACTTTTATGATGTAAAGTTATTTATTTTACATCCACTTTGTGCGACTAAGGCTAATTATGTTATTTGCAGGTGACCCCACTTTTCTGGCCAGTGTCGAACATTTGGTGTGTTTGTCATTAAATAAATTCCTATTTCCCAGGTGACAATCGAACTCAACGTCGTCTTAATCTTACTTGGGGTTATTATTAGCATATTTCCCCTGAGGGAAATCAGCTATTGAGGTCATACTCATGACGCGATTTTCTAAATTTTTCCTCAAATGTCTATCGATTGTATCGTCTATCCAAATTGTGTATATATATATATATATATATATATATATATATATATATATATATGAATGACTATTACCACTCTAGTGGCCGCAAATTTTCATCGTTACCAAACTCGATATATGAGATCAAGTTCGTTAACAGCTGATATCGGATCAGGGGAAGAGGGGTTGGGGGTTTAGAGGGAAGGATTTTCGAAATATCTCTGTTGACATACGACGGATTGAAAAATTGTATAAAACCAATCACTGCAAATGTAAAGTACTGTAAATATTGTTATGTGCATTTATTTTCTATATTGAATATTCACCGAGATTATTGCATTTATCAGTTTTTAGCTTTCAGCAAACTCCCACTTCTACTCATGTCATATAAACAATACTCTGTTATATAATAAACCACTTTTTTTTAACCTTAAATACCAAATATTGTTTTCAAGACACCTTTATTATACGAGATACACGTGAATATTTTCCGTTGATCCCCCTTCCCCTAAACTTTGAGCGATTGAGATAAAAGTCATTCTGGTTCATTTTAAATTACATTAGGAGACAGTAAATATGTTTTCAAATAAAACTAATGTTATATTCTGATATATTTCATTAATTATTTTTCTTTCCGGTGAAGACTATTCCTATCTATCTGTTTAGCTGTCAGAGCTTGGCAGACTGGCTTGTTAACAATTCAGACCGTTTCCGATGAGAGGTTACTAAAATTGTCTGAAATATTTCATTACTGTTTGTATTTATTCACTTAATATTCACGCTGGTGTGTTACCAGTATGTATATTTATCTATTGCGAGGAAAATCTGCTTAGCTTTCCCCTGCGTGACGGACTTCGTTTATTTTTTATTTTTTACTAAGAAGACTGTTCTTATGCATAAAGCCAATTACTGAGTTTTAAAACAAATTATGAGATGGGAAGTAGTGTGTTTCATAAACTATAAAACATCTTGAGGGAAGCCCTTTTAGGGATCATATTTGGTAGGCTTAAGGTATTTTCTGTGTTTCGGTTTTTGTGTCTTCGGCCATTAAGGGAGGATCAGCTGATTGGTGTGAGAGCGGATGCTGGGGTAGAGCGTACAGATGGGGCTGCTAAGTGGAAGGACTTGTTAGCAACAGGTGTCAGGGGGGTACGCTATGGTCCTCAGCCCCGATTTCAAGGGTCACTTATTCCTAGGCTCCGACGGAGGGGGGGTTGGTCTGTCTGTCTGTCTCTGAAGCCGGAAAAAGCAGATCCCCTAATAAGTGCGTCGTTAAAGCATGTTTCTTTGTCCACCGGACGGATGCGCTGGCTGCCTGCAGTGTCGTTAACTTACTGGTTTCTTCCCGTGATTCCCAATAATGAAATGGCTTATTGTCCTCATCATTTCACCAAATGATCAACCTATTAAAAAGTCCATTACTCAGGGACTGCATAATCTAAGCAGATGTCCCACGTGCTGATACAATAAGCAACTACAATCATATCTCACCACATATTCTGTAATTCTACATAAAAACCCGATGAGAAGAACCGAGGGTTACTGAAGGCTGAAAACAGGAAAATATGAATAAAACACATATTTAAGTTACTAAAAAAATCATATAATATTAATTGGTTATATTATATTACGAAGCCTCCCTTCTAAACCGCCCTTATTCTTGGCCCGATTTCAACCATTAACGGCTATGGAAGAGTGGCATAAACGGTTAAATATAGAGTATGTTATAGATTAAATAAACATTTTTGAGACAATAACATAAAATCTTAATTGATTGCGTCATAACACTACGAACATGCATGTAGATGTAGATGAGATTGTTGTCGGGGCGATCAACTGCATGGTTATTACGCCCTTCCATAGTTAATGATGTACAGTTTATTTGGGTCCCTTGTTAATTTGTGTAAGTAAACGTAGTTAGTTTATATATTGCCTTTATTTCTTATACATTTTTGTAATTCTATACTACATTTATTTTTCCAATTGTTATTGGTTATTCTATAATTTTTTTTTTTTTGATTTAATAGAAACTAAATTAGAATTAACTATTTACGTATATATATATATATATATATACGTAAATAGTTAATTATATATATATAAATAGTATAATATATATATATATATATATATATATATATATATATATATATATATATATATATACCATTCCCTCCGATACTTTAATAAGGAGATTAACCTACGTAACAACAACAATGCAACATACACCCCAAAAGTAATTTATAGGAATAACAATATGTACGATATTTATTTATTTTTCCTTTCCTCACCCTTCTTATACAGTCTAAACAAACTTGCATGTTTCTTGTAAACAATATTTGGTATTTAGACTCAGAATAAAGTAGATCATGATATTTCCAGCTTATTGTTGATATGACATGAGCAGGTGGGGGTTTACTGAAGGCCGAATACTATAAAATCCATTTATCTCAGTTAATATTCAATATAGGCAAAACAGGTGCATAGCAACATTTGTAGAACGTTGCACTTGCAATGCGATTGGTTCTATACAATTTTTCGATCCCGCTGTAACGGAGGTACTTTGAATTTTCAAAATCCCCTCCTCTGCCCCCCCACCCACTGATCCGATTTCAGCAATTAATGAACAAGACCTTCCGCATTGAAAGAAAGACTTAGTTATCCAGTTTGGCAACAATCAAACAAATTTTGCGACCGCTAGAGCGTTAACAGATCAGATGTATATATATAATTTTGAACTGACCTCATTTTCGTCATCTCCTAGGTAGGATCAAAGGACAATTGAAGATATTTTCGAAAATCACGTCATGAGTAGGTACTACCTCAACAGCTGATTTCCCTTAAGGGAGTTCAGTTCCTTAAGTCAGTGCCTTGTTGATGAAAATAACTTATAAATAACTCAAAATAAATTAGTTATCCTTAGCAGAGAATAATGTTCTAAGGCTGTTGTGCATTGTTCTTGACGCATGGTTATCTTGGAAGGCCCGAAAGAAATGTACCACTTAGATTGATGAGTTGAAGTGGAGGTTATTTGAATGCTGAAAACACTAAACTACCAATAACTCGCTTAATATTTGAGTTACACAAAATGTAGACGATCAACAGCATAGAAAAATAGTTCCAGAACATTTTTTAACCCGACTCATGAATTTCCCCTTCTACTAAACTCCACTTATTCCTGGTTTGATACCGGCCATTAAGGAATATGGTCTGTTAATGATTGATTTAAACAGTAATGTACTGAGTATGGTTAATAGCCATTTTGGAGCCAAGAAATCAAATCTTTATTAGTTACGTTATCTCACAATTAATTTAAATATATCATCTAGTAAAGGTTTGTCGGAAACAATATTTGTTATTTAAGCTATTAATAAGACCTTTCATGATATATTCACTTACTGTTTGAAGGCAATGACTAAAATTGGGGATTACTCAAGGTTAAAACTAGTTAATGCACATATCTCGTTTAATTTTCAATATAGAGGCAAAATGTATATAACAAAATAAATAGACATTAAATTTGTAATAATATTGTTTCCTAATAATTTTTCGATCCGACGTAATTTAATGAGATATTTTGAATTTTCGAAATATCTCCTTCAGTGTAGCTCACATTCAAAATGTTTTGTATACAGTAATTTTCTAAAATTATTGTTTCATACATTTTAGAATTTCCGTTCGGGATTTTTAGCAGGTTTCCCTTAGAGGGAAAATCAGTTATTGAGGTTGCACACATGACGAGATTTTCGTAAATTATCTTCAAATGTCCATCGACATCTTCCTAGTAGATGACGGAAAATGTGGTCCGTTCAAATTATATATATATATATATATATATATATATATATATATATATATATATATATAGAGAGAGAGAGAGAGAGAGAGAGAGAGAGAGAGAGAGAGAGAGAGGGAGAGAGATCTACCTATCTATATATATATTTGTCTTTTACCGCTCTAGAGGTCCCAATATTTGTCTTAACCTTAACAAACTCGATATATAATCGTTTAATGTAAAACTAAAGATCTAGTTCGTTAACGGCTGAAATCCTACCAGTGGGAGGACCCCCCCCCCCACCACCCGGTTCAGAAGGCAGGAATTCTGAAAGTTCTAAATATCTTCGTTATTTGACTTCAAAAGTAGTATAGAACCAATCTTATTGCAAATGTAATTTCTATAAATATTGTTATGTATATTCTTTCACTATCTTGATAATTAACCTAGATGTTTGAGTTTTTTAGTTTTTGGCCTTCAGTAAACCCCCCACTCCTTCTCATGCCATATTAATAATAGGTATGCCGTATTATGAAGCACTTTATTCGATGCCTAAATACCGGATATTGTTCTCATTGAACTTAAGTTTTTAGATAAATGGGGTATACCCCCCACACCTACAATTTTCACTTTGATCAGTTGAGCAACTAAACGTTTTATTTTCAGTTTAAAACGTCAAATGGTTAAAGAATATAAGGAAATCTGCTTAGTTTACGCACCCCCTGCTTGATGGAAATTTATGTTATCACACTAAAATGCGTTCATGAAAACTTTTCCAATGTTTTGTATGCTTCCGTTTTCGGGCTATAAGTGCAACGGGGTTCTTTCCATCTGGTGCTATGGCGTTTTTTTTTAATAAAAAATCGTGAACGGCGATTTTCTCTGATTAATAATTTGGCGCGCACAGCTGGTTTTAGGCGGGAGGTTGAAGATCAGCTGATGCCCCCTCTGCTGTCATCTCCCCTCCCATATGTGTGTGCATGGGTGGGATGGAGCCGGCTCCCCTACCCGCGGTCTTCCGATGCGTGAAGACCTCTCCCTCGTCTTTTGCGTCCCATATGTATTAGGATATCAGGAGGTAGGAGGAGCTCAGCCCCCCTACTACGTCCTCCCTCCCCCCTAATCTCTGCCCATATCACATATGACATGAAATGCGCGCCCTCCCATTGGCCCATGTTCCCCTGATAATTCAGCCCGCTTTTGCATTGGATGGCGTCTCGACTTGGAGCACAATTTCTGCCTCGTTTTCCCCCAAAATGCAAACTTCAAACCGAATTTCACATTATACAAACATTAAGACAACGCCAGAGTATTATATAGAGGTACAAAGTACAACAAGTACAGAGCAAACAAATTTTGTTGAACAAAATTATTCATATTTAATTTGGCACTAAATGTTGGTCCCACCAGTTGTAATAAATTAATATATTATTAATGCATTAAATATTAACTTTCATTTTAAGCTACTGCGGATAATTAGGACTCGATATATACGGGTTACCATCATATTATAACCAGGATAGATAGATAGTAACTTTATTTGCTTAACTAGATTTCCCCTTATTAAAGAAAGGTTTTCAGCTTATATAATATTTCTTAATTACAAGGTTAGTTTGAAAATAAATAATAACAATAATAAATAAAAGAATATATATATATATATATATACACACACATAAATAAAAAGTCCGTCACGTAGGGGGTGCGTTAACTAAGCAGATTTCCCACGTCCGCCAAGTATTTGCATTTATCTGAAAATTAAAAGTTCGAAGAGAACAATATTTGGTATTTAAGGTTCAAATAAAGTGCATCATGATATAACAGCTTGTTGTTAATATGGCATGAGTATGAGTGCGGGTTTACTGGGAGCCGAAAATAAAAAAAATGCAAATATCTCGGTTAATAATCAAGATGAATAGGGGATTTTCCTTGAGCTAGCACACATCCTAGCTAATCAAAAAGTATATAGTTACCATATAACACTACAGTACTTCAACTAACTACTAAAAATGCTAAAAACATGTACCGACATTCAAACTGGATATGTAAATTTTAAAAAGCATAAATATAAACGGATAACATAAAATTATAGGATGAAAGCCTAAAAACTAAGTTAGTTTAACTTCATACGTGGACGACTTTGTTGTTTCATGATTCAGGCTGCAAATATGATTTGTGGTGTCTTTTAATACTCCTTTGTCCTTTTTTACTTCAGTAGCATGTCAAGTTCCATGTTATTATTATTATTTATTATCCTCCACTTTTTGCTAATTGTGACGGCTTATCTGCAGGTTACCACTCTTTTCTATGCTAGATGGGACTAAGGACTTTATTTAATAAATTCGTTAAAATAAATTAATATTATATTAAAATAAATTAATCTAACTAAATTCATATTGCCCAGGTGACCTAGGTTTGCAATATGAAATTAAGGCAAACCCTTCAACTCACAGGGCTAAACTGAACCCCTTCAAAGATTGCTGATTTTCTTTAAAGGAAATTTGTTAGTAGTAGGATTCAAGGTACTTTCGACCTGTTGCCTATTATTGTCAGGCATTGTCTCTTAACTGATACCTAAATAGTTCCAACTAATTGGAATAACACCCTCTTCTTTTTGAATTAGGCATCTATTTAAATTTTCTTTATAAGCCATTAGTACATCTTTTTATTTATTTATTTACGTCCACTATATGCTACTATGGCTAATTGGGACGGATTATTTACAGGTTACCACCCTTTTCTAGCCAGGGTGGAACTAACGAATTTGTTTAATAAGTCAGTCACTAAATAAATTTCTATTGCCCAGGGCGGGAATCGAATCCGCCACTCTAGGTTTACCATATAAGACCAAGACGAACGCCTTAACTCACACAGCCAACCTGAGGCCCCTTTAGTACATCTCATTTTAGGGAATAGTCTTGGTTACAGACCACATCAATTAAACCTTGTAACGTGCTTTCAGAAAACTTAGGACTTATAAAAACAGTCATGTACCTTCTCTACGTAGTCCACTGTTAAACTCTTGGTACTTATGAATGGTTGACTGGCTTTGAACAGGAGTGTACTTAATATCCATTAAGTTGTTGAGTCAGGAGAGTAACTAAGGACACGTGGGAGTCACGTGCCCGCACGTGTATGCACGCTGCCTTTGGTCCATTCTTCTGTATACCCATTCATAGTTGTGAAGAGGGGTCACAGGTAGAGTGACCCCTTTAATTATTTAAGTTTTGTTTTTTTTTTTTTTGTTTTTTTTTTGTACAGTGGAACATGGGATGATCTGTAGTCCAACATTTATGCTCTGTGCTCTAGTCCACAATACTTTTAATCTAGAAGGCTTGTAGAGAATCAACCTCTACAGCTGATTTCCCTGCATAAGATTACTTAATGATAGACATTTGTCAATATGTAAACTACCAGTTACGAGTACTTCCAGGCTTGCCCTAGATATTTGAGACGTCATGCAACAATTACCAATTTTCAAATTCAAGGTTTGTGAGGATCGATTTGAAGTCACTATTTTAACTGAGAAGTATTTTCCAAATGAACTGTGGTATGTGGCAAAAATAGTAGACCCTGCTCATACAGCTTGATTTTCTTATCTATTAACTTCTACTATGGCTAAAGGGGCGTGTAATCTACATGTTACCAATCTTTTCTGTCTAGTGTAGGACTGAGGATTTTATTTAAAGTGTTTGTCACTAATTCATATTGCTCAGCCGAGAATCGAACTCACAACTCTAGGTTTACCAAGTGATCAAGACCAGCGCCTTAACTCACGTACGCCATAAAAAAAATATTTAAATGTAATTTGCATAAAAACTGCATTTATTGATATAAAACGAATTCATTAATTATTAAACAATGATAAAACCAATACCATTCTTATTTGATAAAGCACATAATTTCAAAATATAGAATGTAGAAGTGAAACTGAGTAAATTTCCCATTTGCCGGAATGGTACGCAAATGTTATCTCAAATTAGATTTTCTATTTCTCAACATGAAATTTATGTTGGCCATGAGATGATTACGTTTTATGCATAAGGTCTTAAGGCGAAAAACTACTAGGTTATAACTTTCCCTGTAATATCTACAACTATCGTTTTGGCACAGTACCTGCTTTTTGAGAGCAAACTGCGTTCATGTAAATTGTCAATATTGTAATTTTTGTATCGGTATTTTAACAATACAATAAACCTAGGATACAAAAACATGTGATATAAATTTCTTTGTATTAATACGTAACTTTCACAAAATTAAACAATTTATCTAGCTCTGTGGGGACATCTCCAAGGGCCACTTCTATATCATTGGAAATATTGCATTCGTTTCGAATATCTGTATACTTATGACATTCCATTAATATGTGGTAGATTGTACAAGTGTGTTACACTTCCCACAAAACGGGGGTTGATCTTTTGTCTTAAGATAATGATTAGTGATACCACTGCTGAAAAATGAAAATCCTATAATTAGAAGGTTATCCCCCCCCCCCCTACCATGGCAGCTCCTAATAATGATAGGATCTCTCTCTCTCTCTCTCTCTCTCTCTCTCTCTCTCTCTCTCTCTGTATATATATCTCTATATATATATATATATATATAGTTTTGAACGGACTTCATTTCCGTCACTCCTACGACAGACCTAATGGACATTTTATATAACTTTTCGAACCCCGCGTCATTTGTGCAACTTCACTAGCTGATTTTACTTAAGGGAAATCTGATAAAACTTGTATTGGTTAGGCATTAGGGGATAATGATTCAATCGTGTGTGTTATCAGGCCGGACGTACTATCTATTGGACCTGTTATCAGTGAGGCGGTACGTTTTGATGACTGCCCGCATTTGTATAAGTATAAGATTGTATATTGTAAGATTGAGTATTTCATAAAGGAGCTAGCCGATAAGGAGCATGTCACAATCCAGGAAACGCGAACAGCTGACACGGCGAGTTCTACTGACCCCCTTAGTCAGGAACTATTGCGATATCTCTGTCAAATAACTCATTGTCCTTTTTCTCGGCTCGTTTTGGGAACATGAATGCGGCCTGATTGATTTTGAGATCAATCCCAACTTTGCCGACGGGCCCCGACGATAGTCTCAATTCAACAAGATCGTTGGGGAATTATGAAAGGGTTTTTAAAATGCCGACTCTTACGAATAGTCAGAAATCCTGGAGTTGGATACGGAAATAACGAAGGGCTTTGTGTAAACATTTTTCGAATGGCTGAGTCAGTAAATAGGTTCCTCTGATTTTGCCGCCTGTTGTGGCGCTCCACTGTTCATAGCACTCACAAAGGCATCTTATTCAGAAACATTTCCAAAATCGCGTAATGAGTACGGCCGCAATAGCTGATTTCCCTTCAGGGAAATCTACTAAAAATCGGCCACTACATGACTTCCTTGTAATCCTACTAATTTATATAAACAAAATGTTTGGTTGCACTTAATTTAAAATGATTTCATTTGAAAGTGACACACGATGTCTCCGGTCAATGCATCGAATCGAAAAATACCACAGCATAAGGTATAGATCTTTTTATGGTGAACCAAATCGCCCTTATGCAACCTCCTCAGAAAAGGTTTACAAATGGGTTAGAACAGTCCTGAAAATGAAATTACAGCATTCTACAGCCATCCTTTTTTAACAGATTTTCCCTAAGGGAATTCAGCTATTGAGGTCGTACTCATGACGCAATTTTCGAAAAGTTTCTCAAATGTCAATCAATCCTACCCTAGAGATGACGTAAATGAGGACCTTTGAAAACTGTATATATACATATTTGTCTGTTAACTCTCTAACGGTCACAATTTTTGTCTAATCGTCACCAAACACGATATTTAAACGTTTTATAAAAAGCGAAGATCAGGTTCATCAACGGCTGAAATCGGACGAGTAGAAGGGTGGTTTTGGGGGGGGGATTTCGAAAATTCGCAATATCTCCATTATTATACATCGGATCTAAAATTTGTATAGAGCCAATCTTATTGAAAATGTAATGTTCTTTAAATGTTGTCATGTACTAGCTACGCTGTATGCTAGCTTAAGGGAAATCAGCTATTCGCTATCTTGATTATTGACCGAGATATTTGCATTTTTTAGTTTTCGGCATTCAGTAAACCCCCACTCCTACTCATGTCATATTAACAATAAGCTGTTACATTATGAAGCACTTTATTTGAAGCTTAAATACCAAATATTGTTCTCATTGAAGTTTTACGTTTTGAGATAAAGACAAAAAATGTGATGCACGTGGGAAATCTGCTTAGTTAGCGCATCCCCAATCAAAATGGGTTCAGAGAGGACCAACATGGATAGGCCATTTGAAATCTGAAAACCGAACGTGTTTAAGATACCGATAGTTAGTCTGTCGATAGTTGGTTCCCTGAGTAGACATTAGGAGTTTTTCTATTGACAAGCCCGTTCTGGCGTTTGTAATAAGTAGATTATCCTATTTGATGACCCTTAGTAGCTCAAAGTATACGTTAATAAATTACGAAATATACCTTTATCTCTATCGCAATCGCTCGCCGGATTTCGTACATGACATATCATATGCGGTTGAAAATCACCATGTAGTTCGGGGGATTCAATTTATTTGGTTAAGTTTAAGAAACATTCGATTAATTTCTTAGTACACATATTCTTTGATTCCGGTTGCCCAAAATAGTTATTTATTTATAGGTTAGCAACCTTTTATACCCAGAGTGGGACATAGGGTTTTATTTAATGAGTCTGCTACTAAATAAATGACTGTTGTTCAGGTGGGAATCAAACTCACTACTTAACCAACTTATAACCAAGTATGATTAAGACCAACGACTTAACTCACATGGATAATCTGAGACCCCTAGTTTATACCGGGTTTCTCCGATTACTCTTCGAGAAATGTTACTTTGGGAATATGAGCGTTTGATTCCAGCACATGAGAAATCTGCTCACTTCACCCATGACCTCCTTGACTTTTTTGCCTAATGTTGGTGGTACTCCACAGTTTCTCTACTGGCGGCGAACCTGCGTATTCCCTGGCTCCATTCATGAAACATGCTTCAGTTAGTAACCTCTTAGTGATAGATTGTCGACCTGTCTAATCTCCAGTAACTAAATCATTGAGCTAGATTTGTGATTCCATTGAGACCGCTTACTGAATGACTCTCTAGGTTCATGTACTAAAGGTGTCACGTAAAATCCGAATATCGCCGTTACATGTGCTTCGGAGTTTGTGCCCATTCAGATCAAAACTCTGCAGCTATCAGAATAAAGATGTCTTCCATATTATAAAGAAGAAATCCTATTTAGTATGTACGAGTAATAGGATCATAAGGCAGGTGTTGGTACTTCTAGTCGACTGTTAAGCCCAACAATTTTATTTTCTTTGAGTGCAGTAGATTTGTTAGGTAATAGCATTTATCATCGGAGTAAATGCGAGGATGCACAAAACTTTTCCAATTCCTTAAAAACGCTGGTATGTAAAATACAATTTTTGATCTAGGTTATTACTCCCTTGCAGGAATTATTACAATGGCAGAAAACTTCTTTTTTTCTGATTCCAAGGGTATTTTCGGTCCATTTAGACTGATTTCGGTGTTACGCCTGTATGTATAGCTACTAGCAAAACACAAAAACTGCTTGACTTAGAATATTTTAACAACTGTGCACCTACGGTTTTGATAGAAATTGCCGGAGAAGAAGAGAATGGTTTAGTAGGGAGTGGCAATAATAAATTTCTCCGTTCCTATTAGGCATTCAAATGATTTTTAAAGGATCTTATTTTGTTATTTTTAAAAGACCTAAAAAATATTGTCTATGATCTTTTTTATATGTCCTATCGGAACGGAGATATCTTGTATCAGTTTCAAAAACTTTTATACGAACTACGGAAATCATTATACTCGATACTTAAACGTTCCATTCACTAAATACTACACACTAAAGATGATATTTGTTAACGGTTGAAATCGTTCCAGAAATAGGGGTGGTTTAAATGAGGGAGGAATCCAAAATTGAAAATTTAATATACCTCCTTTATTATGAGATTCATCAAAAAATGTATGGAACCCATCTTGTTAAATATTGATGCTCTATAATTACTTATTATTACGAGCCGTATTGAAAAACTTTCTATACTTTTTTTTGTAACAGATATTAAGCAAGTTATTTGAACTTTGTTTTCAGCCTTCAGTAATCCCCTCTTCCGCTCATTGATTTTCATGAGATTTCCCTCGGAAACCAACTATTGAGGTCGCACTCATGATGGGATTTTTTATATATATACATTTGTCTACATTTGTCTGTTACCGCTCTAACGGTCACAATTTTAGCAGATTTCCCTTAAGGGAAATCAGCTATTGAGGTCGTGCTCATGACGCGATTTTCGAAAACTTTCCTCAAATGTCCATCGATCCTACCCAGGAAATGAGATCCGTTCAAAACTATATATATATATATATATATATATATATATATATATAGATATATATATATATATTTGTCTGTTAACACTCTAGCGGTCGCAATTTTTGTTTAATCGCCACCAAACTCGGTATTTAATTGTTTGATGTAAAAAGGAAGATCAAGTTCGTTAACGGCTGAAATCGGACCAGTGGGAGGGGGGTTTAGAGGGGGGATTTTCAAAAAGGCGAAATATCTCCGTTATTATGCATCGGATTGAAAATGTGTATAGAACCAATCTTATTGCAAATTAAATTTACTATAAACATTGTTATATACATTTATTCTCTATCTTGAATATTAACCACGATATTTGAATAGAAGAGATCGGCTAACTTCGGGTCTAGTCGTGAGTTTCCGTCAAGGGCTAGTTCGGGCCGTTCCCGTAACTGTTTGACTCTCTATTCTGAAATTTCTTTATTGCAAAACCACGTGGGAAATCTGCTTAGTTTACGCAGCCCCTGTGTGACGGACTTTTTATGTAATCGTTACCAAACTCTAACTATAAGCGTTTCATACAAGTTATAGAACCAAACATATTAAACAACAGATCTTCTGCAACAACCACAATTGTTGTTCTAAGCATTTTTTCGTTTCAAGTATTAAGCGATTTATTTGAACTTTCATGCTTTAAGACTTCCGCAATCCCCACCCCCTCTCCCGCCCTTCTACTCACTGGTGTTTTACATAGAAATGGTTAACATTCGGTGAGATTTGATTACATGTGTGTTCTAACAGATCGTGGGATATCTGCTTAGTTTACGCTGCTTCTGAGAAAAGGACTTTCATTGTCAAATTTCGTAAAAATCAAACAAAAATTGTGACCGCTAGACCGTTAACTTAAGGGAAATGAGCTATTGAGGTCGCACTTATGACTCGATTTTTGAAAAAGTTCTTCAAATGTCCATCGATCCTAACCTTCCTTTCGACTCGAAATAGTTGAGGCTGATAAGAGTTTAGATAAGAGATTAAACATTGAATTCTACCTGTGAGGTAGTAGGAGTTGAGAATGCCCGAGGCTGTGGATAGGCTTACATCCATTAGTTACTTCCAGGGTACAAACATTATAATGAGCAAGGAGGGTTCCATTCCGATACTCCGCCATATCGGGTTACAGCAACTGGCGCATTTCCCAAACTGCTTCACTCTACTAAAGGTTATTAAGGCCCTAAGTCAAAGGTTATTGTTTCATTTGCTAGTCTACAAATCCCCCTTAAGGGAAATCAGCTATTGAGGTCGTACTCATGACGTGATTTTCGAAAAACGTCCATCGATCCTAGAGATGACAAAAATAAGGTCCGTTCAAAACTATATATATATATATACCGGCTTCGCTCGGGAATTCATTTGAGGCTGAATGGTGCTTGGGATTTAATCGTTTTATGTAAAACAAATTAAGTTCTTTAACGGCTAAAATCGGACCAGGTGGGGTGGGTTTAGAGGGGAGGAATTTCAAAAATTTGAAATATCTGTTACTATACGTCGGATCAAAGAATTGTATTGAAACAATCTGATTGCAAATTAAATTTACTATAAATATTTCTCTATACATATTTTCCGTATAACGAGTATTAACCGAGAAATTTGAACTTTAGTTTTACGCTTTCAGTAAACCCAACTCCTTCTAGTGTGATATTAATAATCAGCTGTTATATCATGAACCACTTCATTACAAGGTTAAATAGGAAATATAGCTTTCAACAAAGTTTTATTATACGAGATAAAAACAAATACGTTCTGTTGACCTCTCCCCCCCCCTCTTTTGTTCTTGGAATTCCAAAATCTGAGTGACTGAGATAGAAATTATTCTGATTATTTTAAATTATCCCACTAGCCATAGTAAATAGTTTTGAATAAAATTAATATTTCATATTCAGATATATTTCATTAATTGTTCATCTTTCCAGTAGAATAATTCTATCTGCGAAGTAGGCTGCCCTGTTTGTTTAACTTAACTTGTAAGTTGACTGAGTGATTTCTTATTACCCTCTGTATTTATTCACTTAATATTCATAGTCGTGAAACCAGTATGTAGATTAATCTATTGTAAAACTTCACGTGGGAAATCTGCTTTGTGTACGCAGCCCCTGCGTGACGGACTTTTGTTTTCTTCTGACTTTCTTCTATTCGCTGACTCTCATCCAAAGCTTAAGACTCAATTCACCTTGTCATATGGCTCTAGCTAAAAAAGTCCGTCACGCAGGGGCTGCGTAAACTAAGCAGATTTCCCACGTGAAGTTTTACAATAGAGAAATCTGCCTAATAACAACTAAAAAACATAATTTAGGGCGTAATAACCCAGTAGTTTCTAACAGTTAACCTAACCTCGAAACCTATTCACGTGGGACGATAGTTATGGAAATGGCCGCCAGAGCTCTCGTCGGAAAACTCCGAACATAGCCTATTGGTGACACGCAGAAGAATACAAATGCAAATATCTCGGTTAATATTCAAGATAGCGAATAAATGTATCTAACAATATTTATAGTAAATTTAATTTGCAATAAGATTGGTTCTATGAAATTTTTTGATCTGTTGTATAGTAACGGAGATCTTTCGAATTTTCGAAATACTCCCCTCTAAAAAACCCCCCCTCCCACTAGTCCGATTTTCAGCCGTTAACGAACTTGATCTTTCTTTTTACATAAAACGCTTAAATATAAAGTTTGGTAAGGATCAAACAAAAATTGCGACTGCTAGAGCGGTAACAGACAAATATATAGATAGATAGATATATATCTAGACATATATATATACAGTTTTGAACGGACCTCATTTTCGTCATCTACTAGGTAGGATCGATGGACATTTAAAGAAAAAATGTCGAAAATTCCGTTCATGAGTACAACCTCAATAGCTGATTTCCCTTAAGGGAAATCTGCTAATAGAAGTGGAAATACTCACGAAGTATAATGATATCATCCATGTAGAGAAGACAGCTTTATAGTTACCGGCCATTTTTAGCTATTAATATAATTAACATTTGTTTCAGGTTACGACGTCAAGGATCTTCAAGAGGAGAAGCACCCCTACGGACAGGAGTTGATACCCAGTGGAAGCAACGTGACAACTACCACCTTCAGCCCTACCAAGGACCAGCAGACGTAAGCAGAACCAGCCCTTTTATAAATAAATAAACATATTTATATTTATAATTATTATATATTTTATGATAAATTGAAATTTAGGGATAACATCAATGACCCCCTCATCAGATCTTGCATAAATATGAATAATATCCCTAATACTATAAATCTTGGACAAATATACAATCTTACATTACTTCGAGAAAAGCGGAAATTTAGTCTATAAAGAAATATTCCAATTTAAAATGTCGTTCACGCAAGTGCTGCGTGAGCTAAGCAGATATCGCATCAGCTGGATATGACAAAGTACTGATCTCTTCTCACTATATATTTTCTATTTCAAAGTAAAAATCCGATGAGGATTTGTTGAAGGCTGAAAACCAGAAAGTACAAAAATAACTTGCTTAATATTTGAGCAATGAATAAATACCAGAATTGTAGGGCTCCAAATAGCTTAACAAGATTTCTTCTATAATATATAATTTTTAGCTATTGAGGTCGTACTCATGACGCAAGTTCGAAAAAATTTCTTCAAATTGCATCGATCCTACCCAGGAGATGACGAAAATGAGGTCCGTTCAAAATTATATATATATATATATATATATATATAATATATATATTAATTCGAAGGCGAAAAGCCAACCGACATGAGAAAAGGAACCTTTACTGAAGAGAGGTTTTGTTTCACAAAATAAGTTAGAGCGTGTAATGGGCTTCTGTTTTGGACAGGGTATATACTAATGCTAGTAACTCTGGATGCGTTATAGTCCTGTTTTGCCTACAGTGTTTGTCTATCATTAGTAAACCTTACTTTGAAAAAAAAACAGACGTATTTGAACATCCAAATTGAGTCGTTCCTCTACCACCCAGCTTCCCTGGAAGTATTATTGCTTTTTAGAGTTAAGAAACAATGTTTATTTGGAGGACAAGTTTGGTTTTAGCAGATTTCCCTTAAGGGAAATCAGCTATTGAGGTCATACTCATGACACAATTTTCAAAGATTTTCTTCAAATGTCCATCGATCCTACCTAGGAGATGACGAAAATAAGGTACATTCAAAATTATATATATATATATATATATATATATATATATATATATATATATATATATATATATATTTGTCTGTTAACGCTCTAGCGGTCGCAATTTTTGTTTGATCTTTACCAAACTCGGAATTTAATCGTTTTATTTAAAAAGGAAGATCAAGTTCGTTAATGGCTGAAATCGGACCAGTGGGAGGGGGGGTTTAGAGGGGGGAATTTTGAAAATTCAAAATGTCTCCGTTATTATGCGTCGGATCGAAAAATTGTATAGAATAAATCTTATTGCAAATTAAATTTACTATAAATATTGTTCTATGCATTTATTCTGTATCTTGAATATTAACCGAGATATTTGCATTTGTATTCTGCGTGTGGTCACCAGTAGGCTATGTTCGGACTTTCCGCCGAGAGCTCTGGCGGCCGTTTCTATAACTATTCGTCCCTCGTGAATAGGTTTAGAGGTTAGGTTAACTGTTTTTTGGGGCTAGAAACTACTGGGTTATTACGCCCTAAATAATGTTTTAGGTTTAGAGGTTTCTTATTACTACAGTTGTTATTAGGCAGATTTCTCTATTGTAAAACTTCTCGTGGGAAATCTGCTTAGTTTACGCAGCCCCTGCGTGACGGACTTTTTTGTATATACAATCTAGCTAAGGTACCCGGCGATGCGGGAAATCATTGGTGACTAATAATGGTATTTTTATAGCAAGACTTCAATTATACTCCCTCCTAAACGTAATCCGAAATTGCCTGGTGACTTTTGAGAACTAATAAAATAAAAATTTTAGTTTTGAAGAATAAATGAAAATGTGTTCCTAATCAATCCCTCTGTCGTTTTCGACACATCGTTTTTGAATAATTCACATCATAATCACGAATAGCATTTATGATAATTAAATACCATCCATAATGTACATATTTCCTGTCAAAAACCAATCCGAGTACATATAGTTTAAGCATAGTTTTGTATATATATATATATATATATAATTCTAAACGGACCACCTTGTTATGATCGAAGTGCATTAGAAGACATTTTTCGAAAATCGTGTCATGAGAACCTCCTTAATAGCCTTAAGGAAAATCTGCTAAAAACCCCAATTTACTTTTGCTATATCGATGTAGAACACATCGATCGTGGACATGAAGACATCGATGAATGGAGACGTTGTGCCATCGATACCCAACCCCGACTCTTCCTCGGCTGGGGTCGTTTCCAATATGCCGACTCAACTTCTTGACAGCTCTCTTATATGCGACCCCGCGATACCCACATAGACCTCTTATCACTAGCTTATCACTCCTCCAACCATGTACACCCCCGATATCACCCTTTTCAAGACACTGACGTGATCTTCCATCCATCTCTTCAGATTATTGGATATCTTCTCAGCCTTGGTCTAATTCGGTGTCCTTTACGCTCCTTACATTAAATTATCAAAAATGTTTAAAGGACACTCAATGTATTTGATTGTCAGAAGGGAAATACAGCCAAGCAGCAGATTGGCATTGTGAAACCTAAACATTCCTCTTGAACTTTATTTATTTACTAATTATGCAAAGTTAACTGAGATAAATACAAAAGAAAAATATTTAAAAAAAGTAACAAGAACAAATTGATTGCCAATTATAAAAACAGGAATAACAAAGAAAGCGAAAAAGAAAACGCCCCTCCCCAAAAAAAAAAAAAAAACACGACAAAAATAGAGGTAAAAAATCCGTCACGCAGGGGCTTCGTAAACTAAGCAGATTTCCCACTAGTGTATTTGCATTTACCTCAAAAGCAAGGAAAACAATATTAGGTATTTAACCCTGTAATGAAGTGATTCAAAATATAACAACATATTAGTGTTATAGAACAGTACACAGTGTACATTTATAGAACATTACAATTGTAATAAGATTGATTCTATACAATTTGTCGATTCGACTCAAGGTAACTCCCTTTCAACCCCCTCCCACAGGTCCGAATTCAGCCATTAACGAACTTGGATCTTTCTGTTTACGTAAAACGATTAAATATCGAGTTTGGTAAGAATTAAACAAAAATTGTGACCACTAGAGCGTTAATAGACAAATATACGTGTATATACTTTTGAACGGACCTCATTTTCGTCATCTCCGGGGGATCGATGAACATTTGAAGAAATTTTTCCAAAATCGCCTCATGAGTACGACCTCAATAGCTGATTTGATCGTTTTATGTAAAAAGAAAGATAAATATCAAGTTGGTTAATGGTTGAAATCAGACCAGTGGGAGGGAGGTTTAGAGGGGAAATTTCGAAAATTAGAAATATCTCCATTTCTGTACGACGGATCAAATAATTCAATAGAACCAATCTTATTGAAAATTTAATGACCTATAAATGTTATTGTATAAATATTTTCTTTATTATGAATATTAACTGAGATAATTGCATTTTTTAGTTGTTGGCATTCTGTAAACCCCTACTTCTACTCATGTAATTTTAACAATAATCTGTTATGTCATGAAGCACTTTATTTGAAGTTTAAATACCAAATATTGTTCTCATTGAACTTTTTCTTGAAGTTTTTGAGATAAAAGCGTACAAGGGAAATATTCTTAGTTAACGCAGCCTCTGCGTGGGGTACTTTACTTTTTTATTATCCATAAGGAAACGTACATGTTCTTTATGAAGTTGGAGAGATTCCATTTCCTACTATGACTAAACATATTGTCTTATTGCAGGAGCAGCAGCAGTACGACTGATGCAGACTGCAGTTCCACCCTGACCAAGCCGCCATACTCGTACGTAGCTCTCATCACGATGGCGATCCAGTCGACGGCCCAGAAGAGGGCGACCCTCGCCGAGATATACGAATACATCACGAGGCGGTTCCCCTTCTTCGAGGCGAACAAGAAGGGTTGGCAGAACTCCATCAGGCACAACCTCAGTCTCAACGAGTGCTTCGTCAAGGTGCCCAGGGAAGGAGGGGGAGAGAGGAAAGGAAACTACTGGACTTTGGGTCGGTTTCTATTATTCTATTTCCCTCAAGGGGGAATCAGCTGTTGTATACAATTAAGTGTATGAATTTTACTACAGAATGCTCTGAAAAAAAAAGAAGAAACGTTTAATTAATTTTAGAACATTTCAATATTGCAAAAAAATGAAATCAAATAATTAATTTCTAACATAAATAACAGAAAAGTCAGTCACGCAGGAGCTGCGTAAACTAAGCAAATTTTCCTCCTGAAGTTTAACAATAGATAAATCTACATACTGTTAACAAAACGCCACCGTCAATATTAAGTGAATAAATACAAACCATATTAAGGAACCTCCCGACGGGAAGCGTCTGAAATGTTAACAAACAGATCTTCCAAACTCACACCGGAAAGAAACACAATTACTGAAATATATCAGAAACATGTTAATTTTATTGAGAACGCCTTACTACAGCTAGTGCTGTAATATATAATCAATCAGAATAATTTTTATCTTGATCACTCAAATTTTAGTACTCCAAGAACAAAAGAAGGGCGGGGGGGGCGGATTTAACAGAATGTATTTGCATATATCTCACAAAGTAAACGTTTAATGAAAACCATTTTTGGCATTTAACCTAGGAATGAAGTGTATATAACAGGATATAGTTAATACGGCATGAGTAGGATTTGGGGGGGGGGGGTTACTGAAAGCAGAAAACTAAAAAATCTAAACATCTCGGTTAATGTTGATGATACAGAAAAAATAGATAGATCATAATTAATCAGAATAATTTCAATCTCTATCAAACAAATTTTAGTAGTCCAAGAACTTAAGCCAGGCTGAGGGGGGGGGGGGGGTCTCCAGTACATATTTGCATGTACCTCGTATAATAAAGGTCTCTTGTAAACAATATTTGGTATTTAAGCTTCGAATAAAGTGGTTTATTATATAACAGAGGATTGTTCATGTAACATGTGTAGTAGTGGGGGTTTGCTGAATGCTGAAAAATGCAAATATCTCGGTTAATATTCAACATAGTGAATAAATGTATACAACAATATTTATAGTACATTTATTTTGCAATAAGCTTGATTCTATACACATTTTCAATCCGACACATAGTAACGGAATATTTCGAATTTTCAGAATTCTTAGGTCTACAGCATACTTACAAAGATTTAAAATGGATTGCTTTCATTATATTCAAATAGGCAAAGTACGGATATGAGGAAAACTCAGATATTTTTTATTATTATTATTAATTAAGGTCCACTTTTTGCAACTCACGCTAATTGGGACGGGTTATCTACAAGTTACCACCCTTTTTTTAGCCAGGGTGGGATTTAGGATGTTATTTAATGAATTTCGTCACTAAATAATTTCCTTTGCCCAGGCAACAATCGAACTCTCCACTCTAGGTTAAGAGATTAAGGGCAACCACTGGCTGGCCTGAGCCCCCCCCCCCTCAAGGAGTATATTCATTTAGTATATAAATAAAGTACATCAAGGTTTACATGAGGGAAAAATATATTATTCTAACTACCACTAAACAGAGATCTTGCCATTCACCTTCGATGTGGGGCATAAACCAAATAAATACAACAAAATAAAAGAAGAAAGAACTTTTAAGTCTAATAATATATAAATAACTATTCCGTTAAATAACTACTAAAACTTATCATTAGTTACAATTTCGGTTCTTTGTATTATTCTTTTCATTATATTACTCTTCAACTGATAAACGTACGAGGTATATAAGTGGTACCTCTTTGGAACGAGCTGTAGGGTTTAGTAATGGTGGAGTGAGAATTTGGGAAAGGTCACCCCGGAGCTCCTACAGGTTGCTGTACTCCTGGTATCTACTGGCCCCGTTGAAGGCAATCTGATCCGAAATGAATGACAGCGAGGGTTGGGGAAGGAGGGGGGATGAGAAGAAATCAATGAACGTGACCTTTCCAGTTTTAGCATATTTCCCTTAAGGGGAAATCAGTTATTGAGGTTGTAATCATAGCTCGATTTTAGAAAAGATTTCCTCAAATGTCCATCGATCTTATATAGGAGATGATGAAAATGAGGTCTGTTCAAAATTGTATAATATATCTATAAATATATAGATGTATCTATCTATATATTTGTCTCTTACTGCTCTAGCGGTCGCAATTTTTGTTTAATCGTTACTAAACTCGATATATAAGCGTTTTATGTTAAAAGAAAGATCAAGTTCGTTAACGGCTGAAATCGGACCTGGCAAAGGGGGGTTTTAGAGGGGGGAGAATTTCGAAAATTCGAAATATCTCCGTTGCTATGAGTCGGATTGAAAAATTGTATATAATCAATCTTATTGAAAATATAATGTACTATAAATGTTGTTATGTGCGCTTTTCCAGTGCCTTCATTTTTAACCGAGATATCAGAATTTCTTTAGATTTCGGCCTTGAAACCCTTATTCCTACTCATATTAACATAATTACATAACATAAGCTGTGATATTATGAACCACTTTGTTTGAAGCCTAAATGGTTCTCATTGAACTTTTACGTTTTGAGATAAATGCAAATACGTGACTCACGTGGGAAATCTGTTTAGCTAACGCAGCCCCTGCGTGACGGACTTTTGAATTCGCTAACAAGAGGGTTTGGGTACGTAAGTAGAACTGTTTTGTTTTTCTGCGAAATTATTAAATCCCTCAACCAAGAAGAAAAAGTCCGTCACGCAGGGGCTGCGTAAACTAAGCAGATTTCCCAACGTGAAGTTTTACAATAGAGAAATTTCAGAATAGAGAGTCAAACAGTTACGGCAACGGCCCGTACTAGCTCTTGACGGAAACTCACGACTAGACCCGAAGTAAGCCGATCTCATCTCAGAAGCTGAAAACAGAAAAATGCAAATATCTCGGTTAATATTCAAGATACTGAATAAATGTATATAACATTATTTATAGTAAATTAAATTTGCAATAAGATTGATTCTATATAATTTTATAATTTTTCGATCCGACGTATAGTAATGGATATTTCGGATTTTCGAAAATCCTCCCCTCTAAACCCCCCCCCCCTCCCACTGGTCTGATTTCAGCCATTAACGAACTTGATCTTTATTTTTGCATAAAACGTTTAAATATCGAGTTTGGTAACGATCAAACGAAAATTGCGACCGCTAGAGCGTTAACAGACAAATATATATATATATATATATATATATATATATATATATATATATATATATATATATATATATATAATTTTGAACGGACCTCATTTTTTTCGTCATCTCCTGGGTGGGATCGATGGACATTTGAAGAAATTTTTCGAAACTCGCGTCATGAGTATGACCTCAATAGCTGATTTCCCTCAAGGGAAATATGCTAAAACAACCGTGTAAACTTAGCAGATTTTCCAAGTGTTGAGACACGCTTACTGATCTACCACCATCTATTCTCTATAATGAAAAAAATTCCCTTAAGGGTTAAAATGTTTTAACCTTAATTTTCAATTCTTAATCAATTATGCCATGGTCCTCCAAAACTGTTCCTTGCTTTATACTACAGTACATTACATTTCTTGTCTGTGAAATATGAAATACAACCATATCAGTGTTCCAGTATAACCTTTAAGGCTTCTTCATATCATTAAGCTTTAAAACTCAATCAGTCACAAAATATCAATTACTTCATTGTTCTTCTGGAACAGCGACAGGTTTCTATAGGTTGCTATGGGATGTGGAGATCGATTATGATATATGTAGGTTGTTGAGTTATTGCCAAAGAGGTTAGTGGCCTCCCTGATGATTCATCATAGAGATCCCATAGTTCTGAGTAGTTCTACGTGCTGTTCTAGGATTCCCCTGCCTCCTAGACCAGCACGTCACCTAGCCACATCCAGATCAGCAGATTCCATCAAACGTTCATCTACCGACCCTCATTCCCTCTACTTAAATCATAACAAATATTTTATTAGCAGGTTTTCCTCGAGGGAAATCAGCTATTGAGGTCGTACTCATGGCGCGATTTTCGAAATATTTCTTCAAATGTCCATCGATCCTACTCAGGAGATAACGAAAATGAGGTCCGTTAAAAATTATATATATATTCGAAAATTGGAAATATCTCCGTTACTATAAATATTGTTACGTACATTTATTCACTATCTTTAATATTTATCGAGATATTGTCATTTTTAAGTTTTCAGCCTTGAAGAAACCCCCACTCCTACTCATGTTACATAAACAATACTCTTTTATGTAATAAACCGAAGCTTAAATACCAGATATTGTTTTCAAGAGACCTTTATTATGATACAATATCTTCTGGTGACCTCGCCCCCCCCCCCCGTCTTAAGTTCTTGGACTACTAAAATTTCATTGATTGAGATTAAAATTATTCTGATTCATTTTAAATTAGAGTACTAGATATAGTAAAAAGTTTTCAATCAAATTAGCATGTTATCTTCTGATATATTTCAGTAATTGTTTTTCTTTCCGGTAAGAGGTTGCCAGAACTGTTTGTTTAAATTTCAGACGCTTCCCGTCGGGGGGATTCTTTTTATCGTTTGTGTTTATTCACTTAATATTGACAGTGCTGTTGTGTTACCAGTATGCTAATTTATCTATTGTTGAACTTCACGAGGGAAATCTGCTTAGTTTACGAAGCCCCTGCGTGACGGACTTTATTTTTATATTTAGGACCTATTCAGCGGTCGTTGTTCCTTACTCCCTGTACTCCTCATTATGAATTTTCATCATTTTTTAGCAACTCCAATTGAAGCTTTAAAGAGTGAAACAGCTACATTACTGCCTCATTACTTAGTGTTTACATGAAACCAGACATTGAATTGAGCATTCTTTTAAAGTTCTTGGCCGTTCCTTGAAAACGACTTTTTGATAGTCGGTCAGTTGACTGAATCTCTTCAGGCCAAAGCGCCGTAATAAAATTAAGAATAGTATCCTAGTAATTTTCTCAAACTATTCACGTTTAGATATGTTGGTTACAGACAACATTTGTTGATGATGTATTCCTTTTCAGACCCTCAGCAAGGAGACATGTTTGAGAACGGTAACTACAAGAGGCGGCGAAGGATGAAAAGGCGCTACACGGCCAGCAAGATGTTCCACGACAGTCCCTACCTGCCTAGGAGTCTGTTCCCCGGACCTTATCCATACCCGCCCAGGTAACTCAAGCATAAGTAATAATAATATAATTATATATGATATAATGGTAGCCATGTCTTTAAAGAAATTGTTAAACTAGATGAGGGGTTTACGGCCTTGAACTTCAAATGTAGTAACAATCCTGAAGTTAAAGATGAATCCCACTTTCTTTCAGAATGGCGAAATAAGGAACTTGATGGTCGTTTTCATTCGGAGATAGACTTGGTTAATTCAGCTGCGTGGGTGAACATAAGGTTTTATTACAGCTATCCAAGACCAAGTGATTGCCACCAGATCATACAGACATCATATCCTCAAGGACAGTACTGTTACAGATAAGTGTAGATCATGCAACGAGGCGTATGAGTCCATTCAACACATTACGGCTGGAAATACTTGCTGAAAAAGATAATGTAATGATGTATTTGGATGAAGCGATGATAACTGACCATACTGTGCATTATTACAAACCGGATATTCTCATTATTGACAAGAAAAATAAGACTTCTGATATTATTAACATTGCAGTACCCAATGATAAGAATATTCGAAAATCCCATGCCGAAAAGTTAAGAAAATATCAAGAATTGGCTATCGAGCTTAAAGAAGTGTACAAGTTGAAGTCTGTCATAGCTTCAGCCATTGTAATAAGTACAAATGGACTCGTGCCAAAAACCACAATAGCAGGCACCAAGAATTTAAATCTACCAACAGAAATTATAAAAGAAGCACAGCATGGGGTACTTCTTAATGCTGCAAGAATTTTGCAAACATTTTTAAATTTCCCTTAACATATGTCACAATTACAAACTCCGTACCGTTTGGAATTTCCGCCGATGTGGACTTTTACTCTAGTTTTTCTGAGTATAAACCACCCCATAATAATATAATAATAACAAATAATGTCACCCATTGCAATCGTACAGTTAAGATGGTATGATTAGAATATTTAAAATCTGTGGCATCCGCTGCTATGACAGTATGCTAAAGCCAGACGGGAATACCCCTGAGGATAAGTATTGGATATAGAAATGTCCGTCACGTCGGAGTTGTGTCAACTAAGCAGATTTCCCACGTGAAGATTTAAAATAAATAAATCTACACACTGTAACCGTGAATATTAAGTGAATAAATACAAACGGTAATGGGAAATCTTCCAGTCAATTTTACAAGTTAATAATCTTTACAACAGAAAGCGTCTGAATTGTAAAGAAACAGGTCAGCCAACCTCTCAGTGCTGAAAGATACATAGAAATATTCTAGACCGGAAGGAAAAACAATTAATGAAATATATCTTAATATAACATATTAATTTTAAAACTATTTACTATAGCTAGGACTGTAATTTATAATGTATCAGAATAGTTTTTATCTCAGTCACTCAATTTTTAGTAATCCAAGAACAAAAAAAAGTCCGTCACGCAGGGGCTGCGTAAACTAAGCAGATTTCCCACGAGAAGTTTTACAATAGAGAAATCTGCCTAATAACAACTGTCGTAGTAAGAAACCTCTAAACCTAAAACATTATTTAGGGCGTAATAACCAAGTAGTTTCTAGCCGCAAAAAAACAGTTGACCTAAACCTATTCACGAAGGACGAATAGTTATGGAAACGGCCACCAGAGCTCTCTGCGGAAAGTGCGAACATAGCCTACTGGCGACCACACACACAATACAAATGCAAATATCTCGGTTAATATTCAAGATACAGAAAATATGTATAGAACAATATTTATAGTAAATTTCATTAGCAATAAGATTGATTCTATAGAATTTTTCGATTCGACGCAGAATAACAGAGATATTTCGAATTTTCAAAATTCCCCTCCTCTAAACCCCCCCTCCCACTGGTCCGATTTCAACCATTAACGAACTTGATCTTCCTTTTTACATAAAACGATTAAATTCCGAGTTTGGTAACGATCAAACAAAAATTGCGACCGCTAGAGCGTTAACAGACAAATATATATATATATATATATATATATATATATATATATATATATATATATAATTTTGAACGGACCTCATTTTTGTCATCTCCTGGGTAGGATCGATGGACATTTGAAGAAATTTTTCGAAACTCGCGTCATGAGTACGACCTCAATAGCTGATTTCCCTTAAGGGAAATCTGCTAAAAGGGATGTGGGGATCAACAGAACGTATTTACATATATCTCACAAAGTAAAAGTTCATTGAAAACTGTATTTAGTATTGTACCTTGCAATGAACAGGTTATTTGTAATATGACGTGAGTAGGAAAGGGGTTTTACTAAAAGCCGAAAAGTATTTCTGTCCAGGCCCTTAGTCATTTCAAGGGACATTCCCTAGTAAAAAGCAATAATAAGTTCTTAGTTAAAGATTAGCCAAGTTCTTAATGTTATAACATGTTATACATGTTATGATCTACAAAACAGCCGTTAAACGGTGGGATTGTAGAGTACTCAAGCAAAAAATAAATTTTTCATATTTCAGTTAAAAGTTAAATTCACATATTAATAATGTGGTTTGAATAAGATATACCTACGCTTTTTTTTCAGTAATCTTAGTATATCTAATTCTGAAAATTTGATTTTGTTTAATTTTTATCTATATTTAGACGTAACTGAATTACTCTCAAGGGAGTATTCCAATTTTAAAGAGATGTTTTCTAACAAAGCATTTATTTTTACTGAACTCTATTTTCAGTAGTTGGAGCATGCAGAATTCTACCAGTTGCCTTCAGTACCCCACCAGCTGCCAGAACACCATTCCTAGGACTTCCCAGCCAAATTATGGAACTACTTTGCAAACACAGGTATGTATTAATTTCATCACATTAAAAAAAAAAATCTGGTTTCCCTTAGGAGAAATCTGCTAAAAAGGTCTTATTTAAATTTATTACATTCAAAATTAATGAAAACTTTAATTTATGTTTGTATTAAAACTATACTAAATACTATTACAGACAGGATATTATATTTATTTTACTATAAAGTGTCCTAAAAGTTAAAAGTGTCCTACTCTCACATCGCTGTTTAGTAAATTTCTTCATTTTATCGTCACAAGACTAGTTTGACAATATTTTATTTGATCCCCCACGTTTTCCATATACTAAGAGATTAACATATTTCTTTTTCGATCCTTTTTAGATCATTTCGAGATTGTAAACTGAATATTCAATTTATCTTTCATTATTCAAGACCAAAATACTCTCAATATTAATAGCTTGTTGCTGTAGTAAAAAACATTGGAAACATTATTATTCGTTTCTGAAAATTGACTTATCTTGATGAAAAGCAATTTACCATTTTCAAAACCACGGCCCTTTAGTTACCTCAGTTTATACTTGTTTCTGTAACTAGATGTTAATGGTGATTGCTTCTTAGTGAATGCTGCGTTCAGGAGTAGCTCACTAAGTTCCAAACATTATTATCGGCTTCCGAATGTTAATATATATATTAATGGAATATAATAACCATATACCAATCATCCGTTCAAGACCATGGCTTCCTAGATACCTTAGTTTATACTAGTTTTAGTAACCCCATGCAAATAGTGCTTCATTCAGGAGTAACTCACTAAGTTTAGAGAAGTTTCCTAGCAACAAACATCAGCCATTTTTCGAAATATTTCTTAAACAATGATTAGAGCCTTTCTTTATGGCTTGCAATGTCTTAAGACAAGTATTTTTTGTTAGTATTTCCTTCATTTTGGAGGTAATAAGTGTAAAAAGTTTGTAAAAGAAAAACTCTCCAGGTTCATTCATTTGTGATCTTCTCCATGTGTATTTTCCACATTCCGAAATAAGTCTGACCACCTCTCCACTTCTTCCTCCACAACCGAAGGATGCTCTTAAATCACCATTTCCAACCATCTCATCATGTTCTCTTTGAAGACCCGCCCACTCTTTCTTGTCTCTTGCACTGTACATTATCATCGCCCAATTCTGTTCTGAGGAAAGTTGAAAATCAGAGCACCTATTGTGGTACACCGCTATGCCATTAAAACTATTTAAAAATTAGCCCATTTTAGACCGAGAAAGGTAGCCGGATTTCCCCCGACCAATAGCATAGTTCACTGGATTTCTTTTTCAGCACTGTCCGTGCTCTACGGCAAATTCCCAAAGAACATAATAAACTCTCCCACATTCTCCAGTTCTATATTTTGATCACCTCCGGTTCCTTCTTTGTGTTTGCCATTTTCTATATTTCTCCATAATTAGGAGTCTGTACAAACTGAAATCCAGTAGTTTCAGTAGTTCCTCCAACGACGAGTTAGTTATGTGGTCCTTCGGTCCACTCGAAGCCAGAATATTGCATCCAAGGAAAATACACTAAGAACTTTTCAACCACGAGGCGAATTTTTGTTTTCGGAGAGAACCTTCGTTACACTTGAAGTTAACGTGTATTCCTCCTGGGAATTGACTTATCTGAATTATTTACTTACATGTAAAGATTATGAGCTAACTCTTAATCTCGAAACCTGTCAATAATGTATGCTCTTTTGATCACATCTAGTGACTTCCATGTTCACGCCAATATCTTCAGATATGTATATCACTTGTAAACTATTTCTCCTTCGTTCAATTTGTAATAACTCCATATATTTCACTTTATTTACGACAATCCATCATCAGGGGAGTAATTTTCTTACTACTAAAACGGAGCCAGCCCATGTCCTTGAAAGACATTCTTTCTCCAGACCGGCTGTACCACATAGTGGTATAATAAAGTGAATGAAGGAGAAATAGTGTGTATATACATTCGGACCCTTTGCTTTATGTCATATCTGATTAATGTTATTGGGTCATTGCTGTATCATGCATATGCATGGACATAAGCTATGTGCCAAAGAGAATTAAAAGTACATCCTACCAACAAAGCCAACAGAAAGAAGTTCCAGACAGAATGTCGAACTTCAAATGGAATTTCGAAGAGTGGACCAAAATGTTTCACCCTTGTGTAAAATAGAATGTATAAACAGTTTAATAATTGAGACTAGGAAGTATGTGTATACAACCTTAAATAAAATCTAGGTCAAGAGAAATTCAGCTGTGCTGTTAAAAACACCATCAGGAAAAATTTCCTTTAAAAAGTCTTATTTTCTCAAACACCTCGTCATTCCCCAGAAACGTTTATCATATTTTTCCCCTGGATGCTAAAATGAGAAATTTGTTTTATTTTGGCGGGAAACTAGATTTATTTGATCCCAAGCACGATAATAAATTCACCCATATTCGTCCAATAGACATTCCACGCATCGTGCTTAAAACTATCAATATAAATAATTTGAAGGCAATAAATGAACTATTTAGGGCTTCTGATTATCCAATATTTATATTTTGATGGATATCATTGTTATATCAATCAATTTCAGTATAACAGTAGTTTTAATCATAAATTCGTGAGTATGAGTATATCTTGGGATGGCACAAATGGAAGGCAGCACTTTTACTATTCATGCTACTCTGTATTTGTGTTACTGGTGATTATGACAGGATGATGTTGTGTATGAAATCTTTATATTTCCGCGGGAAATCATTTCTATTTCAATCGGCCAACGACGAGTAACACGGCTAATTTTAAACTCAAATGCTTTTTAAAAAGGTTTTCACTAGTTCCATTTACTTCATCGGCATGGTTGTTTTTTATACCTCCAGTCTAATAAAATGAAGACCTTCACCACGGTATGTGTGTGCATGTTCTTCTTTCATAAGTACAAATAAGATACGTGTAACATTCCAAAATAAATGGCTCCTTTGCAAACTAGTCATTATTGACACCATTTTCGTTTCATCATAGTATTTATTCCTAAATCGTTTGCTTCTCTTCCTAGACAGGAAAATGTCGGCATGTTTCTTCCAGTTATCATTAAGTCGTCGGGATACGTCAAATGTTGTGTGATCCTATAGAATATTTTGTACCATATTGTTCTTTTTATTTATTAACGTCCACTTCTTGCTACTATGGCTAATAGGGACGGGTTATCTACCGGTTACCACCCTATTCTAGCAAGAGTGGGACTACGGATTTTCTTTAATGAGTTCGTCACTAAATATATTCATATTGTCCTGGCCATATAATAATAATAACTTATCGAATCGAGTACACAAGACGGTATTAAAATATTTTGAATTTAGAAATTTTTTAATAGGACTTATATATTACTATATTTTTGAATGCAGTGTGATCATTACCCGTTGTGGTCAGCCAACACTAAATGCAGGAAGTATACAGATTTCGGCTACCACCATAGTTATGACAAATCAGGATATGTGAGTAAGGAATTTCCATTAAAGTTTCAAGACTAATATTGAATTCTGACTCAGTTTTGAAATGTAACTCTTTGTAAACTAACTGTTAGTATTGGCATGTTTTGTTTTAACAACCCTGTAGCTATGTAGATGTAGACAAATAAACAGTTTTTGAATTAGATAATCTTTATAGCTGTTTGTTAATGGACTAACTTGTTGATTTTTAGAATTTCACTACTTATTTTTAGTACTTTATAATTATTTATATAAAATAAATGTATTAATTTTATAACTTTTTATAGGCGGTCATTCAAGTTAGAAGAGTAGTATAGTTCAAACATATTGGGTAGATAGTTTTCCTTTATCACGTGAAGCATTAAAAAAACAATGTCGGTTATTCAAACAAGAAATAAGCAGACCTCCATTTAGGCCCCCTTTTGGAGCAGCTACTTAATCAGCTATTATGTTAATACTTTTTTTAAAATAAATTTTTATTTATAAATGAGTGACCAACCAATTTTATAACTTCTAATTTTGTGGCAATTAATGTCATAAGGTGTGAATACATTCATATTATATTATTTTGCATTCATTTTCCCTAACTTGCCCCAGCGTTCATTCTTGACTCATTTTCAAGCTTTTCTAATAACAGTTAAATTTCTTTACCGTTTCTTTCAATCAAATTGTATTCTTACTTCTATAGAAGAAAAAATATTTCAGTATGAGATAAACTAAACGATTTTAACAGTATTATTAGGAAAACTCCTTGTAAAGAATAGTGAAGGCTAGAAACAAGTAGGCGAAAATAAAGAGATTCACTAATAATGTAAGATTAATGAACATTGTCTAGAATTAGAAAAAATCATAAGGAATAGATTTTTGCATTTATTGATGAAAGTTGATGCTATATGCTTAGCTCATATATGGTAAGGTCCTCAAGAATGCATTTTATTATTGTTTTGTGTGATATTTATTATAAATGAAAATTGTCGTCACTCTACAAAAACTTCTATTTCTTTCTCTTTGGTTAACAGTGAGCACTCAATGGTCTAATGAAAGTTTCCAAATACTTTTTCTAATTTTTTTGACATCACTTCGTTGAGTCTTTCTTCGATTTAAAACCTCTAGGAAACTCGAAATGGCTTTCTCTGCTTTTAAGGGCATTTACATTTCTTGTATTTTCCCCATTTGCAAGTAAAAATCCAAATCTTCACGAGTTGCTTGCAGAGTAAAATATCGAACCTGGAGTTTCAGAGATTAACTTAGTATTCTTTTCAAGCCAGCTTCGAATTATGTTGCCAATATTTTGCAGGATTTCTTCAAAACGCGCACGCTTTAAGGAACAAAAAATTATCTACCAGAACTGTTAATTCATTATGTTGAACTTTCGTTCTGTTTTCAGAATAAAACTAGAACTGTGTTCAGTTTTTCTCCAAAATAGGTCAATACTTTATTTAAGTGCATATCATCATTTAATGTTAATTCCGAAATACTTGTTTTTTCCTGAGAACTTGTGCAAAGTATTTCCAAGCTATCAACTGTTGGCAGTTTTCTTGAGAACTAGTTGAATTTTCTATTATATACAGTAGATTTACAATTGACATCACTATCTTATTTTTTTAGTAAAGAGTGTATACTCTGGACAATAAGAAAGTGATTCTGTGCGACAATAGCAATGCCATTCCCAAGAATGTCAAATATTTCACTCAATTACCAAACGAAAATTTTGTAAAGTCAAGCATTATAAATCTTAGAAACCATGTATTTCTGTAGAACATAAAAATTTAGTCATAGATAATTTTCGATACTTGATTCACTCTTTCATAAATATGTTTTTCTTAGCCGATGCCGCCTATATTGTCCATGAGCAAGAAAACTCACAAAACTGAATACTACGCGAGCTCTCTGACATGTGATTGTACTATAATAAACACACATATCATATATTCTAATAGGATATACTGTAATAGTCGTAGAAATGATGAAACAATAATATGGTCGAGTTTGTTAACACATTCATGTTCGAATGACCACGCCTTGTAGTTGCAATCATCGTCTTCTTTCAGAAGCTGCTCTTTTCATATTACTATACCCATCGATATCCATAAGATGTTTGATGTTTTCAAAACAGGATTTTCTAGGCCACCATCTTCTACGCCCAATGACCTAACCATCAAATATATTTGTGATGAAATCGTTGTGCTTAAAGATATGCCCCAAAGGTTTCACGCTTATTTTTTCCATGGCGTTGATAAGAAATTCACTTCGTATTCTTCTTAGTTATACTTCTTTTGCTTTGGAAGGCCTGCTTAGAAAATGCAATTTTTCTATCAATTCATCCCTACTATCACTGACATCAGTTTCTTATCGCTCAATCCAAAAATTATTTTTATTTTAATGTCACTGTGGAACATCAGTATGTTCAAAAATAAATAATCCTACATATTTTGTTGTTCTTTCTGCGAGAGCACCCCAATTTCACTAAAATCAATCGTTTTTCGGTGCTGTCATGATGAAGCGAGTATAGACAAATTCATAATCAAATGCCGAAGGTACATGAATTCTGAATTTTAGGGTAAAGGGGTTCAAATAATTTTCAAGTGTAAACTATTTAAATTGTTCTGTAAATTATTAACTATGGTAAAAGAAAAAGGATTCGACTGTGATAACAACCTTCAAGATAATAAAATTTCATTGACTCTTTATAAGGGCATCTAAGTACAAAATAACAATTTAATTTTTTGAAGAAACTGTATGAATCTTTTCACAAAAAATGAATATTCATATTATTTTGTTATGTTTTTTTTCAGGAACTAATTAATTATTATTAATATATGTTTATATTGTAATAACAATGAATGTAAACAGTTGCAGAGCCCCTTGCAGCCGGTACAGTCGATGCAAGTATCTACTGGAGTCAACGCTTACAATCAACTCACTCCAATGGGTAAGCACTGCTCTATGGTCTATTTTATTTTTAGAAAATAAATATAATCTCTACGATTAATTTAAAAATAATATTTTTAATTGAACACATCGACATATTATGAAAACTGTAAATGAGCAAACCCTGAAAATGCATAGAAAACACACACACCAGCACTGCATGCCTATGAGTTGAGGGGTAGTAGGGTTGGAGTCTAGTGAGTAAATCCGTCTGACTAAAGACGTTGGCTCTCTGTAGATCCCGGCTACAGACAAGATTTACACTGACTTCACTCACTAAGTAAAACGTCTGACCGCAAATCCTTCTCCATGTACGGCTGTAAAGATATATAAAGTCTATTGTGCCAACCGATAAAAAATACATGAGTATATGTGTGTGTGTGTGTGTGTGTGTGTGTGTGTGTGTTTTCAATAAACGTTCCACTTTAAATAACTAAGGCTAAAGGGATATCTAAAGATTACCACCTTTTTCTAGCAAGATGTATTTCAGGGCTGAAGGGTGGGATTTTACTTAGTCCGTTCATTGAAAATCATTTCCTAACTGCATGACCCAAAATTATTGTAGTGAATACGACTGACGAAGAATCTTTATTTCATTCGTTAACTTGATTACAAAAGAGAATTGTCATTATTAGTTGAATGATGGGATGGCTTGAACTCCGGAGCTTACTTTTTTCCTTGAATGTCGGTTTGGTGACTCCTGAATGAGCCGTGAGTGTTTTCATGGCTCAATAATTATTTTTTTTAACAGATTTTCCTTAAAGGTAATCAGTTATGAAGGCTGTACTCATTACGAGGTTTTGAAAAATGTCGTCAAATGTCCACCAATGATTCCAGCAAAGATCAAGTTCCTTAATTGCTGAAGTGGAGGGGTTGGAGGTTTAAAGGGGGGGAATATAGAAAATTAAAAATATTAGTTATTTATTAACGTCCACTTTATGCTTCGTAGATTGATTGGGACTAGTTATCTATAAGTTACTATCCGTTCCTAGCCACGGTAGGATTAAGGATTTTATTTAATGAGTACGTCAATAAATAAATTCCTATTGCCCAGGTGAGATTCTAACTCACGACTCTAGGTTTACCAAGTGAGATTAAGACCAACGCGTTAACTCAAATTTCTAACCTAGGCCTGCTTCACTGACAAAAAACCTAATATAGATTCTGACCAGAAATGGCAGGTAAACCTTTAGATAACTCATCCCGTAGTGCAAAGAGTTTATATTAATTTTTAATTAATTTCATCCATTATTTAACCAATGTTCTGCTTTGCTCTAATAATAAATATATGAACTATTCGAATATAGATATTATTATTTGTTTCAGTGGACCTTGGAACAGGAGCCAACTCATTCTCTAACTACAACCAGTGTTCGCGCAAGTTCGACCTTGGAAACAGTGGCGTAGACTCTGCCACGAGGTATCCCTATTGGGCTGGGCTCAGCACCGAGCAGGACCCCACCACCACAACTCAGAGTATGTACATCTTCATAATAAAGAACTATAAAATATGGAATATAAATAAAAACTTTGTTGAACACTAATGACCCGACAACAATCAATCTCATATTTCTAGTGGGTCAGAATGTATACAGATATCAAACTTCAAACTTATGTTGCTTTTGGCACTCTCATTCGGAAAGATATGAAAGAATTGTTAATGTTAACGACTTCTACTACATACTTTGATGTAATATGTTAATTTCAGGGACTTTCATAAAGAAAGTAAAATATTGATATTGAATAGCATAGAACTAATAATGGTTCCTCGAGGCATGCCAGAATTTATTCTTAAATATTCGGCTTTTCATGCCAGTTATTTGCAATCCTCAATTACATAACAAAACAGAATTTACAGAAATTCTGCTGATATTTATTTTATTTATTTTTTTTGTATGTTTGCAGTTAAAGAGGAGCTGATGGGACAGCCTACGAGCAGCATGAACTTCAGCGGGAGCCTCGACTTCGGATTGTCAACGCCCAGGCCTAAATGCTTCATGTAAAATGGTACGTGCCATAGTCAATTATTGACGAGCCTTATCGTTATCTAATCAGTGCCAAGTCTTACAGTTAATCAATTATTGCCAAGCCTTACCGTTATCCAACTACTGCCGAATCATACAGTTAATCAGTTATTGACGAGTCTTACAGTTATTCATTAACTGACAAGACGCATCGGTATCCAGTTATTGACGAGCCTTACCGTTATCCAAGTACTGCCGAATCATACAGTTATTCAATTATTGACGAGCCTTATCGTTATCTAATTGCTGCCAAGTCTTACAGTTAATCAATTATTGCCAAGCCTTACCGTTATCCAAGTACTGCCGAATCATACAGTTAATCAATTATTGACGAGTCTTACAGTTATTCATTAACTGACAAGACGCATCGGCATCCAGTTATTGACGAGCCTTACCGTTATCCAAGTACTGCCGAATCATACAGTTAATCAATTATTGACGAGTCTTACAGTTAACCAATAACTGACAAGTCGTATCGGTATCCAATTATTGACGAGCCTTACCGTTATCCAAGTACTGCCGAATCTTACAGTTAATTAATTATTGACGAGTCTTACAGTTATCCAATAACTGACATGTCTTATCGGAATCTAGTTATTGACGAGCCTTATCGTTATTCAATTACTGACGAGTCTTGTCGTTGTTCAATTATTGACGAGTCTTGCATCTATTCAATTATTTATGAGTACCATTGTTGACAGCGAAGGTAGATTGGAACTGAAGTTTGGTATACATACTAAATGAATTATTTAAACGTTTATTATTATCTGGGACGTCGGAATACTAGAATATGGAACATAAGTCGGTAGTTAATTACTGACATGCGTAAGCAGATACAATTGTTGACATCGAAGATTGATCTGGACTGAAGTTACAAAAGCACATACTTCACGGGTTGTCCGGGACTTCTGAATCATTGAACCATTGAACAATGTACGTATTTCCTGGTTTTACAGAAGTCGGTATTAAATTATTGACATGATTAAGCAATTCCAACTGTTGAAAAGAAAGTTCGGTATAAAAGCCGTTACTTCATGGGTTATCAGGACCTTCCGAATCTTTGAGTCGTCCGTATTTTTTGGTTTAACCGAAGTCGGTATCAATTACTGACATACCTATGCGAGTCCTATTGTAGCCAAGGAACGTCTTTTCTTAAGCACTTACTTCTCGGCTTATGGGTAACATCCAATCTTTGTACATGATAGGTATGCTTCGGTTTTACGGAAATTGGTTTTTGAATTATTGGCGTGAATAAGTCCTACTACTGAGAACAAAGATCCGTCCGAAATGAAGTTCGCTATAAAACCACTGACATCACTGCTTATCGGGTCATCCAATCTTTGGACAAGGTGTACATTTTCTGATTTCACCGAAATCGGTTTTTGAATCCTTGAGACATGCGTAAAAGAGTCACACTGTTGACAAGGAAGTTCGGTATAAAAGTACTTACTTCACGGGTTATCGAGAACAACTGAATCTTCGCACAAGATACATAAGGAATACACAAGGTATTCCTTGGTTTCGCCGAAGTTGGTTTTCAATTATTGACATACGTAAGCGAGTCGTATTATTGAGAGCAAAGATTAACCCGAACTGAAGTCCGGTATAAAAGCCTTCACTTCATGGCTTATTGGGGACACCCAATATTTGCACATGATACATATTCCTTGGTTTCACAGACTTTGGTTTTCAATCTTTGACATGCTTAAGCGAGTCCTATTATTGAGTGAAAGCAAAGATCAACCCGAACTGAAGTCCGGTATAAAAGTCTTCGCTTCATGGCTTATTGGGGACACCCAATATTTGCACATGATACATATTCCTTGGTTTCACAGACTTTGGTTTTCAATTTCTCCGTTTCACCTAAGTTGGTACTTAATATTATTGACTGTGGAAAGGGAAATTTGATATCAAACACATACTTCACAGGTTGTCCGTGAAAGAGTTCAATTAAGAATTTTCAGGTATGGAATCTTGCAAGTAAAATGAGATAAAGTAGATACTGGTATTCGGACATTATGTCTTAGAACTCCTCGATAATATTTCTTTGGAATGCATACACTTTCCTAAACTATTGCTGTTTGGAAGTTTCGTCTAAAAAAAAAAAAAAGGGAGGTCTTTGAGCGGATTCCGTTCACTAATCAACTTCATTGTGTGATGAAAGACGTCAAGCAGTAATTCATGTATTTTATGGGAATGATAAAAACCCCAACCCGATGCCATTTTTCTCCCGTTCGGAAACAATGAATCAAGCCTGAGAGTTACGTATTGGAGAGAAATTACTGTTGAGGGTGACGGGGGGGAGAGGTGGCGCTATTTCAGTCGAGGCTGGGGTTTCAGCTGTTGGCACTAAGTCAGGAGGCAAGCATGTGAGAGGGAGGAATGCTTACTTCCTACTCAGGCTATTCCAACCACTTACTGGGTGTCTTAATTCTCACATTTATAGTGTTTGGGGCAAGGCTAGAAGGACATTAAAGCAATATTCTGCATACACATAATGGCTAACTGGCTAGTATTCGGATAAGAAGTCAGTCACGCAGGGGGTGCGTAAACTAGAGCAGATTCCCCATGTGCTAGTATAGCACACGTTTGATCTCATATCACGAGATACCTTATGTTCATGTGAAAAAGAAAAAAAAAAGAGTAGACTCCACCAATGGGCCGAGGGGGAGGGGGTTACTGAAGGCAGAAAACAAAACAGAACGAGCTACGAAAAAATGAATAGCGAAACAATTGTAGAGCGTAAATAATTTAACATTTTACGATCCGACTCATAATAACGATAGTTTTAGCAGATTTCCCTTGATCTCGTATAGTCAAGTAGATATGACGGAATTTTCGAAATAATTTTTCAAATGTCCATCGTTCATGCAAGTAGTCCGAAGTTGACGAACTGTATATTACTGTATATATATAACGTATATATATATATATATATATATAATATAAAAATATATATAATCTGTCACCCGCTCTAGCGGCATCTATTTTGTTTGATCGTTACCGAACGATATGAAGTAAAAAGAAAGGTCAAGTTCGTTAACCTCTAAAATCGGACCAGTGGGGGAGGGAGTTAGGGAGGGGAGGAAAATTCAAAATTCAAAACGTCGGTTCGAAAAAATTGTACGAAATCAATTGTATTTCCAATCATATTTTAATATTGTTACTATACAATTTATTCTCATATTAACCGAGGTATTTTTTTGAATTTTTGAGTCTCCGCCCTCCCTCTAAACCACCACTTTTCCAGGTCCGACTTCAGCCTGATCTTATGATATGTTGACTGAAACAGTTAAATATCGAATATGCCACAGGTCAAGTAAATATCTTCGGAACAAGAACGTAAAATCTTAATTGATGACGTCATCAGGCAACGAATTTGCGTGTATCTCTCATAATAAGGTCTCAAGAAAACGATATTTGGTATTTAGACATAGAGTAAAGTAGTTCATGATATAACAGCTGACATGTCCGTGGGTCATGATATGTCTCTTAATATGGCATGAGTAGGACTGGGGGTTTACTGAAGGCTGAAAACTAAAAAAGGCCGTCACACAGGGGCTGCGTTAACTAAGCAGATTTCCCACGTGCGCCACGTATTCGCATTTATCTCAGAACTTAAAAGTTCAATGAGAACAATATTTGGTATTAAAGTTTCAAATAATGTGCTTCATATAATGATAGAATATTGAAAATATGAGATGAGCAGGAGTGAGGCTTTTCTGAAGACCGAAAATTAAAAAATGCAAATATCTCAGTAAATAATCAAGAGAGTGAAAAAATATGCATAACAGCATTTATAGAACATTACATTTTCAATAAGATTGGTTCTATACAATTTTTCGAACCGACGCATAATAACGGAGATATTAAGAATTTTCGAAATTCTCCTCCTCTAACCCCCCCCCTCACCCTGATCCGATTTCAGCCATTAACGAACTTGATCTTTCTTTTTGTATAAAACGATTATATATCAAGTACAGTTTTGAACGGAACCCGATAGTCCAAATATCTCCGTTAATATAAAGATAGCAGTGTATATTACAATATTTACAGAACCTAAATTTGCAATAGCATTGGTTCTGTACGCTTTTTTGATCCGACGTGTGATAACGAAGATATTTCGAATTTTCGAATCCACCCCCCTCCTCCTCACAGTCCGATTTTAGCCGTAAACTAACTCGACTTTCTTTTTAAATAAAACGCGTATATATCGAGTTCGGTGAATTAACAAAAATTTCCGTCTATCTACTAGGTAGGATCGATGGACATTTGAAGAAAGTTTTCGAAAAAATTTTCATCGCTGCACAATCTGTAATAGCTGATTTTCCTTAACAGAAACTTGCTAAAACGTCTAGCCTTAGAATGATAATATTTCATAATCAGTTGTGCACCTCCTCTTTAGATCGAAATCGACTTGATGGAGAGGGGGTAAAGGGTACATGGAAAATATAAAGTCCGTCACGCAGGGGCTGCGTAAACTAAGCAGATTTTCCACGTGAAGTTTTACAATAGGGAAATCTGCCTAATGATAACAGTAGTAGAAAGGAATCTCTAAACCTATTCAAGAGGGACAAACAGTTACGGAAACGGCCGCACTAGCTCTCGGCGGAAAGTCCGGAACATAGCCGACTCCTGCCAACCACTAACACAATACAAATGCAAATATCTCGGTTAATATGCAAGATACAGAATAAATGTATAGAACAATATTTATAGTAATTTTAATTTTCAATAAGATTGGTTCTATACAAGTTTTCGATCCGACGCATAATAACGGAGGTATGTCGAATGTCCAATAAACCCCCCCTCCCACTGGTCCGATTTCAGCCATTAACGAACTTGATCTTCCTTTTTACATAAAACGCTAGAGCGTTAACAGACAAATATATATATATATATATATATATATATATATATACATAGACAGATAGATAAATAGATATCTCCTGGATAGGATCGATGGACATTTGAAGAAATGTTTCGAAACTCGCGTCATGAGCACGACCTCAATAGCTGATTTCCCTTAAGGGAAATCTGCTAAAACTTACAAATTTATCCGTACGTATTAGACATATAAAAGTGGTATAGGACCTTTTTTGTTCGTCGTGAAAAGGTCTATAAATTATGTACTATCACTTTCAAATGAAATACTTCCTAATGAAGTGCAAAGAAACATTTGGTGGTTCAATTTATTAGGTTTACCAGGAAGTCACTTGGTGCACTCGTCATATTTTTAAAAACTATTCTAATGTTTTTATTCTACCTGTATTCGAGCTGTGTGAATGAGATTTAATTAATTTTTAGTCATTAATCATTTTTTTTTTTATTTTATCATTTTTCATTTTTGTTCCAGAATTCTCGGATTTTGGAAAGGTTCTCCACGAGTCCAGATTTCTGATCGGCGACCGGTGGAGGCCCAACGATTTATTAATATTGTATAAATAACAATGTGATGTAATTTTGTATTTTTTCCATTAAGTTTTTTGTATAGTCATTGTTTATTTATTTATTGTACAATTTTCAAGGATGTATTATTATATTATTTTCATTGATATTTGTATTTTGATTTCTATTTTGTTCTTATTTGACTGTACATTTTGAGTAAATATGAGATTTTAATGTATTTTGATTTTTTTATTATGCGTCCTTCACAAATATTCCAATCTATTGTGTGTATATATACATTTTTTTTTAAAATTTATTCAATTTTATATAAAAGGGTTACATAAATTAAGCAGGTTTCTCACGTGCTGGTATGATATACTAGTGATCTCATCAGACAATATATTAGGAATAAAAATCAGAAAGTTGAATTAATCGCCAATATGCGAGTATTAAAAAAAATCATAAAGCAACAATTGTAAAACATGAATATTTTAACAAGATTGATTCTATTATATTTTTCGATCAGACTCATACTAAAGTAGACATTTTGAATTTCCCCCTTCTCTAAACCTTTCCCACCTTATTCCAGGACCAAATTCTGACAATAAAAAATATAATATAATATAATATATATTATATTATGTATATAATTATTATAAACAGTTAAAGAAGTCATATGAACAGTTATGGAATAAATCAAATACACATTTTCAAGATAAGAACAAAAAAAAAACTTAATTGATAACATCATCGCACAGGACATTTACATGTATCTTGCTTAATAAAGGTCTCATGAAGAAAAATATTTGGTATTGAAGCTCAGGATGAAGAGGTTCATGTTATAACAGTTTAACGTTAATATTACATCAGTAGGAGTGACGGTTGAAGGCTGGAAATAAAAAATCCAAATTTCTCGATTAATATTCACATTAGAAAAAAATTATATATAACAATATCTACAGGCATTTTAAAATTGCAATATGACTGATTCTATACACTTTTTCGGAGAAATTTCGAAATCCGACCCTTCTAAACCCCACCCTACCCCCCTTTCCGGTTAACCGTTGACGAATTTGATCTTTACTTTTGCGCATATATCGAGTTTGGTAACGATAAGACAGAAATTGCGAACGCTGGAGCGATAGCAGACAAATATATATGTATATATATATATATATATATATTTGATCGGACCTCAATTTCGTCATCTCCTAGGTTGGATAGATGGGTATTTGAGGAAATTATACGAAAATCGCGTCATGAGTGTGACCTAAATAGCTGACTTTCCCTTAGAGAAATCTGCTAAATCCCAATATAATACATTAGATGCAATAGAAATGTCGATTTTGCTGTGTTCTATACTTGAGTCCCATTATGACAGGTTCTTATTTCATTCATTTCAATATACAGAAATATATTTATATGATTCTCCCAATTTTTATGCCCCATCTTTCGATATTACGCACAGTGGAGGGTATTATAATCATAAGAAATATAATACAAATTCGTTTTTCTTGATAAAAATACATTTAAACACTCATGATAATTATAAACTTCAGATAACAATATAAGTTTATAAAATATTTATATTAAAAGAGAAATAATCAGTAATAAAACCTCCCTAAAAAATAAGAAACAATTATTATAAAAAAATGAAAAACAATATTTTATTATTAGCGTAATAAATAAATGTAACACATAGTAACGATAGAAAAGTCGATTTGGAGCAAAGTCGCCAGAACAAGTTGGACTCAAAAGAAATCTGTCGTGGACTTTCTAAATGAGGTAAGTGAAAGTAAAAGTCTTATCAAGGTCATGGAAAAAAGTCTGTCACGCAGGGGCTGCGTAAACTTAGCAGGCTTTCCAAGTGTTGGTATAGCACTCATGATCTCATATCACCATGTATTCTCTATTTATATGTAAAACCCCGATGAGTAGAAGAGGGGGGGGGGTTACTGAAATAATCAAAGCCTTTAAATCCGGGATTCCCAAAGTGGTTGATTTCGACCCCTAGGGACCGAAATCGGTTTTCCAGGGTTAGACACGAACGAAAACTGATTTTTGGAGTCAGCGAAGTCTAATAATCGACTCCTATTAATTAAAAAAATATTTATTAACGTCCACTTTTTGCAACTAAGGCTATTTGGGACAGATTATCTACAGATTATCACCCTTTTCTAGCCACCGTGGGACTAAGGATTTTACTTAATGAATTCCTTCACTGAACACACTATGAATTCCTATTAACACAAGTTCTTATTTGAAACTTTCAAGATACTGTATAAGTTGTGTTGTACCAACTTGTTATAAGAATGATTCATATTTTAGGAGGACGTATCACCGTTGTACTTCATGTGTTGATCACCATCAGCACTGACAAGTAGCTTAAGCAGAAGTTCGACCAAGTCTATCAGAAGTTTGGTTGGAGTGCAACATTGAAGCACAGTATCATGCATTGTGGAACATTGCTGAAAATTACCTTAACGCTTTTCCATCATCATACATAGTCGAAAAAGGCTTCAATTTGGTTACAAACATTTTAATAAAACAAATAAATAGTTTGAAAATCAAAAAAAAACCAGGCGCATAAAGCCTGCATCTCACTAATATTGAACCAGATTTAGCAAGATTGGTAGAAAGTCACCTGGTTCATCTATCACTGAGTTTTAATAATTACCCTTGATATTTACTAAAAGTTATGCCTATTCATTTAGTTTAAATTTGATGAGAACATGATTTCTAGTTTACTGACTTAACCAACTGCAAAGTTTTTAAATTGGTAGGTATTTTGTTTCGATAGGTAAAAACTAGAGACATGATTTTTGAAGTATTTTTGGCTATGGGGGCCTCAGGTATCAGTTCATTTTGGAAAAGGAGTCTCCAACACAGTTTGTCCAAAACAGTTTGAGAATCCCTGCTTTAGATTAAGAAGTTTATATAGGCAATGGAAATTAATGTGTATGATATGTAAATTAAGTGATGACAGTGATTTTTTTTTTTTATTCAAATAAAATTATAATTTCAAAGTAAATTAAAAGTAATTACCTTGGGATGCCACACAGGACTGGAGACGGTTCTACCATTACTTGGGCAGAAGAAACCGTTTAATTCTTCACAAGGTTTCTATTTCAGCGCTAAGCGCTTTCAAAGACTATCTTCAGAGCTACTTGCATGCGCTCATAGAGAATGACAACAAGTGACTGTCTGTGAGTCCTCTGATATCTGTGATAATACAGTTATAAAAAATAAAAACAACCTTTTCTATTAAAATAAATAAAATCAATCCAGTTTATTAAAATTAATTTCAAATTTTAGTTTCTCAATGCAGACGCCTTATTATTGTTAGCTAGGATACTAAATCCAATTTGGAGACCTCTAGTAGGTATTGAGACAAGAAACATTTTGGTGTTATCCACTTAGATTCTTATCTCAAATTCAAAACTAGTCAGTCAGTGTTCTTACTTTATACAGAATTTGCACTATTATTTCCGAAAGTGCACTTCACACACTAAGAATAAAGAGACATGTTCTACATGTATGGTATTGCGAATGGAAATGCTAGAGATGCTTGAAGGCAGTAGGCACTATAATTCCCTGCAAGGGGTTTTCCTGATTGTCGTACATTTTCAGTAACTTTCCACCCAGTTCGAGAAACAGAGAGTATTAGGCCTAACGCTGTAGGTCAGGTATGGGCAACCTTTGACATGTTGCAAGCCAAACTTTATTGTGGAAATACGTTTGCTCTGCCCGCTTCTAGAAGTAGTGCATTTTAAAGTAGTGATCATAATTTTTAACGATAGATATCAGACATGGAATTATAACGACAATTTATTAAAATAACAAAAATAAAAGGGTACAACATTATAATTAAATCGTAAAATTTTGGAATTATTACGAACAACGACAGTTAAATAGCGACACCGAAATCCATGAGCTTGAATTTGCAAAACTATTCCATCGATGTTTGGATTAATTCCACTGGTACAAAGACGAAAAGAATTTTCCAAATTATCGTCAGTCAGCCTTGCACGATGTTTTGATTTATTAACCTTCAACATTGAAAAGAACTGCTTGCATTTATAAGTACTGGCAAACGCACAAATCTCTCCTCATCTTCCTCATTTGGAGTAAGTGGTGTAATATTTTTGATTAATTGGGTTTTCAAAATGACTTGGGCTGTAGGTATTGGAGATCTAAGATGTATTCGTAGGATAAGAAAAGATGGGCTCCTGAAAAAATAGCCCTAAACACTCGAAGAGGAGGGAAAACACCTCAGTGCAATTTAGAATATCTTTGAAATGAAGAATATTGTTTGGATTTGAAAACGGAAATGAGAGATTTGCAGCTTACTAAATGTAGAAGTTTTTCTGAAGTTTCAGTGTTAAAATCTTTTATGCAAACAGTGGAGTAATAAAAGAAGAAAGATGATGTCGTGACATATTCTCATTAAACACCCTTAGTTATTCCTTTACAATGACATGGATATGCTTGGGAAATAATTTTAAAGAAAATTTAGGGCTCTTTCGAATGGTAAACTCAGCTTACAGATATTGAATTAAATTCTGGAGTTATGACTTGTTAAATGAGAAAAATTGACATAACTTAGAAAATCTCCAAAACAAGTGAGAATTGGATCAGACTATGTATGAACTTGTTTGTTGGAAATTGAGTCTAGAAAGTTCTCAAAGTTTGCGCACAAATCTGTGTTACACCCTGGATATAATATTGAACAGACTAACTTTCGTCATTCTAGGTAGGAAAGATGGACAATTGAAGAAGATTTTCAAAAATCGTGCAGTGAGATAGAATAACCTCAACAGCTTTCCTTAAGGGAAATCTGCTAATATAAATATGGCTTAAGTGTGTCTAAACAACAGTAATGTCTATTTATAAGCGGTGCATGTGGATTTAGGTCACCAGCGACTCCTAAACCTCGCTAAAACCCAATCGGTCTAGTATGGAAGGTGATGTTATCTAACAACCTGTTGGTCTGATAGAGGGGGCGAACAGAACGAGGGACAAAGATGGCGAGACCCGGTCCGAGCTCTTGAGCAGTTCTGTTCTCCTGGTCGGCAAAATCAGTAAACTCTCATTGAGTCAGCTGATCCATTCTATTCATTATCGAGTCCTCCTCTCTACACAACAGGCTGAGGGGATCTCGGGGTGTGGGTGTCGAAGAGGAACGAATCCCGAGCATCTCTGCACTCGATGAATACCTGTCGTGATTCACCGTCATCACATTAGTATTAGGAGTCCAGCATCTCGAAGGAGCTACGCTCTTCCAAAGCCGAGACTCCCTCCAACTGCCCCTCGAGGCCACCAAGGTGTATTATCATGGATATTTCCTTAGGAGTACTAAACATTTTGTTAAATCCAATATGTTTAGGGATGTGTCCATTTCAATATACAAAAGTCCGTCACGCAGGGTCTACGTAACTAAGCAGATTTCCCATGTTCTGGTCTGACATATTTTAGATCTCTTCTCGCCAAAAGTCCTATTAGTTGGGGTGGGGGTTTACTGATGCTCAAGATTAAAAAATGCAAATATCTCGGTTATAATTAAGATAGTGAAAATAACATAAATATTTATGTTTTCATTGTGAGGACTTCGGCTATCTGCTCCAGCGGTTTGAATGTTTGTTGGTTTGCTAAGTTTCGATGGAAATGCGTCCATCTTCGTCAGGCAAGGTTTAATTTGAATAGATACTTCATTTAATCATATGTTTAGAAGTTTTATTTTAATATAGCTTTCCACGTTTAAGAAGTATGACACCGTCTACGCCGTTTATAGTATTTGTTCTATTGTTAATTTCTAGAGCTTCTAGAACTGATCTTTTACCGAGGTGGTCTTCTCTGTGTAGAACAACTTTTGTCTCGTCAAATTTAATTTAAATTAAATACTTGCGTTTGTAGCTATGGATGTCTTTGTTTTGTTATGTTTTAGATCAGCCATGTGTTGGTTGACTCTTTTACCTGTCTGCCCCACATAAATTTTACCGCAATCACATGGTATCATATATACTCCACTATCTTGTAAAAATTGGATGCCTTTTGGGCTCTTTAAATATTCGTTGAATATTTTATGTGGTTTGAATATAATATTGAATAATATTTTCGAAGTATTCTTGCCAGTCTTTCTGAAGTCCCCGCTATATAAGGAAGTGTTTCGTTGCTCAATGGTTTAACTTGAGTATTTTCAATGTCTTGTTGAGTCTTGGTGATATCAAGTTTCTTCTTAATACTCTTGTTACTTACATCTTTTTTTATTTATATTTATGTATGTTGTTCTGTGCATTTATTGACTCAAATGACTCAAGTACTAAAAAAGTTATTTGTACTTTCGTGTTTTCAGACATCAGTATCCCCCCCCACCCTTCTAAACATTGGTTATTTTACATAGAAATAGAGAATATGTGGTGAGATGAGATCGCAAGTGTATTCTCAGCTGTTTCCAGTGTTTCCAGCAGGTGGGAAATCTGCTAAATTTACGCAGCCTCTGCATGACGGACCTTTTTTTAATTAATGAGTTCTTCATTGAATAAATTCCCATTAGCCAGGTAGGAATCAAACTCACCTCTCTAGGTTTCCCGCGTAAGATTAAGGCCAGCGCTTTAACGCATATGGCATACCAGAACAACATAAAAAATAAAATAAACGTAGTATATATTGTTAGATCAGGTAAATAGTGTGTCATACACGTACGTGAGAAATCTGCTTAGTTTACGTAACACCTTCGTGACGGACTTTTCAATTTACTTGTTTACTTCAATCATTCTATTCAGGCCTGTCAAAATGATATAGAAAAGTAATTTGTTATAATTTTTTGCTGATTTAGTAAGAAGTTGAAAACGTAGAACTTGATTTATTTACTAGACGCTGTACGATTTCCAGTAGTGGAATGATAAGATTTAGAATGTGTCATAATTTCTTGCATACGACGCTCTTCTTGGACCACCCAAGAAAAGCACACTGCGTGTGTTCCTGGCTCTAGAAATTTGAAGTCGCCCTTCTGATTCAGACAGCCAAAACGGAATTTATCAGGAAAGCAAGTGAGAAAAGAATACTAATGAAATCACAACATAAGAAATTCGTGCTCAAATATTGAACTCAGTGTAGTCTATTTGTGAAATTAAATTTTTAGTTCTCAAGTAAAAACGCCCGTCACGCAGGGGCTGCGTACACTAAGTAGAATTCCTAGGTTGGCCATGCATTTGCATTTACCTCAAATAGTAAATGCTACATGAGAACAATATGTAGTATTTATGCTTCATAATATATAAGCTTATTGTTAATATGACATGATTAAGAGGGGGTTTACTGAAGGCCGAAAACTATAAAATGCAAGTATCTCGGTTAACAAACAAGGTAGTGAAAAAAAATGCACATAACAATATTTATAGAATATTACATTTGCAATAAGATTGGTCTGCAAATGTTCGAGCCGACGCATAATAACGGATATATTTCCTATTTTCGAAATCCCCCCCTTCCCAATGGTCGGATTTCAGCTATGGTGAAAATGCAGTTTAACCCCACTCTTGGTGGCACACTTTTGAAAATGAGGACCGCGGCCATTTTTTTTTAACTTCTTTTTTAACACATCTAATTTGGTGGATCCTTAGACTGTGTAGGATAGACTTTAGTGACCAAATTCAACAATTTCCAAAATACGTCATCGGTCATTTCCACCAAGAGTGACGTTAAACTGCATTCTCCCCTTCAGCTATTAACGAACTTTTTACATGAAACGATTAAATATCGAGTTTGGTAACGATTAAACTAGAATTGCGACCGCTAGAGATTTTATTCGTGTTTCTTGAAAATGGCTGAATAGACTTGGGGAAAATATTCTATATGTATTAAGGGAACGAGTATTGTTAATATGAATAATTTGATAGTTTACTCCTCGTGGATTCTTGTATCGTATTGCAAAAGAATGCCTGAAGAAATTTTTATCATGTTTTCTCCTGATGCTATGATAATACAATCGTTTTATTTTGATATTTTGAAACAAGATTTATTTGATCCCAGGAGCGATAATGAATTTGCCAATTTTCGTCCAATATATATTCCACGTTTCATATATATGGATTATCTAGTGCTTCCATTATCCAAAATTTATATTTAATTGTATTAGTTTCGGGATAACAGCAATTATATTCATAAAATTTTCTAAATCCTTATATCTCAGGTATTACGAATGAATAGCAAAACACACTGATCATGTTATAGGGCATATGTGTAATTGATTGAATAAGACGGAATGATTTTGTGTATCCAATCGTAATATTTCTACGGGAAACCATTCCTATTTCAATCCGTCAACGTATGTAACACGGCTAGTATATAATAATAAAAAAATGATATTTATTAACGTCCACTTTGTGTCACTAAGGATACCGGGAGGTATTGCATACAGGTCACCGCCCATTTCTAGCAGAGTGGGACTAAGGATTTTATTTAATGAGCTCAATAAATAAATGTAATGAGTTCCTAAATAAATCCCTATTTCCCAGGTGAAAATCGAACTCACAGAACTAGGTTTACCGAGTGGGATTAAAACCTAAGCCTTACATTAATAATAATAGTGCAGTCCATCCAACTGCTTCATCAAAGCATACCTCTTAGTGTAAATTACTGCCCCTACATTTGTACCTCTTTGAAGTAGTTACTGTTGATTCTTTAGTGCAAAATATTAAAATAACATTATATTTAGTCCTGCATTCAATGTACCAAATGTTTTTAATTAATTTCCATTTAAAATTCAATATGGGCTATTGTAAAACTATTAATTTTTGCTGACATATGTTTAGAATTTGAAATCGATAGGATTATTCCCTCAAAATTTTGAATTGGATAACAGTTTTTACTTGTGCGTTGATAGGTTATCTTGTAGTGAAATGTTTTTCTTTGTAAATAGCATGTTATAATTCATTGTCGGAGGAGTTCCTGATAAAGCAGACGAAATGTCTATACAAATTGATCCGAGGGAAGTATTGGAACATCTGGAGTATCTTGGCTATCGCTCCATTACAAAAGAGCAACTGAAAGAATTCATTAAAGGTAAGCCTATCTTACTAGTGAATGGTTTATTATTATTAGTTCAGACTGTTACTTTTCCCTCTATTTCTGTGCTGAATTTGACTGGATTAGTTCATACAAACCCACTAGTAGCAATTTTGAATTCCTAGATGTATTGTGCCAATCATGTTTATTGATATGGATGGCCGATAATGCAAAAGTACATTAGCTGTGCTTTTGATACTTTTACATTAAAAATGCCCATTAGGATTGGAGTAAAGTTTGTATTTTATTTGCCAGATAGGTCTTGGAAATTTGGTATTGAGATTTTACATTGTTAACATCCGTAGCATCAGAAAAATAACAGTTAATGGTATAATTCTGTTTATTTTCTTCTTTTTAGATCTAAAAAGGCTCATTAAATACGAGGAATGCAAAGGGAAGAACACTGCAAAGGAAACTGCACCAAATGGAGATAAGGTTTCAGTTGCTTGTGAAACGTCTTTCACTGTGAGCGGTTACCAAAATCCAAGCCCAGGTGGGACCTACAACGTATTGTCCAACAACTATGAAAGAATTAATTCTGGAAATACCTTTTCTGCAGCTACTCATCACTCTCAAAATACATCATGTCAAGCCTGTGAAGATAGATCATTGTCTGAAAGGAGCTATCATCCCAATGATTATATTGGTAAATATTTTAATGATAATAACTGTGAGAATGTTAAAATTCGCCTCAGAATCATGTTTTGTTGGAACAGTTCCTAGATAGCTAATTTAAAATTTTTATATACATGTATATATTTTCGTATAAGTGTATACTTTATTTAGTTTTAGGATTTTTTTTTTTTTGAAGATTGTTTGAAGAAAAACATAATTTCATACCATAAGGATTAGATGATAGGAGACCAGAAATAAGTTCTCTGTTTTCTGTCTTCTTACTCCATTTTATTCAAGAGGTGAATTGGTGAAAATTTAAAGTTTTCAAACACAGCATCATAAGAACAGCCATGATTAACTCTAAAAGAAATTTTCAAATCTATTTTATCAATATTCTCTAAAAGTATAAAATATAAATGTAATGCATCCAATTAAAAATAAGTAAACATTTTTTCATAAATTTGTTTATTTTTGACAACAAAGAACTGATATTACACTAAAAATATATGAAATAACATTCCGATTATTAGTTAGTGATTTCTGTACTCACATTAGAGAAATGCTCATCTACCTTAAACTATTGTAAAGACCCTACTGCCATTCCAGTTCCTGCCGGTCAGTTCAAAATTTGTGATATCTGGAGCAGGTTACTTCCTGTTTGTAGTCAATTTTTTTAGTAGGAGATAAAAGGGTATTCAATGTATTATTTAGATAAATATTAGACAAATAAGATGGTAAATGTTTATTTTAAATCAGCTGACGTGATCAGTTACCTCTATTTTAGTTAGTGACCACCTATATGGTTGGTTTGATTACAGCAAATTTGCCTTTAGCTCTTCAGTCAATCACGGTTTTGGACAGTAAAAGTATTATTATTTTCATTAGTATTTAAATTGACAGGGTTTACTTATTTGTATTTTCAAATCCTTTTCAGAGGACGAGATGAAATGTAGCGAATGCCAGAATTGTTGCAGCTCCCATAAGAACTTTGCTGCAAAAGTCTCTTCTAGGACTAATAGTAAAAAGCAACAAGAAAATGAGAAACCTCTCCTACCTCCTCCGTCATGTAATTTTTTTTATTTTTTCTTATTTAAATGATCTACCTAATCACCCCATATGTATAATAACTGAAATGTGTCTGTTATGGTTGTAATAATGAATAAATAAAAATACATAGTAAGGTCCATAAGTTTCCAGCCTGTCCTGCTTGCTCTCCTTCAAACGTGCCGAGACCTGCACGCCTATGCAGGTCTATGCCTGCTCACTCCATACCCATCGCCCGCACTTCCTCAGTCTTGTCAGTCAGTGTCCAGCCTTAAAGGAAACTCCCCATTTTCACAATGTTTAAACTCGAGTACCGTGCAGTAATTCAATTCTTTTGTGTATACAGGCAGTCCTCCCCCTCGTATTCCACAGTGAAAGAATGGGCAAAATTATTTAAGTTAGGGAGAGAAAGTCTAGAAGATGACCCACGTCCCGGTCGCCCACTGGAAGCTGTCACTTCTCAAACAATCCAACTTGTGGAATCTGAATTGCTGTCTGACAGACGACTGAAAACCAAGGAAATAGCAGCGAGGTTGGGGCTTTCAAAAACAAGTGTTTTGAGGATCATCAAAGAACATTTGCATATGAACAAGGTGGATTCCAAAAATTCTTTCAGCTCATCAAGAACAGGAACGAGTTCACTGCTGCAATGAATTTTTACGCGAGTATAATGCCGACCCAAAGAATTTTTTGGACTCAATTGTAACTGGGGATGAGACCATGGTTCTATATTATGACCCACTCAGCAAAAGAGAGTCCATGGAATGGAGAAGACCTTGAGAAGCGCCTCCTTTAAAGGCCAAAGTTACGCAGTCAACAAAAAACATAATGGCCACACTTTTTTGGGACTGTAAAGGAATACTATTGATAGATTTTAAAGAAAGGAATACCACAATGAATGGTGAGTATTATGCAGCCCTACTTCACCGGTTACGAGACGCCATTAAAGAGAAGAGGCGAGGGAAGTTAAGCAGAGGCGTCTCTGCCTCCTTCACAACAATTCCCCTGTCCACACAGCATTTATTTCCAAGGCCGCTGTGAAGGACTGTGGATTCCAAGAAATCTCTCACCCACCCTACACCCCAGACTTGGCCCCTAGTGATTTCTACCTTTTTCAAAATTAAAATCTGACCTTCGTGGAAGGCGATTTAACACCGACGAAGAGCTCCAAGCAGCAGTGGAAGAACATTTTTTTAACAAAGAAGAAAATTATTTTTTTCATGGTATAGAAATGTTGCCAAAGCGTTGTAATAAGTGTATGAACTTAGAGGAGAATATATTGAAAAACAGTAAAACCAGTTTTTTCTTTCACCTTTCCTTCTATCCCAGGCCGGAAACTTTTGGACTTTACTACGTATATGGTATGTAACCTCTCCAAAGCTTCAATTGTGTCACATAATGGAGTAAATAATATTGATTAAGTTCTTCTGATATTGATCTTATCATTATGATGTCTGCTTCTGAGTCTGAAAAGTCTCATTCTCAAATTCTGGTTAACATACAGGCCTCGAATAATTCAGTATAAGCCTACTTATAAATAGGGAACCACCTATTCCCAGGATAACTCACTAAAGGGTCATTCCATGTTAGTTCAATACACTTTGAATTCAAATTTTACCTGACAATTTTAGATTTTCCTAAAATTTTGTATACTGGTAGTAAGTTCAGGGAATAAGAAAAATATCAAATTTTAATTTTTTAAACATTTAATTTACAGATACTTTTTATAAGTTTTGAAAAAAGATACCATAAACACTGGGCAGGATTTTTTGAAATTGCACTAGGAAGGTGAGAGTGGTGTTATTTTGCTCTATTAGTCGTGTCCTTTCATATAACATGTAATACACTACAGAATATAATAAAAAGATTTTTACAAAACTCAAAATGAAAAATTTTGATTTTGTTCAATTTGAAAAGTGAGTCAACAAATTTTCAAAAAATTCTTATGAATGGGTTCATAGATAAAAATTACTTTAAATTGGGGTCGATTTACAAAATCAGTAGCCTTTATGTTATACTTTACATGATTCAATAAGCTTTTTGTCTACTTACTAAGTAAAAATCTCACTTGTTGCTTGACTTTGCCTGTGCTTATGCTTCTATAATTTTAACGAAAGTTTTGGTTGCACCTCATTTAAAATTATTTCATTTGAAAGTGATATACAATGTCTTTGTTCTAATGCATCAGATAGAAAAAAGTCATAGATGTTTTCATGAAAACAAAACCAGTCATACATATATTTTCGTATCTAATATATACTGAATAATTGGAATTTTATTTTCACCCCCTCCCCCTGTAAAAAAACCCTCCTTCTTAATTGATTTTGATAAAAAGGAGAGGTGTACCACTAAATTACAAAAATCCCAAGTATAAATTATCAATATTATATATTATATTTTTGAGTTATGCGAGATATGCATACTGAAGCCATACTGAAACTAGTCAAAATAGATTTTGGAAAAGTTAAAACTGGATAATTCCATTGAAAGTAGAAAACTAAAAATATTTTCAATTACGAGGAACTAAATTTTATTTCGAATAAAGAGCTAAAAATTATTTATTTATGAGCCTGATCAGACATAAGGAGACCCAGGTATCAGAGTATTTAACTGTTTCATTCAACACTAAAGATCATATTGGTTATTGACTGAAAAAGGTCCAGGAATAGTGAGATGGAGTGTGAACAATCAAAATATCTCGGTTGATCTGAGTCGGATTGAATAATGTCATAGAACCAATTTTGTTCTATGTATTGATGCTCTACAATTGTTCAAAACATTTTTTCATAAATCAAATATTTCGCGAGTTTCGTACTTCCTTGTTTTCAGCCTTCAGTAATCCCCTGCTTCTACTTAACGGATTTTTATTTAGCAATTGAGAATATATGGTGAGATGAGATAAGTAGTGTGTTATATCAGCACATGGGAAATCTGGAAAAAGTTTTGCAGCCCCTGCATTGTGGACATTTTCTTTTAAGGCTCTCTACTTTTTTGTGAATTGAGACTAATTAACTGTTGATTTATAGGGAAAAATTTGAAGTCCCCACTACCAAGGGCGACAGCTATTACAAGAAGAAGAAAGCTTGGTCCTAAAAGTTTGTATTTTAAATAAAAAGCATATCAGTTTCTCAGAATATATAAAGTTCTATGTCAATAATTCTGATGAATTATTTACTTTTCTATTCATTTTATTTTATTTTTACATTTTGAGGGTTTTAAGTGTCTGATTATAACTCAAATTATCAGCATTTTGCTCAACTACGTATCTCACATACCCTTAAAATTTCTAATAAATCTGAACCTTTGTGATTAGACCTTTGTTTGGGTTATTGCCTATACATCATTATTTTTACATTTATGGTTCTTCAGAATTCAAAACCAAAAACCATTACCAGAAAAGCTATTATCCAAAAGGATTTTCTCGTCACTTTTTACTAAAAGCACCAAAGAGCTAGTTTGGGAAAGAGGGTCTGCCAAAACTTACTCCTTCACTTTGTTTTTTAGATATTTTACGTTTAGTAGATTCCTCGTAAGGGAAATTAGCTATTAAGGTTGTATTCATCAATTGGTCTTTGAAAAATTTCTTTAAGTGCCCATTGATCCTACCTAGGAGATGACAGAATTGAGACCCATTCAAAATTGTATACATATAGTTTTAGGTCACATTGTCAGACACTTCCCTTCGCTTGATGTGTTTCCTCATGAAACTACATCCATTCAGAAAATTTGTTGGTCAATTTAAATAAAGTATTATGTGGCACCTATTATAAAGTTAATTTGAGTCTACTTTTCAGCCAGATATAGAATATTTGCCTCTCAAATTTAAACAACTCTCCTTTTTCCATGTTTCTGTAGTGCCGAAACTTCACACACGATTCTAAATCTGAAAAATGCTTTGAATTCAGGGCAAAATTTACTCCTTATACAAATTTAATTGGAAGTTGTAGATCAAATGTTAAAAACAAAAATACTATTAAAATTGACTAAATTTCATTTTGAAGCTCTAAATTTAATCGAAGAGCCTATCATCAATTTTTTATATGTTACATATATCATTAAAAATACTGACTCCCATTCAAAACAATTTAATGTTTCTAGTGCTAAATTAAATTTTAATATTTCCTTTCTATGAGGGCTTTTGAATCATATGATTGTACCTCTGTTAGAATATGCAATACATAAATAAATATATATGTTTTGTGTATGTGCTTTTGTGCACACATTTGAGTGTCTGAAATTCATATTTATGTTTAACTGATGTTTTGACAATTTATCTTGATGAATTTTGTTTATGTATTGAATGTCTCTTTGCAGTCATTCGGCCAGGGACTAAGAAGCCTAGCAAAAATGACCCAGTAGCATTGTACCACTACTACCAGAACCAGTGGGCGAAGCGACCTCTCCCAGGGGAAGACCCTAGAACTGACCTCCGGTGGGCTGTTAGGACTCGCCTTGCCCATCAGCAACAGGTTTGTATTTCCATTTATTTGTAGCTCAGCTTGTTAGATTAGAGAATATATACTCAATGTTTTCATCCTCCCTGCTTGACAGAGATGGCAATGCGGTTTAAAATCTCCATTAGAATGGTCTTATCTTTCTTATAAAGTCAAGTACTTCTTACCTGTGACTTCCTTTTTAATTGACTCAGGTTCTTCATATTCAAAGTACTCTCCAGCATTCATTCTGCATTCAAACACAATATGCTTAGGAGTCTCATTTGGGTGTTTCACTGAGATTGGTATTATATATATCCTCCATTGGTGGAATTGGTGTTTATTCATCCTTCAGTGTCCTGAGACAACTCCTATAAGTCTAGGCAGTCTGAGGTCAATATCTCTCAGTGCCTTCGTATGAGTAACTTTGTGCCTTTCCCATTCTGATGAGATTCTTACTTCCTAGAATACTGAAAATCCACTATGAGAGCTGTCCTTGGTTTAATCCCCTCAGCCCATGTGGACTTTGTATCACGGAGTTGATCGAAATATGTTTAAAATGGCTCTTAAACATAATTTTATTATTGCAATTCATCTCGCAAAATGTTTAGTGCATTTACTTTGAGATGTGAATGTTGTTATAAAAATTTTATGAAGTTAACAGCAAAAATGCCAGACCTCATGAGTGCTTAAACCAAAATTGGTTAAAACTCATTTTTAAGTTTCAGGTAATAAACTGTACTTTTAACAACTCGTATATCATATTCTAAATGAGCTTTTAGGCATAACTCAAAATTTAAAATATAAGGTCATTTACTAATAGAATATGCAATGCAATCTCAGATTCATTACAATTTTATTTAAAATATTTTCTATTTGAAGCAACAACCTTCTCCCACCTTTTGGCTTAAAAATGGATCTCTAGAGTGGAAAATTCTCTTTCTTTTCCAGGCGATCCATCCACCCATTTTTGTATGTTGTCATATGAGGTGAAACACTGTCTAGTAAGTACTAACGGAAGTCCGGCTAGTAGCACTCAAGTGCCGGTAGTCTGAAGTGCAATGCCTGGTGATACTGCGATAGGGATTGGACCTCCTATTTCAGGGTTCCCTTTCTAGGTTTGTGGTGTACCATTGTCATGCTGCAAAATCAATTTCTTGTGTATCACACCATTCTGACCATTTTTCTTGAATTGTTTCTTTCAAACATATTAGTTGAAGTAGTTAACTTTGGAAATTGATAGCATCAGACAGTTTCAGCAGCTCATGAGCTGATGTCCCTTTCCATCAACTCATGTGGTGTCCAATTCCTGCCTTCTGAACCATTCTAACGCATGTAGGGATTTTCTAATTTTGTATCAATCAACATCCAATGCTCCACACATTTTTTCAACAGTCTGAGATAGATCTATTTTAAGCAATTCCTTATATTCCTCATTTTCAAACTTTTTGGGGTATCAGAACCACCACTTTTGAAGCATCGGAACCAATATCTGCTAGTTGGCTCCACCAAATTATAATTACTGAACAAACCTACTGCATAGAAACAGACTTACTATACAAAGACATCATGAAATGTAACACACAATTAATGATAGGCCATAGAGCCATAGGAATACTAGACTATATGGGAGGACGTTGTTCTTGCCAGACTTAGGATAGCCATGCTTACACGTACCTTTGACAAGGACTATCTGTAAATACTACAACAGACTAATTTACTTATAGAACACATTTTAACAGGCTAATAATAAACAAAGATCTTGGCATACCCCATGAAATGATTCAACTACTATCTGATTGTAGTCAATATATTACACATATCTATCTTAATTCACGTAAAAAATATGAATATTTACCACAAAATTTAGAACTACAATATAATATTAGGATCTATAGCGTAGATTAGCAAAGGTTTTTTATATTCTAATAGATTATGTATAGATATGAAAGAACCAGATATTTAACCAATAAGTCACTATAGCGGCTTTGCGCATTTAAAGGGTTACGGATTCTTTTTTTCAAATACATAAACAAAGCACCTTCCTTTACCTTTTAGAGCAAATTGATCTTAATTAGAGGCTGACCTCCATCTACCTCATGGCAATCACTTCTGATTTGGAGCAGTAATTCATAACTATTTATTACTTACTAAACATTTATTCTCATTAATATTTTTAAACAACAATAACACCCATGTATTATAGTTTTAACTTTGTTAGAATGTATAAAATTGTTAATTAAAATATACAATCATATTTAATCAATCTCTTATGATTAGATATAATAAAAATTCGTCAATAAACTGAAACTTTACTTTTTTATATTCATTTTATAGAAAATGATATATTTATATTTGCCTGCAGTATTTGAATGATTGCCCTGTGTGATGGTAGGATCTAGAAGATGAAGGAGAAACAATAAAGCATACACTTCGAATGAAGAAGTGGGGAAAAGAAATAAAAATCACTACAGAAATTCAATGAAAACCTTTTATAGAAAATTTATTATATTTATGATCAATTTTAATAAAATGCTTGCCTAAGATAATTGTTTATTTTATCACATTTTGGGGACTACAATGTTCCTGGGATATCCATTCAATTCTCGATTTTCTCTTTTTAATCCTCTTCTGAAGTGAAAGAAAGTGACATTTTTTAGTCTATTTCCTTTAAGGGAAATCATCAATTGAGGTTTTACTCGTTATTTTAAAAAAAAATGTCTTCAAATGTCCACCGATCCAAACCAGTCAAATGAAAATGACATCCATTCAAAACTATATATGTATTTGTCTGTTAATGCTTTAGCGGTAGCAATTTTAGTTGGATTATTGCCAAACTGTATATTTAAACATTTAATGTAAAACTGAAGATATAGTTCGTTAATGGCTGAAATCATACCAGTTTTTAATTTTACCATTTTTAATTTTTCGGTTTTCAGTAAGCCCCCCCCCCACTCCTACACATCCTATTAGGAGTAAGATGTTATATCATTAATTGCCTTAGTCCAAATTTGCAATTTAAACATTGTTTTCATTGTACTTTTGCTGTGTGAGATATATGAAAAACTTTTTGTTGTGATAATTTTATTTGACCAACACCATGCTCAATATTTAACCATTTAATGGAAATCTAATGATTTTATTAGGAAATTGGCCTTGGTGGGATAATTTAAAAATTAGAAATATCTCGTTTACTATGAGTCAGTTCAAAAATATTAAGTATTAGTATTTTTTAACGTCCACTTTTTGCTACTGTCTAATTGGGCGGGTTATCTACAGGTTACCACCCTTTTCTAGCCATGGAGGGACCAAGGATTTTATTTAGTGAGTTCGTCACTAAATAAATTTATATTTCCTCAGGCGGGAATCAGAACTAGCCACTCTAGGTTTGCCATGTGAGATTAAGGCCAATGCTTTAACTCATGACTAACCTGAGCCCCAAATTTTAAATATCCAATGGTGTTGGAATTTTAATTTTATACAACTATCATTTTGTACATTTTTTCTTTGACTCAAGTATAACAGAGTTATTTTTTTTATTTTAATTTTTAGTAAACTCCCACTTCTCCAACTCATCCAATTTACATTTTAGCAGATTACCCATAGGGGAAATCAGCTATTGAGGCCATGCTTGATGCTATTTTTTAAAAAAATCATCAAATACCCATTTATTCTACAATACCTAGTAGATGATGAAAATGAGGTCCGTCCAAACCCCGACTACTCTAGTAGTTGCAGTTTTTGTTTGGTCACTACCGAACTCAATATATAAGCGTTTCATGCAAAACTAAAGGTCAAGTTCATTAACGGCTAAAATCGGACCATTAGGAGGGTGGGAAATTCGAAACATCACTGTTATCTTAAGTCGGATCGAAAAATTGTATTTAATCAATCTTATTGGAAATTAAATTTTATATAAATATTGTTATAAATATATTCAATAAATGATTGTTTCCAATATCCCAACTCCATACCCAATATTTAGCTGTTTCATTCAACACTAAAGATCATGAAGTTAATGGCTGAAATTTATGGAGAAATTGAGAATGTGTGTTATATATGTGAGATTTCAGAAGTGTGTTATACCAGGACAAGGGAAATCAGCTTTGTTTATGCAGCTCCTCTGTGACGGAATCATTAGTATCTCTGTTACTAAATATCTTAAGTTCCACTATCATTTTAGTTTCTGCTTACATAGGCTTCTTACTTTGGGAGAAATAGATGGTGAGATGAGATGATCAGAGGTTTCATATTCTTCCAGTATGTGAGAAATCTGAATAGTTTACGCAGAGCCTGATTGACAGGCTTTTCTAACTCCTCGCTAGGATCAATAGACATTTGAAGAAATTTTGCAAAAATCATGTTATGAGTTTCATTTGAATAGCTGATTTCTCTCCAAGGGGAATCTACTTAAAAAACTGCCATTAACTGTGGTTAGGTACAAATAATGGTCAAATCAATCCTTTATGTGATATTGGACTATTTATTATTTTTATTTGGCAGGTTTCTCAACGCAAACCTAATAATTTTGATGGACACCTTCAAAGAAGGCTTCATACATGAATGCCAGGACTGTTTTCGATTGCTGAAATAAGCCAGTGACACCAGCACATAGCTGTAAAATGATTTATACATTGTTTTATATATTTTATTGAACTATATTGTAGACTAAGAGGTATTTTTGTACTATACAGTAATAATTTTATACTTAGTGTGTATTGACTCTGATGATTTAATTTTTATCAGTTGTATGACAAAGGGTTTATCTTGATAACAACAAATTGCTTTCTTGAATATATTTAAAGAGACCAATTTTCATAGGACTGGTAAAAAGTTATCGTTTTGTTGACTTTAAGTTTTAGAATTTTTCTGTAAAATACTCCTTATTTTCTTTGGAATATTGTAAGACTGAAATAGTTATAGTTATCTTTTGGTGTTAAATAAATTTTTATTGTCTTATCTGGACAAAAAAAAAGGGATAATTTTACTTTGTTAAAATTTATTATTTTTTACAATGTTCTTCTGTTCAATTTTTACTACTGTAATAATTTTAGCATGTTAATTTTACAATTAAATGCTTACTTATAAAGTATTAAATTACATTTTATTTATTTATTAGATTATATCTCCTCTACTATTAAGTTATTAGTGGTAGATGTATTTTCTGGGACAAAATGAGTTATTCTAAGCTTAGTTTAAGTTTCGTCAGTTTCCTTGGCCTATCAAATTTTTCAGAAGTTTTAAGAAGGGAAGAGGCTTTTCAATAGATTAATTTAGAATTTTTTTTGAAATAATTAAAAAAGACGTCTGTCCTTTTCTCTCAAATTTCACTTCATACCTAGAGGTTTATGCGGCATAAAGATAGAACTGTTTGAAAATCAGTGTTAAGTCCATTTCATGTTGTAAATTGTTGGGCTATTTTAGCACTATCTATTTATATTAACCTAACCTAAGTCTCTAAAAGGATTTTAGTTTTCAAATAAGGTATAAGGTATTTCTGATGCTCTATGTTCACTTATATATTCCCATTTCTAGCTAAGGAAGTATAGTGTTTAGTTATATTTTTGAAAATAGTGAAGAAATAATTTTTTTTCAAATAAACCTATAGATTATGCTATATGCTGGAGGCAATTTCCTTAACAACTACTTATATTTCTTCATTTCATTTAATATGGTACTATACTTATTTTTATGCAAGCTACTTAAAAAGCTACTTAATATTTAAAATTTCTCGCACCCTTATTATACACCATATTTCCTTTCAGTAAGGACATCATGTCCTCTGATTATGGAAATGACCATTTGACCATGCTCCTTAAAACATTTATACAAGGACAACAAAAATACTTTATTAAAGAATTAAATGTGGCTTTTCACTGATGGTGAGGCACTCAACAAACATCAGTCACATGACAGAAAAAGTAATTCTTAATAAAATAAAATGGTATCTAAAATAATGAGCTAATAAGTAATGAAAAGTCTTTATGATTGTAATTATTTATTTATTTTTCCAATAATAGTTTATAACGCCTGCTTTCTTATCAATTGGCTTACTAATATATACATTGGCATGAGTTGAATTTTTTATTCCTAACTTCTAGGTCAGTATTCCATTGTAGCTATGAATCTGTTGATAGACCTTAACAATAATACTATTTATTATCACATATGTATGCAAATATTTTCTTGAACTGAATTTATCTTTATCTTCTTCTGTTAATTTGGGAATGAGAAGAAAATTAAAACCAATTGATGCAGTATTTGCCTGGAGCATAACTATGTATTGATTATTATTTTCCTGATGTTTCACATTATTAACGCATAATGACACTCATAATCAATTATAAACTCAATAAAAATTATGTATATTACTAGGGAGCCTCCCATTGCTCTGCTAGATTACATTAGCCTTATATAATTTCATATTTAATAATATACTTCCTCAGAATTTTTGATATTTTATTTTATAATGTTTTGAGCTTCAGAGAGTTACTCTACAATTTTATTGTTTTGTGAGCTATTCTCTCTAGTTGATTTACTATTTAATTGTATATCTACCAAAGCTTAATCATAAAATATTGTAATTTTCTACAAAATGCTCAAGAATGTTGTCTTCCACTTTTTTTCAAACGACTGAAGTGCATGTGGCTTAAAATTGTAATGGACAATGCAATTATTTGTAAAAAATATGTTTTATGCTTCATATTTTTTATATCAATAAAATTCATCATTTAATGGTTTGTCCTTTTATTTTTTTATCCCAATAAAAAAAAAAAATGCTTCTCAATTGAGATGCAGTTAAGTAATAATACATTACAATAAGACATAAATATATCTTAGAAACACGTGGTCATATGAATCTCAGGAAGCTTTAGAACTCCATCAGTACCTGTGAACACCTGAATGGCCCAAAGTCCCCTGTCAACAATAGTGCAATTAGGTTCATTAGTAACCACTGAATTAATTAGTGGATGAGGAATTAAAATAGAATCTGAAGTTGCGATGATGTATAATTGATGCCATTCATTCTCAAAAAATTGACTTAAAACCTGAATAGGCTGAAAAAGGTGAAGGTACCTGAACTAACTAAGCTGAGCAGGCAATACAGTAAAATGTACAAGTGTTTGGGGGTCAATATCTGATAGTCCGATACACTACACTGCAAAAAAAAAATGCTGGTGGCTGAAATTAATGCGAATTTTATATAGTGGGGTGTGCTTATTATGAATCTGCAATCAGAAATTTCGCCTATTTAAAGTTATAGCTGAAAGTCGTAAGATATTCAAAAGCCTGAAAATGGGTAAGCTGCACCAAAAAGTGAAATGGACATTTATTTATTTCAGAGGTAAATATAAATCTATAATCCACTCCTTAATTATAATATTTATTTATTTATGTTCCCAACATTTTTTCACATTCGTGATTCAATGAACTTAATAGCACTATCCTTGAAAGCTTTTACACACACGTAACTTTTTTACCTGATGTACCAGAGAAAATCTGATTTTAGCTTTATATTCAGCGCATATGAATTATTAGAAGTAAACTGTTTTCAACCCAGTAGCAAAGGAAAAAAAATATTTTGTAGCATAGTGTTATATAAGCGGATCAAGGTCACTTCAGAATACTTTCTAGGGAACTGAGATATTGTTGAAATTTGGTTACTAACAAGTCATTAAATTAAATTTTGTCGACTTTATTGCTTACACCATTCTGATGCTGAGCTGGTATTTAACCTGTTATGTTTTGAGAGATTACCATTAACTGGTAGTAATTGAGATTCTACCATATCCAAATGGGTCAATCAGGAGACTATAGTTTTAACTACACTTCCAGAAAATACCATATTCTAGTTAGCTGACACCAATAGCCATATTGTTCAAGGTAAAGGATGCCCAGCTCCTTAAGTTTATGGTTAACACTTCATTGTGTGGGCGAAGGTTACTCTCCTAGAAATGTAGGGCTTACAAATTGGTGGGTTAGGTATCCCTTTAGCCATGTTTGCAACAAGCTGTATTTAAATATTGATTTACCCTCTACTCAGTGTTGAAAAAGAAATCCAATATACTTTTTTTCATTTCAATAAAACTGTTGCTACATCTATCCATGAAGACTACCATGGCCATTACTCATGAAGTCCTGATTTTTATTGGAAACAAGGGAAGTGAAATGGTCATAGGCATTTGTCAATTTCGGAGTAGAACACAACAAATTGAAAGCTACATGTAATTTTATTATTATTTAGAAATATGATGAATTTAACTTGACGATTCCACTTGCTGATATAGAATCTGAAATGATCTCATATGAACAAACGGATTTTGGGTGTTATACTTACCATCTTTCGACAGTTTTCCTTTGTTCCCTAAATTCAAAGGTTGTAAGTGAACTTTATGAATGGGCATTTGGGTGCATTGCAAATACAATGCATACAATTTTTTTCTAAAATATGAATCCACCCTGTTCTATATAATTAAAAACTGGAACTGGTGAACAGATGAGTATTGCATGGTCATTTAAAATCAATTTTTCAAAACATTGTGCAGAGATGGTGATTACAGATTGGGGAAAATATAATTTAAGAGAAATGCTTTATGATTAACCTTCCTGCCCTTGACTAATGCATAGTTTTTCATATTGGACTATAATATGCTTGTCTCAACTGCAATTTAGTTGTAGCCATCGATCCATTGCCATCAATCAATATGGAATAATGGAGCTATAATGGCTCATTCACATATGCATTTACATTGAAGAATAGTCAACAGTTTGACTATAGGTGTCAGTGATGGACAAACTGTTTCAACATGCTTTGAAGTCATCTTCCATTTACTGCATTGCCATGGGCTATTTTCCTGTAAAGCAGAATGGGACTCGATATCGCGTTTCCCATTTCCTATTGTCCGTTTCACTCTTGGAGTCACTATGGGCCTTTGGACATTTGGCATACAACATCATCATGAATACCAAAAGCAATGTCAACTTCGTTATAACTATCATTTTTTCTCTTCACGACTTCTGCACGCATTTATCACTCCCGTTGAACATAATGTGGACTTTGACGAAGATCGGTAGTCTGAACCGCTTGATCCAAGATATTGAAGAGATCAACTCTATGTTGTGACGTTTGAAGATATGACACGCTGAAAGGGTTTGCCACAAGCGCATATCCCTTCACTTCTTCTTAGCTTCGGCGACCCTCTGCTCTTCGGCCGTTCCCTTCGTCAAAGGATGGCCTTGGTATGACCCCTTGTACATGATCTATGCCTACATCCCCGTTTATCCTCTAATCTCTTTGGCACATCAGTTCACTTCCATCGTGGATCTCCTTGGGCAGAAACTCGCCGGGATGAAGGCGGCACTGGAGGATACAGTCTTGGCGGATTGTTCTTATTTTGACGATTTCCCCGAACTCTACCGACGAATCCACCAAGCTACTGAAAGGATCAGCAGGCTGTTCTCCCCACAGATCTTCGTGATCGTCGCCTCTGCTCTCAGCTCCCTCATATTAGACGCTTATTTATTAGTAGGATCTGTAAGATCTCATTTCACACTCCTAAGGAACTTTATTATAATTGCTTTCTTTTCAGGTTGGATAGCACTCTACTTACTAATCATACAAAACATAATATCCTACTGCGATTCAGTGCATCAACAGGTGTGTAATTATTTAATTTTCTAGAAATAATACCGGATTTCTGTTGTTCTGTGCAAGTAGCGCAATTTTCCAAAAAGATCTATTTGAAACCGTTGTTGTAATTCGATCATTCTGAGTCTGACAGACATTGTTTGTCATGATATATAAAACAAAATGCCCAGTTCTGCCCATCAGTTGTCACGTATGGAGAAAGCGGTTATATAAAAAAATAACAATAAAATAGCATTCCCTGTTTTCGTATTAGGCAACTAATATCTTACTTTTATATCTTCCCTCACTTTAAGTATTAAACCCCCTGATATTCTCATTTTTTTTTATCTAACTGCTTATGAAAACTTATTTCAGAAAGTATTTTAAATTTTGGAGCATGCAGTTAATATCAGTGCAATCAAGTTCGTTAATGGCTAAAATCCGTCCAGTGGGAGGGGGAGACTCCCAACATTCAAAATGTCTCTGTGCGCGTTGGATCGAAAAATGTTAGTGAATTAATCTTATTGCAAATGTAGAGTTTTATAAATGTTGTTTTGTACATGTTTTCTTTATATGAATATTAACCCAGATATATATAAATAGAGAATATGTGGTAAAATGAGATTACAAGTGTGTTACATCAGCAAGTGGGAAATCTGCTTAGTGAACACAGGCCCTGCGCGACGGAATTTTTCTAATAACCTTACGTATCCAGTGTAATCATTGTACCTTAGATTATTCCGAATATGCTTCACCACCTTTTCTGATTTGCCATGATTAGATTTCTGCTCACTTCATTTATAACTTTTCTGTTTTAAATTCTTCTGAATGCAATTGGTTCAGCCCCATTCCTTTTACAATCAAATATATTTGACCTGGCTTGAAGAGGGCCTAGGCATTTCTTTGGCTAAACTACTACCTTTAGACTAAAATTGACAAATTGGTCCTCAACATAGGTTTGTTCTAAAAGACTATTAAGTTCTGATAAGACAGACAGGAGATATCTTGGAATATATCTGATAGTTTCTATTTTTATTCTGATGGACACTTAAATATCATGGGGCAACCTATTAGGAATCAATTGATCTTATCCGTTTAATCGGAATGATTTTTTTCTTTAGTTATCCACTAAGGCGGTGTAGGAATGCTCGTCACAGAAAACAGTTGTAGATATGTTTACAAAACCCATTGACCTCGCTGGAGCAATAAGACTCGCAATATTACCTTCCAAATCGCTCGGACTGTTCCCATTAGCCGAGGCTGGAGGATCTTACAAAACGTCACTTGCAGGAGTCATCACATCTCTCGTCTTATTCGTATTCATCTCAGCATTTTCCGTTTACAATTTCTTCCTGAAGGAGTCGAGCAGTGAAGACCTATTGAGCACTGTAGAGATAGTAATAATGAATTTAGTGATTGTGGTGTCCGTTTATGAGATCATAGCTCGCAAAGATTCGTTCAACAAGTGTTTGGAGTCTTTTGAAGAAATGGACGAGTGTTTGAACTCTTTCGGCCGGCGTTCGATGTTCTTCTACGACTACAAACACCTTCTCTTTAACGTCTCGATGGGTTCTTCGCTAGTCACAGTCAGGTTCTTCAACTGTGGCCTCACACCAAGCAATGACTGGGACGACGCTGCTAAACTACTACTGTTTTCACTCTTGTTAACGCAAATGGTAGTGCTCGTCCAAAGGTATTCCGGACTCCTGAGGATAGCTTCCGACCTACTAGTTTCTTGTAAAAAGGAAATCCTTATATCCTTCAGGCATCAAACGTCATCTTGCGTCAAGAGGCTTGAAGACCTCGTTGAGGTCCATTCCAGAATTTCTGTCGCGTCCATTCAGCTGAGCGGTTGTCAAGATTTGTTAGTCCTTACGATAATATTCTCTAGCCTTGTTATAAGCATCGCAGAAGGATACAGAACTGTCCTAGAAATAACTCTAAAGGGAGGTCCTTCAGAATCGTTGTTGATGATGGTCAATTTGTGTGGAATCACTGCTTTCTTCAACTTGTGCAACCAAATAGTTCGAGCCTGTAAATCTATATCAACAAAAGTATGATTCTTGAAATAACTTTTAATTGTATGTACGTTTATTAGAATGGGCAGACTTTTAGCTTCCAAAGCAGCTTTTCCCCGTAGAGAGAAAACCAATTGGGATGATAAACCTACATATTTGCATGCAACCACGCTGTTCGCAATTGGGGTTGCTTATCAGTGGGTTGCAAGCTTATAGTTTTTCTTCCTCACTTTTTTGAGTCGGTTGCACACTTCTCTCTGACATCGTCCATGCTTACACATATTTAAAATACTTCGACAATTTGAAGGACCTTCGTTTTAGGCACGTTGAGCTTATTAAAAGGCTGTAGGCATAAGACTACAGGTATTCCTTTTGAAGAAAACGGAAGAATTTCGGCGTGTACTATGTTCCTAGGTTATTTAGCAGGGGTAGGTTTAGGTTGGAGCAGTCAGACTGTCCAACTTCCAAGATGAGGAAGGCCTATCTAGATATATGATGCCGGTGAGAGTTTGTAACGCAACGACTTTTCTTTACGGAGGTGCACAACAACTAGCAAGCTAACAAGCCAAATTTCATCAGAGTTCAAAACAAAGGCCTTTCCAAAGGAATCTTTTCCCCGAGGTCCGTTCCCAAATGAAGGACGCCTGCAACAATAGTCTGTGCTTTTCAAAGGTTTGTCCGATACCTCACACGACTAGCTGATGCGATCCGAACGGTCAAGGCAAAGAGAAAAACCAAACTTGTCCTCCAAATAAACATTGTTTCTTAACTCTAAAAAGCAATAATACTTCCAGGGAAGCTGGGTGGTAGAGGAACGACTCAATTTGGATGTTCAAAATACGTCTGTTTTTTTTTCCAAAGTAAGTTTACTAATGATAGACAACACTGTAGGCAAAACAGGACTAGTATACGCATCCAGAGTTACTAGCATTAGTACTATCCCAGTCCAAAACAGAAGCCCATTACACGCTCAAACTTATTTTGTGAAACAAAAGCTCTCTTCAATCAGGTTCCTTTTCTTCATGTCAGTTGGCTTTGTTTTCGAACTATCTGTGTCTCATCACCAATACGCTGCTATAAGCTAAAATTTTGGAAATATTTGGATTCTAAAAGTGAAACTGCTTTAATTTGAGTTTTCCTTGTGGGAGCCCGCAAAATGCTCATATTTTAAGCTTACAACCTGCGTGTAGGAGAAAATTTGAGTTGAGTATAAGCTAACGTGATGCTTTGTAAAAGTCTTCGCCTGGTGAGAATTATGACATTTAATCATTCAATTTGATCCTTGCTACCTGAACGTTCTGGAACAAGGAAACGCGAACCCATCAGTCATATAGGTCCTCAGTTTGTCTGGTGGCTAGGTATATTATTTTTTTTTTTTTTTTTTACCACACTTAACCTTTAATCCAGAGTTCTTGCGCTGGTAATATGAACTTTTACAAATTAATATTTCTATATAGCATACGTCATGAGTTGCCCCCTTCATTAGATACGTCCCGTATTTATTTATTTTGTGTAATATCACCTAATTTATTTAAATGAGTCTGTTTGTTTATACCTTTAGCTTCTTCAAATCTTCTTACTCTTAAGTACTGTCAATGTTTTAATTTTTCCTTTTGAATATTTTAATTGTTGTTTTGACTTTGTAGTTTTATTTATATATTTCAGGCGAAAGAGTTTAATACCATTTTATATGAGCTAATGATGGAAGATAAGACAAGCATACTTTCGACAAATGTGGGTATTGTAATGCTTTAAGAATAATTTAACTCATTTCGATCGAAAAAGGTATTTCCTACTGTATTTTTCTTTCCAGAGAAAATTGCGACTACATTTTGCTATGAAGAGAGATATTGTATTTACTGCCTGCGGATTCTTCAAATTAGACTACACTTTACTCCATTCGGTATAGTATAACAAACATTTCTGAGAAATTGCTTAGCGACGAAAATCAAATCCCTGACTCAAGCCAAGTATATTGTTTTTTGATTTGTTGGCATTAAATTGTTTAAAGCTAATCAAATAAAATCATTCCCCAGTAATTGCTGATTCTCTTTCAATCCACATTAATTTTCCCACCGTCCTTTGGTGGATTATTATTACTGTTCATAATATAATATATATTATATTACATGTCTGGTCCTAGAATCCTCCAGTACGTGAGGGCACTGAAGATGTTGTACTGCGTCGAAATCGCTCCGTCACTTGATTAAATTGTTATTGTGGGTTATTAGCAGATTTCCCTGAAGGGAAATCAGCTATTGAGGTTGTACTCATGACGGAATTTTCGAAATTTTTCTTCAAATGTCCATCGATCCTACCCAGGACATGACGAAAATGATGTCCGTTCTAAACTGTATATATATATATATATATATATATATATATATATATATATATATATATATATATATATATATATATATATATTTGTCTGTTACCGCTCTAGCGGTCGCAATTTTTGTTTGATCGTTACCAAACTCGATATTTAGTCGTTTTATGTAAAAAGAAAGATCAAGTTCGTTAACGGCTGAAATCGGACCAGTGGGAGGGGGGGGTTTAGAGGGGAGGATTTTCGAAAATTCGAAATATCTCTATTACTATACGTCGGACCGAAAAATTGTACAGAATCAATCTTATTGCAAATTAAATTTACTATAAATATTGTTATATACGTTTTTTCTCTATCTTGAATATTAACCGAGATATTTGCATTTGTATTCTGCGTGTGGTCACCAGTAGGCTATGTTCGGACTTTCCGCCGAGAGCTCTGGTGGCCGTTTCTATAACTATTCGTCCCTCGTGAATAGGTTTTGAGGTTAGGTTAACTGTTTTTTGGGGCTAGAAGCTACTGGGTTATTACGCCCTAAATAATGTTTTAGGTTTAGTGGTTTCTTACTACTACAGTTGTTATTAGGCAGATTTCTCTATTGTAAAACTTCACGTGGGAAATCTGCTTAGTTTACGCAGCCCCTGCGTGACGGACTTTTTCTCTTAGCAGTTTTCCCTTACGGGCAATCAGCTTTTGTCCTCTTAACACGATTTATGAAAAATATCTTCAAATGGTCATCGATCCTGGGCTCCGTTCAGAATTACATACACAGACTTGCCTGTTACGGTTGGTCGCATTTTTTTGTCAAACTCAACATAAAAGCGTTTCATGCAAAAATAAAGATCAAGTTTGTGAACAGCTGAAATCGGATTGGGTGGGGGGGGTGTTCGTTGTGGGGAAATAAAAAAATTGAAAATATTTACTCCATTGAGTCGGATCGAAAAATGTTATATACGTAAGCAGGTTTTGGACGATCCAATGTAATCGTTACTTCTTTATGTTCAATGAGAATCTTTCTGCTTGTTGATTCACCTCATATGGTCCTGAGAAAAGAAGTGTGTGTGGTTTCTTTACAGAATGTGTCCGAAGGAACACAAGTGACCATGAAGAGAGTCTTTGTTTTTAGGGTCGCTTTGGTTTTAGCTCTGCTTATCGCTGTTTCAAATGTGTTCTGCTTCAAACTTTGACTTTCTGTTGCTCAGTTTAGCCGTATGAGTTATTGCGTTGGTCTTAATCTCACATGGTTAACCTAGAGTGGCGAGAACGATTCCTGGCCGGGAAATAGAGATTAGTTCAGTGATTATTAAAGCAAATCCTTAGTCGCATCTTGGCTGGAAACGGGTGGCGACCTGTAGATAACCCGTCCCAATTAGTTGTTGTAGCACAAAGTGGGCCTTAAGAAATAACAACAATAACTTGATCTCCTAATCACCAAAAAATAAGGCTGCTTAAGGTATAAAATTTAAATGTGTGTTTCTCACTTACTATATCACATATTTTTATTATTTTCAGATGGTGGCAGCAACGACTACGTACTTGGTCATATTGGTTCAGTTCCAACGATTAGAAACGCCTGAATGAACATGTATTTACTTGAAAGCAAATTTTCACACTAACTCTTTGGAAATGAGTGAATCACGATTATTTCCATCAGATTTTATGTACATAACAGAATCTGTAAAAAACCTATTAGAAAAAAAAGTTTACTGCAATAAATTCGATTAATTTATTCCCACATTGAACACTAAATACTGATGGGTTTATAATACTTAAGTATTATAAATACATATTGTTACGTTTTATTACCAAAACCAGTAATAAACGTTTTTAATATGAGTTCTTTTGGATTGCAAAATTAAATACTCACAAGTTTCACAGATTTATCACTGCACAATTTATTTCACAATGCACAATACACTTGGTAATTATTCTTAATTACTACTCACAGTATATACTGATAGCATCACTGTTCTTCAAGTTACACAGTCCAACAATTCACTCACGGTCACTGAAATTCGCAACAAGACGACACTGCACTTTCCTTTACTTCGCGGCACTGCACTGTCCTTTACTTCGCGGCACTGCACTGTCTTAAACACGGTACTAAACTGTTACTTACAGTCACGGCACAACACTGTTGTTCTTATAAAAACACTTTACCGCACTGTACTAAGTCGCACTGTAGCACTGATGTGAACATCAAGACAGGTGAGAATAAAACTGACTCGCTCCTGGCTGCTGGTATAGGTGGTTGGCATACATCAAAGAGGAATTGTCTTGGCCGTCGACGTCTGGTTGGAAGGTTCTGGTAGGACCTAGGACATTCTGTTTCTTTGATCTACGTCACACTTTCCAAATACGCGTCTCTCTCTCTCTCTGAAGGATTATTCATGTATTTAATTTTCGCAACAATATCATCATGATCTAAAGGCTACGCTTTATAGTTGCAACTTTCGGAAGTAGCTATTTTCCATATTAGTGTTTTTATTTATTAATGACCACTTTTTGTTACTTTGGCTAATTGGAACGGGTTATCTATTCCCATCCTGACCCCCTCTTCATATTATACCCACCATACTAATACGATGCTTCATGTCTTTAAAAAAAATGTATTTTTTTTAGGCATTTAGTGTCTTATTGATTTGGATGGTTTTCATATTATTATACCTACCGAAATTCATATGATGATTGGTGCTTTCAAAAAATTACTTTCACGGCCTCTTACTTCTCACAATTCTAATAACCTTACCTTCAAATATATTTGTGATAAAAGCTATAATATGCCCAAGAGGTTTCACCCTCCATTTTCCATAGCCTTGATGAGACTTTTACTGTCACTTACCCCATTCAGAATTTCCACGTTGGGTTCTTTTTTTGAATCCAAATTGTTCTAGTGATTCTATGCCAAATCCTTATTTCCACTGCTTCCAGTTTATTATATTTCCAGTAGAGTCCAACGTTCCCACTCGTAAAGGAGTAAAATCCAAATGAAAGACTTGGCAAACATTTTTTTGGCATCCATGCTTAAATAGTTAAAATACTCCTTTTTCTTTGGAAGGCTTTAGCAACTGCTATTCTTCTTTCGACTCTAGCTCTACTCTCTTTATGTTCAGTGATGATGCTCCCTAGGAAACTAAACTCATTCACTTTTAGCAGATTTCCCTTAAGGGAAATCAGCTATTGAGGTTGTACTCATGACGGAATTTTCGACATTTTTCTTCAAATGTTCATCGATCCTACCTAGTAGATGACGAAAATGAGGTCCGTTCAAAACTGTATATATATATCTATATATATATATCTATATATATATATATATATATATATATATATATATATATATATATATATATATATATATCTATCTATCTATCTATCTATATATTTGTCTGTTACCGCTCTAGCGGTCGCAATTTTTGTTTGATCCTTACCAAACTTCATATTTAAGCGTTTTATGTAAAAAGAAAGATCAAGTTCGTTAACGGCTGAAATCGGACCAGTGGGAGGGGGGGTTTAGAGGGGAGGATTTTCGAAAATTCGAAATATCTCCGTTACTATACGTCGGATCAAAAGATTGTATAGAACCAATCTTATTGCAAATTAAATTTACTATAAATATTGTTCTATACATTAATTCTCTATCTTGAATATTAACCGAGATATTTGCATTTGTATTCTGCGTGTCACCAATAGGCTATGTTCGGAGTTTCCGACGAGAGCTCTGGCGGCCATTTCCATAACTATCGTCCCTTGTGAATAGGTTAAGAGGTTAGGTTAACTGTTAGAAGCTACTGGGTTATTACGCCCTAAATAATGTTTTTTAGGTTTAGAGGTTTCTTACTACTACAGTTGTTATTAGGCAGATTTCTCTATTGTAAAACTTCACGTGGGAAATCTGCTTAGTTTACGCAGCCCCTGCGTGACGGACTTTGTATTTCAAGTATAATGTGTCTAATTCACGTATTTATATTTCCTTGGCTTTGTTTCTTCTCTACTACCAAAACTTTTGTGTTTATGTGCATTTATCTTCAGTTTAAACTGACCTAGGGCTTCCTTGTAGCATTCTATTCGTCTCTACTTGGGACTTTACGAAGAGTTCATATTAGCAAGATGGAAGTTGCAAAGAATTATAACAGCAACTGACTACAATTCTCACACGAGCTTACACATTGTTTATTATATTAGTTTTTAGAATTTATAAGTTTTTAAGGTGAATTTTTCTTTTAATCGACAGGGTTCAATACTAAATACAAAGTACGCTATAAGTGACATTCTTTATAAATAATGAGGAGAAACTTAACACCTTAAGAGACGATTACCTAACTCTAAATTATATCTTGGCCAATTAACGAAAAGTATACATTTCATATTTAAACATTGTTGATAGTATTGAAGCTCTTAATAAGTTTTTGTTGTTTTAGGAGATTTCCCTTAGGGAATTTTTCGAAATTTTTGTCAGTTTGTATACGATGCAACAAAGATGGTTGATCGCTTACTGAATGCCACACCATACGACATGACCGAATTACTAAATGGCCGTAGCCAATTTGCTAACGTAAATATTACATACCTCAAATACGTAAACGTTTTCAAAACTATTTAACAACACGCATTATTTCTACCAATCTACGTTGTTTCTAGAAACCAATTGAATGTTTGAGATTAAAAAGTTCTTTAAAAGTTTCAATTTATATAATGAAAAAAAATTTTTGACGGTATTGAACATTGTAAAAATCAAGAGGAAAGTATATTCACAGGAACGAATATATATTTCAATGTATCCTCAATTATGGATCTTAAACACTAAAACGTTACTAACCACCAAAGAAGGAATTCAACATTTATCAAATAAATAATTACTAGGGCTAGGATTCCTATGTAAATACATATTTGCTACTGACTTCGATATCACCTTATATCAACTCATAGTATATGTTTTAACGCAATTGGGATCAAATTAAGCCAATTTAATTTTACATATTATTACATATTTGACTAAATTTACATATTTCTTACATACTTTCGGAATTTTTACATATTTTACTCCATATTTGTTAATTTTTAAATAAATTTTTCTATTTCTTTACAACAAAACTGAATAACGAGTGCATGAAGAAAATTTTTTCACAAGAATTGGCCCTTCTATTGCCACTGTTGATTGCTTCTTAGAACCAAACCCTACAAAACAATTCTGAGATTCCATCTCCCTTGGTTTTGGCTCTGAATAAACATAACCAAACCTATTTCATAATTAGTGTTTATTTGTGAGTGGTAAAGTGCGTGCCACTCTTGTCAAACACGATTTGAAAATTATATTTTGTGATTAATTCAATTTTCATTTTTGTCGAAATGGGGAAAGTCGCAAGGAAAAACAAAGAACGAGTTTTAAAATATCTTCGTGAGTTTCCAAAAGAAACATTCAGGGGTGATGGAGGAATGTTATATTGTTCTTGCTGTGACAAGGCTGTATCCACTACGCAACGATTCCAAGTAACCCAACACATTGGCACAGGATCTCACAAATCGAACAAAGAGATAAAGTCAAACCTGAAGCAAAGTTTCATCACACCATCTACCTCATGCGGACACAGTAAGTCCACCTTTTATACAGATTTATGTCGAGCGTTTGTGCAGGCTGACATTCCGTTAAGCAAAATTAATAATCCGTCTCTTAAATTTTTTTTGGAAAAGTACATTGAAAAAAAAATGCCTGATGAATCCACCTTGAGAAAAAACTATCTACAAGATATATATCAAGAAACTCTTGCCAAAATACGGGAAAATATCAAGAAGGGGCCAATTTGGATCTCAGTTGACGAGACAACCGATGTTGAAGGCCGGTACATTGCGAATATTATTGTTGGAAGTCTCTGCCTAGATTCTTTTTCAAAACCATTTCTTTTAAATTGCCAGGAGTTAGAAAAATGCAATCATACAACAATCGCACGGTTTTTCAACGACTCTATGAGTCTTCTTTGGCCAAACGGTGTACTACACGAAAAGGTCTTCTTGTTTTTATCAGATGGAGCTCCGTACATGGTCAAAGCAGGAAAGCATCTTAAAGTATTTTTCCCGAAAATGCTTCGTGTCACATGCCTCGATCACGCATTTCATCGTGTAGCTGAATCAGTTCGGTCTGCTTTTCCTGAGGTAGACTCATTGATCTCATCAATAAAAAAGATTTTTTTAAAAGCTCCAAGCCGAGTTGAAATTTTCAAAGAAAGTTATCCTGAGCTGTCTTTACCTCCGCGACCTGTAGTTACCAGATGGGGAACTTGGCTAGAGGCTGCTCTGTACTACTGCACCAATTTCGACAAAATAAAGGACGTCGTATCAAAATTGGATGGCGAATCAGCCTCAGCCATTTCGCAAGCTCAGAATTTGTTGGAAAACCCGAATTTAAAAAATAATTTGGCATTTATTTCCTGCAATTGTGCTCGCATCCCTTCCACTATAACGCAGCTTGAATCCCAGAATGTGCCTCTATTGAAAAATATAGAAATTGTCAATGAAGCGATTCGCAAAATGGAAGGCGTCTCAGGAGAAATAGGAAATAGGATCCACGCAAAACTACAAGATGTCTTAAAAAAAAATCCTGGCTGGAAAGATATGCTGCTGATTGCAGACATCATAAGTGGAAAGGAGGTGACAGCAAAGCTTTCAGTTGAATGGAACCCTTCTGAAATAGTCGCGTTCCGAAACGCTCCAGTTACATCAGTTGACGTCGAACGCTCATTCAGCAGATTCAAGTCGATACTAAGGCCCAATCGACGTAGTTTTACGTTTGAAAATTTGAAAATGCATTTAGTCTCAAACTGTTTTCCTTACAGTGATTAAAAAGTTTTTGTTTTTGTATTTTTATGTTTAAACTAAAACCGTTTTTGTATTGTAATAAAAAAATGAGAGTACAAACTGTTTTAGAAGGTTATTCACTGTTTACATATTTCACTAATTTTACATAATTATGTACATATTTGTATCAAAATCAATACATATATATTTACATATTTGGCATTTTTAATTACATGAAAATCCTAGCCCTAATAATTAAATATTTATTTACAAAAGCTTATCTATAAACTTCTTTATCCGGGTCTACTCTACTTTGTTCCATCTCACGATAGTAACAGTGATCTAGTAACTGTTAAAATGCGTGATGATGATAATTGTGATAGCTCATCATCATATCCATTACCCTATGCATCATCTCACCTGTAGTAGTACCTGTATGCGGTGTCAGACTGTCTCTAGTAGAGCCTGGAGCAGGTGCCTCGTTCTTTAACAAAATCTCTTCTCTTAAGCTAAATTCATACCTCGCCTCACCAACACTATATTCCCAGGCCTTCCTCTTGGCTTCCTTCCTTCTACAGGGCTCTCGCACCCCTTCCTGTCAGTTCTTTCCTACTTCAACTTAAGGAGGAGATTGTGTCCCTCTGGGAGAGTGTCGGCCAGTTTGACTGGGGGTGTTCCGGATCATACCTCGTCGGACTTTTCCTCCCAATTTAGGATTGGATATCTCTGTCAGTAAAAGCTAGGCAAAACTAAGTCATCCGAGAATGCTAATAATGTTAAACCTATTGGTTTAATAAGGTTTCTATGGTTAACCAAAACCATTTGAGATAGTAAGATATGGTTTAAAATAACTCCTACCAATTGTGATTGATAATTATTATTTTAAAATCACGTTACTATCACGGGATGGATCAAAGTAGAAAAGGCCCTTATTTCCAACTAGAATTATATATCATACAGCAATTTCATGTATTGAACAATTATTTACAATAACTCTATACAGCACAAAGTGAGACCTTCCAAGTAAATGAAGTATCCGTTTCATGATCTATTCAACATGGAGGCCAACCTGGATTAGTATTACCAAATATGTAGCCGTGGCAGCAATCATCTGCAAATAGTTGCTAATTATCACTGTGAACAACCAAATTGAGTTAAGCAACAATAAAATTATTTGAAATAATCAACCTACCGAATGAACCAATGGATAGTCAACTCTGAAAAAGCCATGGGCAGTGAATTCCACCTGACGCTTCATTGATATATGCAACCGTAGCTTTGCCTGAAAAAAAAACAAACAAATACTCCAAAATTATACAATTCATTCAAAAACTCATGTCTCACATGATTATAAATTAAGCCCATCACGCTAGTACTTTGTAGGTAGCTTCTTCACCTGCTGCAATGACACGTCCATCAGATCTCACGTTCTATTCTCTATTTCACTCGTAATAAAACGTCTAGGTAAACAGCGCTTGAAATTTAAGCTGGAAATGATAGGGTATATTTCTTGCAATATTTGAATTTTTTAATTCCAAAATGGCGGATAGTCGTATGACCGTAGTTTAAAAAAAAAAAGTTAACAAAAATGATTTTATCCATCTTCGCTCCTATTGAATATAAATTTCAGCAGTTTTCCTTTAAAGGCAATCAAAAATGAGGCTCTGCTCATAACGCGATTTTCAACAATTTTCTTTAAATGTTCTTCGATCCTGCCTGATTTTTAGCAGATTTCCTTTAAGAAAAAGCAGCGATTGAGGCCGTACTCATTATGAAATTTTCGAAAACATTTCCTCGTTTTCGTTAAGTGCAACGAGTATGTAAATTTATCTATTACAAAACTCCACGAGAGAAATCTGCTTAGTTTACCCAGGCCCTGCGTGAAGGAGTTTTTTTATCTGGTTCCGTAGGGTTCCACGCTGGGCCGAATATTCTGCTCTACACCGGTTATCTGTTCCAGCGATCTCATTTTAAAATGCAAATTTCCTGTAACTTTTCGGCTACCTTCTTCAGGCTAAACATCGCGGCTACTGTTGATTTGGTTAGGTCGCAGTCAGGGGGACATATAATGATGATACTTTATTAGCAGATTTCCCTTAAGGGAAATCAGCTATTGAGGTCGTACTCATGATGCGAGTTTGGAAAAATTTCTTCAAATGTCCATCGATCCTACCCAGGAGATGACGAAAATGAGGTCCGTTCAAAATTATATATATATATATATATATATATTTGTCTGTTAACGCTCTAGCGGTCGTAATTTTTGTTTTATCGTTACCAAACTCGGAATTTAATCGTTTTATGTAAAAAGGAAGATCAAGTTCGTTAATGGCTGAAATCGGACCAGTGGAGGGAGGGGGGTTTAGGATTTTTGAAAATTCAAAATATCTCCGTTATTATGAGCCGGATCGAAAAATTGTATAGAATAAATCTTATTGAAAATTAAATTTACTATAAATATTGTTCTATACATTTATTCTGTATCTTGAATATTAAGCGATATATTTGCATTTGTATTCTGCGTGTGGTCGCCAGGAGTCGGCTATGTTCGGACTTTCCGCCGAGAGCTCTGGCGGCCGATTCCATAACTATTCGTCCCTCGTGAATAGGTTTAGACGTTAGGTTAACTGTTTTTTGGGGCTTGAAACTACTGGGTTATTACGCCCTAAATAATGTTTTAGGTTTAGAGGTTTCTTACTACTACAGTTGTTATTAGGCAGATTTCTCTATTGTAAAACTTCACGTGGAAAATCTGCTTAGTTTACGCAGCCCCTGCGTGAGGGACTTTTTTACTTAAGAAAGCAATACCCTTAAAATGTTATGTCCAGCAACAGCAGTACATTTCAATTTCTGTTTAATAGGGCTCTAACTAAGGGAGAAATAGAGAATGGTGAAATGAGGTGGCCAGTGTCATTGCAGCTCGTGGGAAATCTGCTTAGTTTTTGCAGTCGTATTAGTTAAGTAGGCTTAACTATGAATTTTTCATGAAAGAAAGAAAGAAATGTGAGGTAGTAAGTAGGTTAGTTTCGAACATCTAACAAACATTTCTTAAATATCAAATTTTAAACCATTTTTGAAATGATTGTGATACTAATATTTACATTTCTTGACAGTTCATAGGATTTGTCTTCGATCATTATTTGATAAAGGAGCTCTCTGAATTCTTCAATCTGCAATAAATAATGGGTATTATTTAGTTGAAGCAAAACTAAATATTCTACATTTCTAAATAAATACTTCTAAAACACAATTCATAGACAATCGAGACATTTAAATAACCCTATAATAATGTTTTTAGAATTGATTGCGGATCAAAACATCGACGAGTTCGTTAATGGCCGAAATCAAACCAGTGGGGGGGGGAGGATTGAAAAAACTCGAAATATCTCCGTTATTATACGTCGGATCAAAAAATTATATAGAACTAATCTTATTGCAAGTTTAATGTACTATAAATATTGTTATATATTTAGTCTCTATCTTAATTATTAACGGAGGTATTTGCATTTATTAGTTTTCAGCGTTCAGTAAACCCCCACTCCTACTCATATCATATTAGCGATAAGCTGTTATATCATATACCACTTTATTCCAAGCTTAAATACCAAATATTGTTTTCATTAAACACTTAATTTGAGAGATACAAGCAAATACGGAGTGCAGTGACGTCATCAATTAAGATTTTCAGGTCGTAAATCGAAAAAAATTAAATTCTTCTTAACCATACTGGACATTTAACTGTTCCATTACACACTAAAGATCGTATTAGTTAATGGCTGAAATTGTAGGTGGAATGGGGGGGGGGTTGGAGAGGGAATTTTGAAAATTCAAAATATCGCGTCTAGTGTGTTGTATTGCAAAATGTTTAAAAACCAATATGTTAAGCTATTGATATTCTACAATTGTTGTACTACACATTTTTTTCGTAATCTAAATAGTGTTGCGAAAATTAAATACATGAATAATCCTTCAGAGAGAGAGTCGCGTATTTGGAAAGTGTGACGTAGATCAAAGAAGCCGACAGAACGTTCTAGCTCCTAAAGGCCGGTCCAGACGCTCCGTTTTGCACAACGTTTTGTCTGCGCGGTTCAAAACGTTGCAGATAAAACGTTGCGTGTGGACTGGAAAACTGTGCAGTTTTGAACCCATTTCGAAGACGGTACAGTTTTAGTAAAACTGAGCCAGAGAGCATAGATTTCCTTGAACTGCGCAGACAAGTCGGCGTGTGTGGATGGTAGCACCGTTTTCCGATTCATTTTGATACTCAGTTTCAATTCGTCAGGCGACAATGGCTGACCTTCGGCAATGTTCTAGGGAGTTTTTAACAGATTTTATTGGTCTGAATGAAAGTTTCCCGTGCGTTTGGCGTGTTAAATCAAAAGAATACAGTGACAGGGATAAGAAGGGGGAGGCGTATGAAAGTTTAGCAAATAAATTTAAAGAAATTGATGCAACGGCAATCATTTTCATAGCTTCATCACGGCAATACTTGCCTTTCATGTGCTGATATTACTGTTCTCGTACAAGTATTTTCTTTGTTGATATGCGATGTTACTAATTCCAATAAATAAGTATATGTGTCAACGTCCATTCGCAAGTACTTCCGCCAATCAGTAGGTTCATCACGTAATTCACGCTATAATTTGATATGTGAAAAGTGCTTCTTTTTTAGAAGCCACTTCCGCGACCACTTTGAACGCCGGGTACTTCTGAGATGTTGCAATCTTTTTTTTTTAACAAGACACATCGCGAAAATCGACCAGAGTAGTACCTCCTCCATGACGATCTCACACAAAACTGTGCAAAATATACAGATATGTCTGTGCCGTGTGGACGCTCTACAAATTGCAACGTTTTCAATCCGTCTTAAGACTGCGCAGACAAAACGTTGTACAAAACGGAGCGTCTGGGCCGGCCTTTATAGACTCGTCCAGCCCAGCGTCGAAGGAACCAGACAATTCCCCTTTGATGTATGCCGACAACCTATATAAGAACGGCCAGCCGTGAGCAGTCAGTTTTTATTCTCACCTATCTTGATGTTCACATCAGTGCTACAGTGCAACTTAGTGCAGTGCGGCAAAGTGTTTTTGTAAGAAGAAAAGTGTTGTGCCGTGACTATAAGTAACAGTTTAGTGCCGTGTTTAAGACAGTGCAGTGCCGTGAAGTAAAGGACAGTGCAGTGCCGCGAAGTAAAGGACAGTGCAGTACCGCGAAGTAAAGGACAGTGCAGTGCCGTCTTTCTGTGAATTTCAGTGACCGTGAGAGAATTATTGGACTGTGCAATCTGAAGAACAGTGACGCTATCAGTGTATACTGTGAGTACTAATTAAGAATAATTACCAAGTTTATTGTGCATTGGGGGCTCAGGTTAGCCCTGTGAGTTAAAGCGTTGACCGTTATCTCACGGTAAACCTAGAGTGGCGAGTTCGATTCTCGCCTGGGCAAAGGAAATTATTTAGTGACGAAATTCATTAAATAACATCCTAAAATCCCACCCTGGCTAGAAAAGGGTGGTAACCTGTAGATAACTCGGTCCAATTAGCGTTAGTTGCAAAAAGTGGACGTTAATAAATAATAATAATATTGTGCATTGTGAAATAAATTGTGCCGTGATAAAAACTGTGAAACTTGCGAGTATTTAATTTTGCAATCCAAAAGAACTCTGATTAAAAACGTTTATTTCTGGTTTTGGTAATAAAAACGTAACAATATTAAGCGAGTTATTGGCACTTTATTGCTTTCAGCCTTCACCCCCCCCCCGCCCACAACTCTTTTATTCAGTGGTTTTTTTTTTTAGCATAGAAATAGAGAATGAGATCACAAGTGTCTCATACCAGCACCGGGAAATCTGCTTAGTTTACGTAGCCCCTGTGTGAGGGACTTTTAACAGAGATATATATTTGACTGTTACTGCTCTAGCGTTCGCAATTTTTGTTTAATACTTACGAAACTCGATATATAAGTGTTTCGTGTAAAAAATAAAGATCAAGTTCGTTAACGGCTGAAATGGGAGTAGGGGGAGGAGGGTGGGATTTAGAGAGGAGGAATTCGAAAATTCTTTATATCTCCGTTAGTATGCGCCGGAACGAAATATTGTATAGAACCAATCTTATTGCAAATATAATTTTCTATAAATGTTGTTATGTACATTTTTCATTATCTTAAATATTAGCCCAGATATTTGCGTTTTTTGTTTTCGGCCTTCAGTAAACCCCCCCCCCCCCAATCTTACTCATGCAATATCAACAATAAGCTGTTATATTATAACGCAGTTTATTTGAAGCCTAAATAATAAATATTGTTCTCATTGAACTTTTACGTCATGAGATAAATGCAAATGGGTAACGCAAGGGGGAAATCTGCTTAGTTTCCGCAGCCCCTGCGTGACAGACTTTATTTGTATGTCCAAATTGATCTAGCTTTTGTACAACCCCTGTTAGCCGAGGAGGATCCGGAATGACCTATCTCCACTAGACTGTTGGGTCTCACTGTGTCCGGGAGGCCTGTGGTCAGTTCACCCTGTGTCAGGGCGGTATCTAAAAGAGTATCGTAAGTCATCCCGAGATATAAATTGAAAATATGTATTTACTATGCAATTGAGGAAAGAATTTATTTATTGGAAATTTACGTAAGATTTATATATCATGCAACGTGATCGTAGTACTAATGTATGTTATGTGTATTTACATAAAACTTACCTTATTTTTAAGTTTCTCAACATATCCTGAAAGAGAGAGAACTACCAGAAGTAGCAATGTGATCCATGATGAAGAGATTACCTTGGAATATATTTGTTTGGACGTTATGAAACTATAAGTACTTATGACCAATTTGAGGAAGTGAGATGCAATAGTTAGGAGGATTTGCTCTGAGAACAGCTGATTAATATCTTCGCAGATCAAACAGATGTCTTCGACAATAGTTGTCAGTTTGACAAGGACAGAGCCGGACTTCCAGATGGAGATGTTAAACTTGAGCCAGGCGGCTGCGTCGGTGCAGTTGGAAATGAGGACGAAGACGGCGTGGAAGAGGGACACGAGACCGTATACATTGACTACCTGGAACAGCATAAGCAAATACTGCGAGAGCTGAGACAGGACTTTAAACCTGAAAGGTTTGAACGAAAAGAGATAAACCCTCATGGAAACGCACAATACCCAACACAAGATCGGGACTATAAGACCCGACCGCGATGGAGTACCGTAAGTGATGAAATAACCAAGGCTGTACAGGCTGTTCTCTGTACTTTCAATCCTTCTAAAAATGTCTTCTAATCTATCTTTCCTTATCGAATAAACGAATGAAAAAGAGATAAAATGAAGGCAAGTCACTAAGCAATTCGAAAATTTGATAGAATTTACAATTATGTCGCTTTTCTTCATGAGAGCACCGCTTATATCGGTAGTGGTCAGTAGAAAAACCAACAAGTAATTGTATATTAACAATAAAACTGACAAGCGAATCAATTTGTTTTCATAGACCAAAGGGCATACACCCAGTAATTTCAAATACCGAAATTGGTTATTGAGGTATTTTTCAAATCTATTGCTCATTGAATGTACGTAAGTTCCATACATTTTTTTTTTGGTTACAGGAGATATGATAAACGTTTAAGCAAGTCTACTACTTCATAACTGTTTATTTTTTTTTAGTTTTCTCATGTTTGACATTAAGACTAATGTACTTCAGGAATTGTTACAGGGAGGGGGGGGGGCGGGAAGAAGTGTGATATTGCCCCACTATCACAAAGAGGAATAAATTACAGTGATCAATGACAGGTAGCAATGAATATAATGAATCTATTATCTCTTTGTCAGAAAGAATATCCCTAATAATCGATTAACTTTTCAAAGATATTATGGGGTCAAGAGAATTCAAACAAGTCAAAAAGTCCTTCACTCAGGGGTTACTAAACTAAGCAGATTTCCCAAGTGCTAGTATAACATACTTGTGATCTGGTGGATATCTATATCTATGTAAAAACTGATAAGTAAAAGGATTGTGTGGGAGGGTCGGGGGTTACTAAAGGCTGAAAACTAGAAAGTAAAAATAACATGCTTAACCCTAGAACGGTAGATATTATTTCCCACTTAATGGTACTGATACGTAAATTTTACGTGTGCAACTGGTAATTGGTGAAATTATTCAAAATTTGTTAATGTTTGTGACTATTTTTTTATTTTATTAAAACATACACTTTTCTTTAACTTATATCAACGTTAATATCTAATAATGTGCACGACATTCCTTTCAGGCGCTTTGTTCGAAACACGTTCCGGAGGTTGTGTGCTCCATTCATATTCATTCTTACGAAGCGCAACCCCGCCTTCTACATTTATTGCAACTGATCTGTCAATATTGTGTGGTTGAGAGGTTTTAGGCTTTTTTTTGCCTCTGTGTTTCTTCTCTTTCTTCAATTGTCTTCATTTTTTCTAAAATTGTCTCACTCTCATTGCTATCTAGCCCACTCTGTGTTGGAATCATTTCTGAAGGCTCAACCTCATCATCACTTAGAGAATACTCCAGATAATCATCCTTGTCGTATCCATATCCATCTATTTCATAATTGTCATTTTCCCCATCTGACTCATCGGAGAGTTATTTCAACAAATTTCTGATTTCTACATCCGTTGAATATTTTGACTCCACTTTTCCGAAACTAAAAACAGATTATTATTATTATTATTTATATACTTTCTATTCATCTTTGTCTTTTTTAAATTCAAAAATAAAAATCAATAAGAGAAAATTAATAAGAATATAAAAATAAATTGAGAATAATATTAATTAAGTTATGGCTTAAAAACCGGTTATTTGTAGCGATTCGAAAGTTTTACGTGCCAAAAAGTTGCGGTTAATAGTACTGATACGTAAATATTACGTGTCGTTTTTATTTTAAAAAATAGTATTAGATGAGTGGGAAGGTTCATTTAGCTGCATTTGGCGGAGGTGAAGGCCGAACTGTCTGAAGGGCTCATTGCTGAGGGGTGAGAGTGGTGGGGTCTTTAAAGGCCCTTAGATAACAGTTTAAACCAGATCACACGTAATTTTTACGTTCAATACCATTCTAGGGTTAATACTTGAGTTACGAAATAATGTATAGAACAATTGTATAGCATGAAAAGCTTAACAAGATTGGTTCTATAAAATTTTGCGATACTACATAAAGGGGATATTTTGAATTTTCAAAATTTCCCTCTTTAACCCCCTCCCCCATCATTTAGTTTTACATGAAATGATTATATATCGAGTAGGTTACTGTATATATAAAATTTTGAAGAGGCCCAATTTTTGTCATTTACTAGGTAGGATCCGTGGACATTTGTGGAAAATATCCTGAAAACCAATGAGTAGAAGGTCAGGAAGTAGTATAAGTAGAAATACTGTAAGCTGAAAACAGGAAAGCCATAATAGTTTTGAAAAAGTGTATAGAAAAACAATTGTAGACCATCAATAGTTAAGCAAGATTGGTTCTATAACATTTTACAATGCAACTTATTTTTTTACTTATAACATTTTACAATGCAACTTATTTTTTTACTTATAACATTTTACAATGCAACTTATTACAGAGATATTTGGATTTTTCGAACCACCCCCTCTAAACCCCAACTATTCCTGGTCAAATTTCAGCCAATAACAAATATGATCTTTAGTGTTGAACGAAACAGTTGCATGTCGAGTATGGTATTGAACAAATAAACATTTTCAAGAAAGGATGTAAAATCTTAATTGATGTCATCACACCACAACATATATATCTCACAAATTAAAGTTCAATGAAAAGAATATTTGGTACTTAACCTTCGAACAAAGTGGTTAATGCTATCACTTCTTCTTATTAATATGACACGAGTAGCAATAGGGAGTTACTGAAGGTTGAAAACTAAAAAATTGCAAATATCTCAGTTAATATTCAATGTAAAAACATTTACATTGAATATTAACATTTATAGGACACCAAATTTGCAATTAGATTGATTCTAGTCAATCTAACAGGCCAACTTATAATAAAGTTTATTTCGAATTATCGATCCCCCCCCCCATCTAACAAGCCTGATTTCAGACATTAACTTAACTCATCTAAGTATAAATCTGTAGTTTTACATAAAACGCCTATAGATTGAGTTTGGCAATGATACAACACAAATTGTGACCTCTAGAGCTGTAACAGACAGTATGTACATAATCACTCAAATAGGGCTAGGGAAGATTTCTATGAATTTTAGCAGATTTCCCTTAAGGGAAATCAGCTATTGAGGTCGTACTCATGACGCGATTTTCGAAAAATTTCTTCAACTGTCCATCGATCCTACCCAGGAGATGACGAAAATGAGGTCCGTTCAAAACTATATATATCTATATCTATATATCTATATCTATATATCTATATCTATATATCTATATCTATATATCTATATCTATATATCTATATCTATATATCTATATCTATATATCTATATCTATATATCTATATCTATATATCTATATCTATATCTATATCTATATATCTATATATATATATATATATATATATATATATATATTTGTCTGTTAACGCTCTAGCGGTCGCAATTTTTGTTTGATCGTTACCAAACTCGGTATTTAGTCGTTTCATGTAAAAAGGAAGATCAAGTTCGTTAACGGCTGAAATCGGACCAGTGGGAGGGGGGGTTTAGAGGGGGGGATTTTCAAAAATTCGAAATATCTCCGTTATTATGCATCGGATCGTAAAATTGTATAGAACCAATCTTATTGCAAATTAAATTTACTATAAATATTGTTCTATACATGTATTCTGTATCTTGAATATGAACCGAGATATTTGCATTTGTATTCTGCATTGGTCGGCAGGAGTGAGCTGTTTGGTACTTTCCGAAGAGAGCTCTGGCGGCCGTTTTCGTAGCTATTCGTCTCTCGTGTCTAGAGATTTTAATCTGTGAAAATAGTTTTTCTTATTTCTGTAAATATTCACTGGGACACTAATTTTTAGGTTGTAATTTAAAGTTGTATGTTTTTAACTCTTGACCATCGACATGTACATATATTTTCTAAATTTCTCAATTAAATTACATATTGTACAACGTTTTTATGGTATTTGTTTGCCAGCAGGGCACTGATGATGGAGCGTATGCTCTGAAAGCGCTCTGTCACAACGAATAAAGAATAGTGAAGGAACGAGGCGTTTTTTCTTACCTGAGATAATAATTCCTTCACCATCCAGCACCTCAAAAATGGATCGAAAAATTGTACAGAATCAATGTTATTACTAATTAAATTTACTATAAATATTGTTATATACATTTATTCTCTGTCTTGAATATTAACCGAGATATTTGCATTTTTATTTAATCTGGGCGGCTAACGGTCGAGAGTGACTCCCGCCAAAAGCTAGTTCGGCCGTTGTCCTTGAATGCTCGGCTCTTGTGAAACTTCTCTATTGTAAAACTTCACGTGGGAAATCTGCTTAGTTTACGCAGCCCCTGCGTGACGGACTTTTTTATATTTGTGGAGTCAATTATCTCAAGGTACAACATTGGCTATATGAGAATCCCAATTTTCTGCTACGAGTGGAGGGGGTTATTTCTAGAGGAAATAAACATCCATCAATACTTTTGTTAGCATTGGTTTATACAAAAAAAAGTCAAAGAATGAATTATGTTCAGAATAACACAATATTTTTGTACTAAGTCGTTATTTACATTTATGAATTTTGACTCCCACCTTCTGTGCGACAAATTGTTTATGATGAATATTATATTAATACGAGCAATTTGATACTTTACTTTACTACTCATTCTTTAATACATTACATCTCATTAATTCTTCTATCGTATTACATTAGAATGCCTGAACACACTTTTTATCATAGGCTTTCTCTGGATGCTAAGATAAAACAATTGTTTTATTTTGACGAGAAATTGATGTAGTTGACCAATAATAAATTTTTCATCCAATAGGCATTCCATGCTTCACACTCATAACTATAAATATGACTTATTTGAAGGCAATAAATGGATTATTTAGTACTTTCGATTAACCAATATTTAAATTTTGACAGGAAACCATTATTATGTCAGTTATGTTTCCGGATAACAGCAATTCTAACCATCAATTTGTCTAACTTCTTTTATTACGGGTAAAACAAATGAATGGCATCATTTTTACTATTAGAGTTATTAATGAAATGGCAGGATGATTTTGTGTATCCAATCTTTATATTTCCACGGGAAACATAAATTATATTTAATAGAAAAATTGAAGCTGATAGATCGCTTTGTAAGGAAAAGAATCCATATCTTTTCAAGCTTTAGATGGCTATATTTAAGTGATCCATTTTCATTAATACATTTATTAATAGCAATACAATGTTTTCTGACAGAAAAGAAATTTATTTTCCTAATAAAGGAGCATAAAACTGAAGATTGTAAAAGGAATCAATTAAAATGAAGAAAAAAAAAAAAAACTTTAATCCAGAATATATTCTAAGGTTTATAATCAATGGATAACAACTTATAAAACAGAAACTTTATTTGACAATTTTTGCCAGATAATTAACACAGAATTCTAAGCAGAACCAATAAAGAAGATATAACAAAACAAAATTATATCTGTTATACGAGTATAAAATAAAGCTAGCCGACTAACACATTAAGCAAAATACTTAAAACACCAACAGCTTTTTGTTTTAAATAATTAAAAGACATTTAATTAAATAAAAGTTTCACCATTTTAAATAATATTACACTTATCTTATATAACTAAAGAATGGCAAGCACTTATACATGTAATAAAAACTTATTAAGGGAGAAAAAATTAATAAATAATTGATGCTTTTCATTAAATAATTTAAAAATATAACAGTCTTCCAAAATTCGCATAACAAATAATTCACTTTTACTCAACATAAAAAAAGAAAGAACAACTTACTCCTAAACTGGACTACATTAAATCTATGGTAATGACAGTGGAGTCAATGAGCAGATTTATTTTGGAATTAGTCATAACTTCTTCAATTATGATTTTTCTTCGTAAAACCTTACACATTTTTAAAATAATAAAACTACTATAACTTCTACTACTACATCGGATGAATGTGAGAAAATTTGAAGAAATTTATGATATCTAATTTTTGGATAATCATTTTATTCTTAGTGGAAATTTCCATACGACTTACAATTTCTAAAATATAATAGCATACCTCAATGCACTGATCAGTAGGACTTAAATTCAAATGACAAAAATAAGTATACAAATTGGCTATATTCTCAGACTTTCATCTGGTTCTCTCAGTACCTTCTCAGCATCAGTAGAGAATTGAGGAGTTGCATTAAATAAAGAAGTATCTAACTCTAGTTAGGAATGTCATATACAAAAAAAAAAAAAAGGAGACAAATCCTCTCTAAAAGTCATGAATGATTGACCACCCTCCCATATGCTGATTTATTTTGTCAGAGGTTAGTTTAATTATTCCCACAACGTCGTATAGTGAATTCCTAAAACACCTGAGAAGGCAGTGACATTCATATATGATGCCAATAGTATATAGTAGAACTCTCGTATGTAGCAGTCAGTTAAGTGAGGCTAGCCGAGCCCCTAAAACTAATCACAGGCAGAGTTCTTTCATCCACTCTTTCTTTAAAGTTGACATAATTCTGGGTGTGTGGGAGTGGAAAATACTGACTCAAGGAGCCCAAAGAGTAGAATCGTAAGGCATCATAATAAACAGTAAACATATCACATCTATTCACAAATGGAGTAGATACCACTTAATTAAAAACACATCCGATACTCATGATAGCACTTTTAGAAGTATTTGTCGTTAAACCTGAAGAGGATCGTCCAGCTTAGTGAGCCACATCAAAAATAAAAGTCCATCAGGGGCTACGTAAACTAAGCCGATTTCCCACATGACACACGTCAAATCTCATTTCACCATATAGCTTTTTTTTCAAATGAAAATTCAATGAGTTGAAGTGGGAGGTCAATAAAATATTAATATATGAAGTAGACATATAATAAAGGCCAGGCGTAAGGACAAATTGTCGTGAACAGACTATCATATTATGCGGAGGTTTTTAATAAAGTAGTGAGAAAGAAGAGTACTTTATGACTTTCTACCAGCTTCTATTTCATTTGCTAATTTATTATTTATTGAGAATTCATTATTCTAACATACAAATTTGAGGAGAGGAAATCATATACATTTACACAAAAATCACTCTAATCAAAGTAGTCATAATCGGGTTTATATTAATGCTCATAGACTCCACTAGTGACTCATATAATTCTACGCGTCAGCTAAGCCTACATTCTATCGGGGCTCTTTCAAGCAAAATTAAACTAAACTTAAAATAAAAAAATATTTTGATTAGATAACATATCACATTGAAGGTAGTATTCTGTTACATTTTACCTTCATAATAAATATGATAACATACTAAATAAACTGATATAAGTTCAGTTTAAATATTTACTACTGTATTGTACAGTTGTTGTTCTTCTGGGTTAATCCTGCTCTACTTAGGTCACGCTCTATTTTATCATCATCTTCAATTCTGTAAATTAAAATATTTCATGTTAAAAATCAATAAAAATAAGTTCTTTATTTATGTCCTCTTTTTGCTACTATTGCTAATTGGGCCTGGGGGCTAAGGTCAGTCAGTTAAAGCATTGCATTAGCCTTAATCTCACATAACAAACCTAAGAGTGACGAGTCAATTCTCGCCTAGGCAATAGGAATTTATTTAGCGACGGAATTCATTAAATAAAAACCATAGGTCCCACCCTGGCTATGAAAGGGTGGCAACCTGTAGATAACCCGTCCTAATTAGCCTTAGTTGTAAAAAGTGGACGCTAATAAATAAAAATAAAAAAAATAATTGGGCCTGGTTATCTACAGATTACCATCCTTTCCTAGCCAGGGTGGGACTAAGGATTTTATTTAATGTGTTCATCACTAAATAAATTCCTATTAACCAGGCAGAAATCAAACTCTCCACCCTGGGTTTACCATGTTCGATTAAGATCAACGCCTTAGCTCATATCTAACCTTATCTCTCATTATAAATAAAGGTTCTTCAGAGGGACTCTGCCATTTTAGTACTGAAAGATAAATAAATTTACAAGACTGACGCATAATAGCTGATTTCCCTCGGGGAAATTGATCATAATGCTAAAAATGAACTAGATTTACAGAATTCTATTTTTTTTTTTTATGACAAAGTAGTGAATTTTGTTTTTTTAAGTTAAATACAATAAAATAGAAATTAATTAGTTAGCTGAAACAATAAATGGCCAGATAAATGTAGGTAGGTAAATTCATAATTATTCATATATGTAGCAGTCCCATTCGTTAATTTAAATACAGCAAAAGAACATTTTAAGAGAAGAGTATTAAAGATTATTAAAAAAAAAAAAAAAAAAAAAAAAAAAAACCTAGTTATTTCATAACTAATTAGATAAAGACACTACGCTTACGCTTTTTCTTGTGAATCTAGATGATGAACTAGTTCATCCCTTTTATTAACTATATTAACAAGTTCTCCTAGTAGTAGATTTTCTCTCAGTTTCTGCTCTTCTGTTTTCTGCCAATCTAAATATAAAAATACAATTAAATAGTGGAATCGTAACATACAAATTCTTATCATGTAGGGGTTGTTTAATCTTTCCCTATGATGGGTCTCAAAAAAGAACCAAGAGGCACAAGAAGCCTAACAGGACTTAACAGTATTTAAAATGTTAGTTGCACTTGTGAACTCTATTATTATCCAGAGAAAACTTGTACAAAACAATAGTTGTAGAAAATAAAAATCCCAAAAACATTGGTTATATAAAAATTTTCAACAAGGCTCAGTAACCAAGATATTACGAATTTTTAATTATTCCACCTCTAATCTCCCTAATATAGAGAAAAATATTTATATAGAACATTCAGAATCAATTTAACTTGCAATAAAATTGGTTCTATGCATTTTTTTGGTATAAAGAAGATAATCCACTTTTTGAAATTCTCAATGATTTGCGGTAAAAAAAATCTAAAGACTTATCCATCAGGTCTAGAAGAGGCTAGGTAAGAGTATGAGAAGTTAATCCACCCCTCCTATTTATAGAGACCCATCCTCAGTAATTAATTCATTTCAATCAATCATTCAATAATGATAGTTGGTTATTTATTTGATGCTCTATCCATAAATCAAAAGTACAAGAGCAGAAGTGTATAAAGTGTGTTTACCTTCCATAGCTAAAATTGTACGAAGTTCTTCATTCAGAAGTTCAAACCTCCTCTCAAGATCATCTTCTTTTTCACTAAAATCAAGAAATTTATAATACATGATATAATGAATAAAATAGTTAATATTAATGTAATCACTAGTTTTCTTTTTTCCAAATTAGTCTGGCAAATTTCATAATAATCAAAGATAGTTTTCTTACAGTATATTTAGCTGCATCTGCCTTCGAAGTAAGGCATTCTTTTTATTGACTAGAGTAAACCATCTTGCCATAAGCACCTCTTCGAGCTCTCTGTCGGAGCCTGAAATAAATATTATTTTTTTAAAATTTCCTCATTGAAACAACAATAAAAAATACAAAAAAAAATATAAATTTATTGCACAATATTTTAAAATTTTCATTTAAAAATACTTAGGAAAATAATAGTAACAAACGTGAATGGCATCTCTTAAGGATGAAGAACAAGTTAACTAATTTCACTCTAAACAGTCTATATTTTTGTACACTAACTTGAGCAGAAGTTAATCATTAGCTCAGATTTTTTATTGATAACAGTTCTTATGCATTAATCTGTATTTTAATCAAAGGTTATTGAGAATTATGAATTTTTCATGTTTTATTTTATTTTAATTCCTTAATTAAAGTAGTGGCATAATAACTTTGATTCAGTATTATTAAGAAGAACTCCTTTCATTAAATTATACTTCTAGGATGCCAGATAAAAAAACTTACTTCATTTTTCGACCAGCCATTCAAGAATTTCTTGTACCGAAAGAAAAAAAAATGTGATTTTACAATAGAGCTCATTGAAGTTGAAGCTACAAACCTATGACACTTTTAGATTCTATTACCAGGAACAGAGATATTTTGCTTTCTGACTATCCTAACAAGAAAGAGGTCTGCTTACCTGTTTCCATGATTTTTCGCAAGTCCTTCTCCAGACCTGCTGCCTGTTTATCTATCTGTTTTTGCTCCCTCTCGAGAGCTTCCATTTCATTCTGAATATAACTTCCAACATCTTTATTGAACTGAAAAAAAAAAAATATTTTAAAGATTATAAAATGAGAAAATCTCCAGGGGATATCTTGAATATATTTTTTACATATAGTAAGCTAAATAGCAAACTATGAAAGTTGACTGACCTGTTTGTTAGGTTGATCAGGCGATATTCTCTCCATAAGTGAAGTGAAAGAGTATAGAGGGGAGAGTGGATTCTGATTTTGTTTGACAGGGCTCTCACTAGGTGATGTTCTTCTATTTCCATTATCCTCTGTTGAGTTCTGTAACAATAATAAAGAAATATATTTCTGGTATAATATTATTGGAGTAATGCAATATATAAAACAGAAAATAGATACATAGATTTATGTTCCACTTCTATTCCGGTTGAAATATTTAAAGAAACATTGTTAATATAATGCTTCATCTTATCCCCTTCACCTAGTTGATAGTTCACCTTTATCTAGTTTAAAGTTCACTTATTAGACCACTGAGCAAAACTTTATTATGTTTATCAGTTAAATTGAGATCTAATGACATAATAGATTATGAAAACAAATGTAATATAAAATTTTATATTTGGCCATATTCAATCCTAAATGTAGCAAACTATTTATTCAAACTTTTCTACAAGAAATCTTATTGTTGTAAAAATGAAATTACTCGTGAAATATACAAAATATATCTTTGTTAGAAAACAACATATCTAACACCTTTTCTCTTGTTATTCACAAATATTGATAATTTAGAACAATTGGGCATACACTAACACACTGTAAACAAACAATAACTCTAATGCAACAAGAAATTTATAAAGTTTCTGTTCAATACAACACTATTTTTCAAGACTAATATGCCAGAAATACAGATAGCTTTTAATAAACATTTCAAAAAATGAACATATTGTAATTAAAGATTTCATTTACTAGAAATGTAATCCCTCTTTATTACTTAAAGAATAAAAAAGTCAGGAGGATAACACCAATAAATGTAAATCTTAGTAGTAGCTTAGTATTGTAATTATTTTTTAAACTTATTGTCACAAAAATATGCACAGTATATTCTAAATTTTCTTCACTCTAAGTATGTAAATTTTTCTTAAATTCATACACTCATTAGATCAATAATGCACTATACTCTACTATACAGTAGAGCCAGATTGAAGGGCGGGGATAGGGCACTAGAATTATTTAGCTGTGCGGTTAAAAGACTTTGAGTTTAGGTTTTTATCATTCTTTTGTGGCCAATCAACATGGTCACCATTAGAATGAGTAACTGCTTGAATAAAAAAGAAGCGATCTTGGGTCTATAATGCAATCATAATACAGCAAGGAAAGCTGTAAGCGGGAATTCTTGGCCTTTTATAGGCTGTCCAGATAAAGATCTTATACATATATTTTTATTTATTTTTCATACTTCAGGCATTTAATGTAAATACAAACTATTAAAATTTCTCATTCACTTGTCAAGCTAAAAGATTGTGGCGGTCAAATAGCCAGTTACCACGTTGGGTGCAAAGACAAGTTATGGATGCTGAAAATGGTTGCTAATACTTCAAAACATTCATTTAGATTAACAAAAAATAAAAATTACTTTGGCAGGAGAACTAGGAAGGCTCCGTTGTGGGGATCCGTGTTTCACATTTTTGTTGTCTGTAGGTGAGGTTTCTTCTGTGGGAGTTTTTTCAAAACCTGCAAAGAAATAAGTGTAATGAGTAAAATTGAGGGATACATGTAATTCAAATTATAAATTATACTATATAAAAAGTAAAAAATATCAAACGAAAAGTTAGGGTTTCTTTACACGTTCAAAATAAGAATAATTTAAGCCATCCCATTAAATACAGTCTCTTTATTGGTTCAGCTCAATTATTTAAGGGAAATTAGCTATTGAGGTTGTAATCATGGCGCAGTATAGAAAATATTAATTCAAATCTCCATCATTTCTACCTAGGAGATGAGAAAAATAATGATATCATATCCTAAATAAAAAGATGATTTCAATTCTAAGCGCCTTAAAAAAAACACATGATCTCACAGCTCTTGCGTGACAGAATTTTGTCCTTTTTGAATTATAATCTTTCAAAAATTAAGTATTAATTAATTATTAAAATGAGCAAAAAAATAAGTTTGAAACAAAGAAATATAAAAAAAAGTAATTAATAATTATAAGGTAGATAGAAACTGAAGCTTAAAATTAAAGGAGTATTCATACAAAGAACACTGATCCATTAAGTTTCAGAGCTAAGTAACAAAATTGTCTGCCTTACTAAAAAATCATAATGCTGTTAGTTATTAACACCCACTTTGTGCTACTATGGCTATTTAGGATGGGTTACCACAGGTTACCACTCTTCTAGCCAGGTTGGGACTCTGGATTTTATTTAGTGCACAAAGAAATTACATCCACAAAAATATCAATTGTTCCACCAACCTGGTGATATTGTGCCAACTACTCCCATCTTTGCGTCAGCAATCAGTCTTCTTGCCCTCTCCCTCAGTTGGGCCTGTCTCTCTTCTTCACACTACAGCAAAAGTAAAAATGCTTTAATTTACAAAGGTACACTCGGTAATACATTCAACTGAGGCAAGCCTCACTGTCGTACAAACACCTTCTTTTAGGCCCTGTGAAACTTGGCACATTATGTATCTGAGGGAAAGACACTTTGCTTTACACATTTCATTATTCAATTTAAGCACCCACTACATGTAAAATATTGTATAAATTCCATTCATTTCAAAATTAATACATCCCAGGGAAATTTAAAAAAAAATAAAACCCAAAACTCATCAGTAATTGGACGCATTTTTTTTCAAATTGATAATTTGCTTTAAATCAATCAACTGGCACCAAAGTATTTCAAAAATCTTTAGCTAAAACTTCAGTTCATATTTTTTCCTTGTAGCTACTATCCCAAACAATTCCTAAACAAATTTATATATTGGGGATGTAAAAGATTTGAGTTTTTCATATTAAGAAAAAAAATTAATCTAAATTTACTGTCAATGTTACCATTAAAAATGTGATAACATGTCAAATACTTCTCCAAAAGAAAAACATTTAACTGTTTGTTAAAATTATTTCCGTGATCCCCTTTAATTATTTGCGTACTGTTGTTCTTAAGTTACTTTTGACCATTGCATAGTAAAAAAAGTCCCCATCCCTGAGAGTATTCCATTCTGTAACACTGGAGACGTAACACTTGTAACACAGTTTTTAGAATTTAGGGTTTAAAAATGTTCCACCCAGAGAGAGGTACTTATGGCATTTTATTCGTCTCCATAAAGCCAAAAAATGAGTTTTCTTAAATGAATTAACTTGTGGGGCATGGAATGTTTGATGAAATTCACCCAAATAATATAGTATACTAGATATTAAATTTAAAGAAAAGGATGTTTGTTAAATTGTCAAAAACTATTGAGATTCAAGATGAACCTGCTCATTGCAGAAGATTTCTCAAAAATTTGGGACGACACACTAAAATGAGGTTATATCAAACAATTTTATACTTTAGAGGACATAGGCAACTTCAAACAAAATCTAATTTCAAATAATTAATCATACTGTACATATCTAAAATGCATATATTTCTATCACCAGTGACAGTACACATAAATCTTATATTCCCAAATAAAAGAAGAAAACAAAAAAAGAAGCAAAAAGCATACCTGAGTAGGAGAAGTGGGTTGTGACTTAGAGGCCTCCCGTCGGGCATGTTCGAGCAGCTGCCTAGCTCTCTCTTTTAATTCATCATGCCGATTCAGAAGGCGCTACGTATCATGCAGTTAGTATTAACAAATAAATAAAATAACGACAAAACAAAGACAATCACACTCATAAATTAGTGGCCTTGCCAAAAGCTTTTAAAGCAAACCATTTCAAGGAATATTTTTTCTTACAAAACTTTAACCCTTTGTCCAGCTGTATTTGAACTATTTTAAGAGAATGCTTTGATGGTTCAGTGTTTTTTGAAACACCAAATTTCTAGAATTTCACTTAAAATAAAAATATATAATCGGAATTTAATGCATTAAAATAATTAACAGAATATCACTGACCTTATGGGAAGTAGAAGGGAGAACAAGAACAACTTTCAGGCACAGACAATAGCCTTTGTCTGTGGCAAAATTACGAAATTCCCATTATACAAAACAAGTATTTAAGAACTGATTTAAAGGGTGGAATCAATATAACCAAACCCTTAACGCACATAATCAACATGATTGCCCTGTTCTGAATGTTTTAACATTACTTCATATCAGTCACCAAGAGTTAATGTACAGTAATCAGTATTTATTATTTATTGATGTTATTATTAATGGCCACTTTATCCTTTTAAGGCTAATTTTGATGGGATTTAAACAGGTTAGCACACTTTTCTAGCCAGGGTGAGACTAAGGACTTTATTTAATGAGTTTGACACTAAATAAATTCCCATTTTCCAGGTGAGAACTAAATTCTCAACTTCAAGTTTACAAGGTGAGATAAAGACCAATGCCTTGCCGTGAGCCCCAAATTTATTCCTTATACATATAAGCACAGCTTTTGTAATTTAATCTCAATTTATAATTAACATGTATGTATTTAACATATGTTCTGTTTAGACTCCATCTTTATACCCCTAAAATGCTTATGCTTTTAGTAAGTTATATCTTTGTAATTTATAACACTCCAATGAAGTTCAACCATCTTGAATGATGACAGCTATTGGAGCACCATGGCAAATATACTGTTTCAACATCTATATTCTCAGACACTTGCTTCCATTTTAACCACTCAATTAACTGCTGTATAGAATGGTTGCTATAAAATAATATTGAAATGGGTAGAAAATCCTGTAAGTGCACCAGATAAAAAATTTCCTTTTGTATGACATTGAGATTTGGAACCAGGAGGAAGTCTTGCGGGGTTTTGTGTTTATTCATTTTTTTATAAAGTCAACTGAATTCCCCAACCTGGCCACCAAAGCCCCCAGTACAATAGATGGAAAATATTTAAATATGTTTTAAATCTAAGTTCTGTTCAAAGTTTAAATCTGCTTTAACCAGACAAAAGATTAATAGAAAAAAAATCTGATAATCTAAGTAAGCATTCCATTCTAGAATAAAAGGATGAACTAGGTAATGTACTAAGTGACAAATACACAATATATAATACATATGTATCATGACAAATTTTAATTTGATGTTTAAAAATTATTATCATGAACATTAAATTACATTTTTATAGGAAACTTTACATGAATAATTTTTAACAAATTTTTAACTAAAGATAAAACTAAAAGGAAAAATAAATACAGGCAGATAAATAAATAAACTAAAAAAAAAAAACACATTAAAATTGCCTTTATAAGGGCAGTGTAGAAGCCAAAACCTTAGAACTTTCTTAGATATAAGACTGGTCATTTTTCAAGTTTGTTACAAATGTGTAGGTAGTTATAAACAGTATTACATAGTCACAGAGAATGACTGAGTCTACAAAACTTTTCTGTCATCCTCTGTAGTATATGTTTTTCAAAGTTATTCACTCATGTAGGAAGAAATGTTTAATTAATGATAAATATTTTTTGTCAAAAGCGTTAACTATCTTTCAATACCCTGCATTTATAAGTTTTCATAGAAAAATATGCCCATTAGAGAAAAGAAGTACAACAAGATTACGATATATCTCTTTATCAGAATTTATCTATATTCAACAATGAAGAAGTGTGATTGAAATGTGGAGTGGAGAAGTCAGAAACAGCAGAAATGGATAGTAGTGGAGGTAACAGGCTTTAATGTCCATATGTTGTTGGCAGAGTTATATAAATTAAATGTTCTAATTTAAAAAAAGTGGTTGATAAAATTTGAATAAGCCTGGAGAAGTACAATGCAATTTCTTGAGAAATTAAGAGCTATACGGAAACCTATTGGGCTAATTCTAAAAATGTAACCAAACAAAAGAGTTAAGGAGGTAGGTTACACACCCTACGAATTTGAAACCTTGGTTTAATATAGTCGATGAGCCAAATTTATGTTCAAACCTAACCAGATAGGAAAAATTACAGCCAAGGAAATATTTATAATAGTTTTCGATTATTATTTTCACATGGACAGGCAGAAGGAGGTCCCATCAACAAGATGCCCGAAAAGCATTAGCTAGTGAACCTTCCATATATGAACTGTTACAAAAAAGAATGCAAGCAAGGTTTTGCCTTATCAAAATTTGTATACAATACTCTATGTTGGGGGGAAAACAACACACAACTCTTCAACAAATTACTAAACATATGCAAAAAACAAAACAAAAAAGATATAAAAATGCTTGAAACAAAACCACAAAAAACAAATTCACTTTTCCAGGAACAAACAAAACTTGTAACTAATTAAAACGGATATGATATTTGACAAAGACAACTTTAACCCATGATATGAATAAAATTGATTTATAATACCTGCTGGAAAAATTCATTTTTGAGAGGAAGGTGAGAAGGGGGCTGGCTGCCACTCGTCCTGCTTTCTGAGCCTTCTCTGCTACTACTCCGGACAGTATTCAACGAATTCAATGAGCTCTCCTGTAAACCAATATTATCCAAGTAAAATATCAAAGTATAAGCCACTTGCACTAAAATGGGAGATTATATATACTTCTCAGTAGATTTCCCTAAAGGTATATCAGCTACTGAGGTTGTACACATGACACAATTTCCAAAAAAAATGTCTTCAAACTCTTTCGGTCCTTCCCAGAATGTGATGAAATTGAGATCCATTCAAAACTATATATACATTCGCATGCACAATTATTGTTTGATTGTCACCTAACTCGATATTTAAAAGTTTCATGTAAAACAAAAAATCAAGTTTGTTAATGGGTAAAATCGAGCAAGTGGAAAAGGGGGGGAGACGGTTAGATGGGGGAGAAACAAGATATTTCCCATATATGTCGAAAAAAGTAAAAACTATCTTCTAGAAAATTTAACTGTCTATAAATGTTGTTTAATACGTTTTTGTTTTTGTCTATCAACCTTTGAATAGTTGTATTTTTTAATTTTCAACCTTCAATTAGCCCACTCTCCAACTCATTTACTATGACTCGCTAAGATTTGAAGGAATTTTTACATAATTCCATCATGTGAGCAACCTCAGTAGCTCCCTTTTTTGAAGAAAAGCCACTAAAAAAAGTAATATAGAACAACAATTATTTCTAAATAGATTAATATTGGTTACTACTTACACTATCTTGTGAAGATTGGGACCAAGTCTCCTTTGCAGATTTCTTCATACTGTCAGAAGTATTTTGGCTAAAAATATATTTAAAAATAAAATAAATTTCATGTAAATAATAATAAATATGATTTAAAAAAAGGTATAGCAAATGATACAATTTTTATATATGTATTTGGAAAATATGGGATATATTTTGTGTTATATACTCTTGTATAAAAATAAGAGTTTTCAATTTTAATTTGACCATTTAAAACACGAACAAATCAAAACAGGAAACAAACAAAAAAAAATCTGATATGGATACCACATGACTTTCTTGTAATTCCATTACATTAAATAAAACTTATGGATGTACTTCATTCAAAATAATTTCATTTGAAGGAAAATTTAATTTTTACTTTGTCAAGAGACAATTACCTGGCATTCTTGTACAGTTAAAAATAGGGGAAAAATTAAATTTATGAAAGAAAAAAAATCTTGTGGTCACCACTCGAAATTATAATATTCGATATCTCTATTCCAATGCATCGGGTTGAATAATCTTACAGACCATAATTTATAAATCAATTTATGATGAACAAAGAAGAAAAAGAATTATACAAATTTGTTGTACCTCTAATACGTATGGGGAAATTTGCAATTTTTTATTTTCATAAAGTCATCATATTTCAGAACCACTGACTTTCTTCCACCTTCAGTGCCAGGAATATTATTTGATCTCACAAATACTAGATTTTACATAAAACGTGACAATCAACAGTAGTAGAAGTCAATACATGATTATTATGAGTATGAACCTTGAATGGAATAATGTCTCTAAGTGGGAGGAAATTCCAAGAGCATAAGTGCTCGACCTCGCCTACTTTATTAGCTATTACATTTACACACACAAAAAAAAAATCTAATGTGGATAGCACATGACTTCTATACACATTGATAGTCTTCCAACTTAATTTTTACATTTGATATGTATTTTTAAAAATAATAATTGTGTTGTATAGATTAATAAAAAAAATACACTGTTAATTAAATGTAATTACAAATGTCCAACACCAAATTATTACCTCTCATCTTCTTCATCCGAGCCAAATGGGTCTGAAAACTGGCGCCTTGTCATCAATATAGGCCTCTGGTTATTAGGGCCATTGACAGGAGACTTGCTCTGAAATAGTTAAGCCGACTAAATTTTATATTCCGACAGAAATTATTTTTGGAAAAATAAATGGGGTGAAAATAAATATATAAATTAAAGTTTTTCAAGGAAATAATACTAACTTTATCTCTAAGTTTTTCTTTAGTCGGAGAGAGAACTTTTCCGAGAATACTTTTGGAGCTATTAAATATTTTATCAGTGACACTTGACGGAGTTTTAACACCATTCTCTTGAATTTCTCGGTTACCCCAACTAATTCTGTTTTTCTCCTTTTCTCCATCAGTCACACTGAAACAGACAAAAATAATCATTTAAAATATTAATTAAAAAATTAGGCCAAAAAGAAAAAAGTGTACAACACAACAAAACAGTATTTGTAGAATATAAATATAAAACAGTAGTTGTAGAATATAAATTTTTCTAACAAGATTGGAAAAGATTATATACAGTTTTTGGATCCAAAACATAAAATAGTATACCCAATGGCAACAATGTCTTGACAGGTCTACAATTCCAACAGGTTGTATTTCTATTGCACAACAACAGCTCCTTGTCTCATGTTTGAAATATTTTGTGGTATTTCTTTTTATATAGTGACAGCCATTATCTGACTAACACGGAAGCTGTACTAAGTTACAGACATTTTATAGGCCCTTCCACGTTTAAGGACCATTTTGTGTTTCGTGGGAGAGCATTTTGTGGTTCCTAGCATGACAACCCATGGAAATTGAAGAGGTAGGATAAAATCCGCAATGTAACAACATAATTCAAAAGGGAATATCAAAACACAAATGGAGCCAAAAATAAGTGGTCTCTTTCTCAAAAACATCTAGATAGTTTTTGAGGAGGAACACACTTTTTTTTTTCTTGAAAAAAAAAAAAAACTTGAAAAGGATTTTCATATTTACAGAGCTCATAATTGAGAACCTACTGAAACCTATGCCATCTTTTAGTTTTAATTTATTTAGAAGAGTGACTACAATGTAAATGTGACCTGAAAATATATTTCACTTCCAGTATGATTGAGATTTTAATTTAACCAAAATAACATTAAATTATTGAAGCAGCATAAATTTGAAGCACAAATTAAGAGCAGAACTCAGTAATTTATAGGACTATGGTGTTTTCCTGTGGTGTAAATGTTTCTGTGAACCAAGTAATAACCTAGAACCATGTGCTGCCCCAGAAACATGTGCATCATGAGTTTGTTGCTCCAGAAGGGTTTAGTTTAATTCCTGTCTTTTCTAGCTGAGATGAAATTAAGAATTTTTGTTTGGTGATTCTATCATCAAATAGAATCAAAGTCCTGTGCAAGATTGGAATCAAAAACCCAAAGATAAACACGATTTATCCTAAGACTAACATATTAATAGTCCAAGCTACCCAAGACCATAGTATTTATTTCAAAGTAATAAGGAAGATATTAGTAAAGAAAGTTAAAAGGGACCAATGTGAAATATATAAAAAATATGTCACTGTTGTTAAAAACAAAAGCATTGATTACAAATATCATAAACAATTAATACAGAGCACCAATGAATTAAAAGTTAAATGGAAAAATATTAAACACGAAAATTCTGATGATGATATATGTAGAACAAATAGAAGAAAAAAAAAAAAAAAAAAAAAAAAAAAAAAAAAAAAAAAAAAAATACAAATAAAGGTTTGACTAACCAAATAGAATGAGTAAAAGAGAATAACCTCATCTAGTCTTATTTCAAAATATTCCGTAACCTATAAATACAGCAAACAGTTTTTAAATAAAACAATAAAGTCAAAACATATATTTATGCCTGAAACAGTCTTTCTTCTTTATAAATCATATGCTAAAAGATTGCCGTGTCAGGTGTTATAAATAAATAAATTAAGGAAAGTTAATTCCAATACCCTTTACACGCATTAACACATTAATTTATATAAAAATATGATCATTAAATCATATGCCTAATGAAACTGACATTTAAATTTCTTAACAAATATAATTATGACCTAATAAATCCGAATTAAAACATGATAAATGGATATATATATATATACTAGCTCAGATACCCGGCTTCGCCCGGGAATCGATTTGAGACTGAATGGTGATGGTATTTTTTTGGCAAGACTTTATTTTGCACAATATTTTGACATTTACCCATCCCAGTATTTATGGCTAATACCCGTTGTTGGCATTTGTTAATAATAAAATTAATATTTTAATTAAGTCTTCACTGTCCTCCAAGTTGTCATATTTCATATTTTGTTATATTGTCATATTTCCCGTCTCCTGTGCATTATGCATAGATTTCAGTTATTAAGGACAAAATATTAACATAGATTTGAATTAATTTTTCCAGGTGAGGTACCTCAAAGTTCAAATTGGAATGAATTGTTGAGCATATCAATATTTCTACGCAAATTACTTGCACCACACATTGTTCCTGGAGAAATGTAAAAACAAAAGTTAATCTAAATAACAAAGTAAACAACTTTTGTTATTTGCATGATTGTCGAAAAACAAATAGACAATGCAATATCGCGAATTTTTATTTCAGGCCTCCCTTATAACCCCCACTCCCGTTCTAACCTAAAAATTTTAATATAGCTTATAATCATGGAAGAATTAATGCTAATTGACATACCGAGTTTTTAAGTTCGGTTTAATCGTTAGCGCCCAATGAAATAGTTGACTCCCGCTTTAGTTTATAGTGTATATCTAGTTTATAATTCGGTATAAGAAAAAAGTGTATATAACAAAAGTTACTCTAAATAACAAAATAAACAACTTTTGTTATGTTCATATTTGCCGAAAAACGAATAGATAACGAAATACCGATATTTTTAAATTCAGGCCTCCCTTACAACCCCCACTCCTGCCCGTCCCTAGAAATGTTGGTATGGCTTGTTATAATGAAAGCGTTAGTGCTAATACACATACCGAGTTTTATTTATTTCGGTTGGGTCTTTTGTCCCAAATAAAATTGTTCACTTCCACTATAGGTTTTAGCGTATATCTCGTTTATAATTCGGTATACAAAAAAAGTGTATATAACAAAAGTTACTCTAAATAACAAAATAAACAACTTTTGTTATGTTCATATTTGACGAAAAACCAATAGGAAACGAAATATCGGTATTTTTAATTTTTGGCTTCCCTTATAACCCCCACTCCTGTTCGTCTCAGAGGATATTAATATAGCCTAAAGTCTAAGTTGGGTTAGTAGTAATATACATACCAAGTTTCATAAAATTCGGTTCAGCCGTTTATGCGTGAAAAGGTAACAAACAAACAAACAGACACCAAAGAAACAAAATGCAGTTATGGTGTCTATGACATGTGAAACGAAAAGTTAACGTGAAATTTTGCGAAAAAAATCAATGTACAGACAGAGGTTACAATTATATATATATATATATATATATATATATATATATGTATATGTATATGGCATTTGGTGAAGAAAGTAAAACTTCATTACATTCTCCTCAAATGGCTTTTTCTAGGTTTTATTGCTTACAAGAATATTTTAAGCACAATACTTGTGCATAATAATTATTATGACCTGCTGAAAAAAATGTTAGTCCAAATAACTTCTGAAATTGTACATAATATCAATTTCAAACATTCTTCTATGGAAGCTTAAATTTTATGAAATAATAAATGAAATTATAGTACCTTATTTTTAATCTTTAATATTAATTTTTTAATATGTATTATCAATATTACCTTTTATTAGGCTTTGCTCTCATATTGATGATTTCTTGTCCAAAGAGTTGTACAGACACGTCTGTCTCTGTGTCTGTATTAAATCTGCCAATCATGTAGGATGATTCATCAGTAGTTTTACCTATCTGCTGCACTTCTAATTCATTACCTAAAAGCACAAACAATTTTAAGGATATAAGTTAAAAATAGTAAAAATTTTTAAATTAAAATAAATATAAAAGAAAAGGAGTTAATTCAAAATATTATAATACATAAAAGTCTGTCTCGTGAGCTTCATGATTAGGAGTTCTTCTGAGGTAGCTAATATTTAAGGGATATATTTCAATTGCAATTGCATCAATGTAATATTGCAAAATTAATGTCTAGAATCTAACTTGACACCGAAATAAAACATAAAACAAAATACCTCTATAATTATGTTGAAAAGTATAATGTGAAATAGGTAAAATAGTGCGCTTCAGTACGTAGTACAATTACTAAAAATAAAAAACCTATTTAGTACTTTTCAAAAAAACCAAAAAAACAATACAACTAGAGCCTATTGAGCATGGGCTTCGTAAACTAAGTAGATTTCCCACGTGCTGGTATTACTGACCTCATTTCACCATATATTCTCTATTTCAAAGTAAAAATCCGATAAGTAGAAGGCTTAAACAAGAAAGTATGACTAACTCTCTTAATATTTGAGTTACAAAAAAATGTATACAGCAATGACAGATCTTCAATAGTTTAACAATATTGGTTCTATAACATTTTTTTTTTTATAACAAAATTGAATCATAACAAAGATATTATGAACTTTCGAATTCCCCCTCCCTCTAAACCTCCCCAATTCCTGGCCCAGTTTCAGATCTTAGCAAATATGATCTTTAGTGTTGAATGAAATGGTTAAATATCGAGTATGGTTTAGATTAAATAAATTAGAGCCAAGAAATAAAATTTTAATTGATAAAATCATCACACAACGTATTTGCATGTATCCCTCCTAGTATAAATCGGTTGAACATTTTTTTGTTTTTTTTTTAAAGAAACTATTAAATTATGGTTAAACTGTTAAAGAATGGTTTTATTGATCAAATAAAAATTGTCAATTAGGAAATAACTCATCTACATTCAACCAAGGGGCAAGAAATATATGTTGAAAACGATATAATATACTGATAGTTTCATTATACTCATCATATTTTGGGGCATAATAGAACATATATATTTTCAGCAGATCCTTTATTAAAAGCTATTCTCCTTACAGGAGCCCAGGCTAGCTTTGAGTCTTAATCTCACTAGCTAAACCTAGAGTTGCGAATTTGATTCTCACCTGGGCAATAGGAAAAATAAATTCAGTGATAAATTTAATTTATATTAAATAAATAAAAATAGTAATATATATTTAATAAATAAGATAAAAAATAATCCTGGCAAGAAAGGGTAGTCATCTATACATAACCGACCCCAATTAGCCTCAGTAGCATAAAGTAGATATTAATAAATCATTTTTTTTTCTCTCTACATGTTTCCTGGCCCAATTGCCACCTTTTCAAGAGTCTTATTTGGACTGCCCATTCTACCTAAGCTTATTTAAATAAACCCTTGAGTCACAGTTTATTCAATGACTATTATAAATCAAGACTTCTAATTACTTGACCCTGCCACCAAGATTTGATGAGTATAATCAAACAATTTGCCCAATATATTTCAAAGAACAAAAAGTATCAGAACATCTATTAATAAAAGCGCTTTTAAGAACTCAAATATTTTGAACTTATTTTCAAATGAATAACTTAAAGTCAGCATTAAATTTAGCATGATTCTCTGAATCTTACCTGTAAAATGAGCCCTGAGTTGGTATAGGTAAGTCATGACAGCTAGCTTGTCAGGTACAGCAAGTACATCCATATCACTTGGGTCAATAACTCGAGAGATGCCCAGTGATTCACCAGCATCAAACGCCTTCTTGCAATTTCCTCTAACATCTTGGCTCGGGAGTGAGTCAAAGTCTCTAAAAACACAGAAATTTATTAATGATGCTGATTCATAAAATAGCATAAATAATGTAACAATTTTAATTTTTTTTAAGAATATATGCAGCTTAGAAGAGCTTGCCAATTTTTAGTGTTCAAGCAATGCATTGCTTTAAAGATTTTGTAGATGTTTCTATCTATTATTATTTTTGAGCATTTTGTGAGGGAAACATTTTTCTACATTCAAAATGGTTTTAATATAAGATATTTAATTGTATGGATATAATTTGGTTTGTTAACAAGTTAAAAACTCTAAATATGAAGTTATATTAATATCAGTGTATTCTTTATTTATTCTTCTTCTCCAAACTGCCTTTCTGCTCCAGCGATCTTCTCATTGCACTTCATTACGCTAATTTTCGGTAGCACAACAGCTACTTTCTTCAGGCTATTCATCGCCACTATTGTTGATCCGAATGGGTATTTATAGGGCGGGCTATCCCATCCCCTCTCTTTTCGTTCCTGAGACTTTCACTTCAAATGCTACCTGTTTGACCATATCGATTTCTTCAGTGCTTATCGAAGGCTGAATGGGTATTTATAGGGCGGGCTATCCCATCCCCTCTCTTTTCGTTCCTGAGACTTCCCTTCAGATGCTACCTGTTTGACCGTATCGATTTCTTCAGTGCTTATCAAAGGCTGAATGGGTATTTATAGGGCGGGCTATCCCATCCCCTCTCTTTTCGTTCCTGAGACTTCCCTTCAGATGCTACCTGTTTGACCGTATCGATTTCTTCAGTGCTTATCAAAGGCTGAATGGGTATTTATAGGACGGGCTATCCCATCCCCTCTCTTTTCGTTCCTGAGACTTCCCTTCAGATGCTACCTGTTTGACCGTATCGATTTCTTCAGTGCTTATCAAAGGCTGAATGGGTATTTATAGGGCGGGCTATCCCATCCCCTCTCTTTTCGTTCCTGAGACTTCCCTTCAGATGCTACCTGTTTGACCGTATCGATTTCTTCAGTGCTTATCAAAGGCTGAATGGGTATTTATAGGGCGGGCTATCCCATCCCCTCTCTTTTCGTTCCAGAGACTTTCACTTCAGATGCTACCTGTTTAACCGTATAAATTTCTTCAGTGCTTATCGAAGGCTGGTTTACAGGCCTCAGGTATATTAGGCTTCTTCGCCATTTACGATGTTAGGCTCTGCTAAAATTTCCAGAGCCTCCTGTATTAGTCTTTTCATAGGGAGCACCTCCCTCACCAAAACTCTAGCCTCGTCAAACTTCATTTACTTACTGAAATCTTCGCATGCCTAAAAACTCCCGAGGTTTTAGTACTACTGTGTGACTGCTGAGCTGAAACATCTTCCTTCTCTCTTCTTCTTTCTTCTTTTTCAGCTCAAATAAAATCTAAGTTGGTGACATCATCTTACAACGTATTTGCATGTATCTCATATAGAAAAGATCTGTTGAAAACAATATTGGGAATTTAAGCTTGGAATAAGACATTTTATATATTTACTTAAGTAAAAGTGGGGGTTTCCTAAAGGCTGAAATCTAAAAGATGCAAATAACTCGATTAATATTGAAAATTAAAAAAACATGTACATAACAACATTTATTAAATTTTGATAAATTTTCATTAAAATCGGGATAAGATTGCTTTAAACAATTTTTCAATCCTATGTATAATAACAAATACTATGAATTTTCAAAATTCCCCCTCCCAGTAGTCCAACTTCAGCTGTTAATGATCTTGATCTTTAGTTTTACATAAAACTAAAGTCATATAAGTAGAATTAATAGACATTTGAGGAAATTTTTCAAAACTCATTTCATGGGTAGATGGGTACTCAAATAGCTGATTTCCCTGCCAATTTGCTAAAAGGGGAAATAAAACGACAAATGATAAGTAAAGAAATAAAATAAGATCAATTACATTAAGTCAGGCCTAAAATGGTGGATGACAGCACAGAAAGCGAGACCGTTCCTCCAGCTGGTAGTAAGGTTGGTTACCTTGACTCCTGGATAGCTCCGAGTTACCTCTTTACACCACTCCAACAAATCTTGACCTGGGGTACTCTCTTCTCCTTTAAGGGTGTTCAATTTCAAGCTCTACAAACAAAATTAAAGTATAATTTCACTCTACAACCAATGTCAAATATAATTATTTTTTATTTATCATATTTAATTGAAAGCATAAGAATAATATAGTACACTGGCTTATCTTATTCAGTATGTTTTATTCTAAATATGACCCCCACCTAGCAAAAAATTTGGATTCTCATACAGCCTTGGGATAATTAATACACAAATATAAAAATTCATAGAAATCCGCTCAGCCGTTTTTGAGTGATTGTGTAACAAACAGACGATTTACAATTTTGATCCCATTGTTCTTAGAATGGTCTAAAATGTGAAAAATAAAAAATAAAAAACCTACCCCCCTAAATTTAAATATAAAATCATACAAACCTTGGAGTTTTATCAATCATCAAATAAGAATCATGTTGTGTATTAATCATGTACCTAATTACAGCACTGCTTAATTTAAAATATTATGCATTTTTTTTTTAATTGAGAATTATAATTAATATAGTAAACATTCACAAATAAATATATAATATGGAAGGATTGGAAAATTCAGAAATACATTACATAATTACATTTACTTATAAAGATATATAAAAAGTGGGACATACATTGTCAGGGACAGAGAAAATGGCAATATAAACAAAACTCATGATGTATCAAAAATAAAGAAAGAGGACTTATAGTGAGTACTTACTTCTTTTAGGTTCAAAGGCTGTAAATTCAGTTTGATATTTTTTTCTTTGGGTGGCTCAAACGATGACCTAAAAATATATGACAATACAATAGAATAATTTGTAAAAGAATCTAATTTTTTTTAAAAAAAAAAGACTAAAGTTAAAGGGCAGTTTATTTATAAAAGAGAATACTTCAAACTAATTACAGCTATACACTTATGTGCACGCACACACACAAAGTTTAAAAAATTCTTACTTTTCAGGTGGTAATGTTTGACTAGCATCAGGACTACAGTAATCATGTGGGAGCTCAGGAAAAGGTTTCTCATCACCAGCAAGAGGAGTTGAATCATCACGTAAACTAGCAACTAAAATAAAATAGGAAATCAAATAAATTACTATAAATGTAAAGAAAAACTGAATCTAACTATATCGTAGACTGAGAAATTAAGAAAATATCAGCAGCTATTGAGCTTAAAGATGAGCAATGGTTACGGCAAATATTGTAAGTACGAATGGGGTCATGCCAAAAACAACTCTAATAGGCACCCAAAATTTAAATCTGTCAGAAGAAATTATAAAAGAAGCTCAGCAAGGGGTTCTTGTTGATACTGCGAGATTTGTGCCTAAGTTTTCAAATTACCTTTGACATATGCCATGATTACTAACTCCACATTGGTTAGATTTTCCCCCGGTGTGGATTTCAGACAATTTTCCTGAGAATAAATAATAGCAATAGTAATTTTTGTTTCACCCATCTACAAGCTGAGATTCAAAGTGTAATTTGGAAATTAGGTATTTAGAACCTCGGTTACTAACATTGAAAATCGGACGGGGTTTTACTGAGCAAGTGAGGGTTCACTGAACGGTGAAGAAAAATGTATAGAACAAAAATTTTAGAAAATTAAATTTATATTTTTGAATCTTCAATCTTGTAATGACAGATACTTCCAATTTTCTAAATTCCCTTCTTACTACAGAAGACTGGTTGTAATGTAATTTTCGATCTAACACACAATAACGGAGACATTTTGAATTTTCGATCCCCTGTTCTACTTTAAGTTAGCCATTAACGAACTTGATCTTTAGTTTAACTATATATAAACAGTTTGGTAGAGAAATGAACAGAGCTCATTTTTATCATTTCCTAGGTAGGATCGATGGACATTTGAGAAAATTGTATCTATACCAGTGTTAAATATTGCGTCATGAACTTCAACAACTAATAAAATAAAGAGATACATTTCATGAACAACCTAGTTTCATTCAATTTTTAACAATGTTAGATCACTTCCACCAGTTTTAAAATTACAGCTGAGTAGTATGGATTGACATTATTCATCCAACAAAGAATGACAATCAGTTTCAAGTTTATTTTTTAAATAATCTTATAAATTTTATAATTTAAGGTTTATATCATTCATTCCAACATTTTCATCCATAGCAGTTGAGTGCAAATTTCAGGATTTAATAATTTGGGTAATACCAAAGGAAATATGTTGTTTATTTTTCACATTAAAAAGTTTTAAAAATTATCAGTTTAATCTTAATTTACTAAAAAAAAAAGACCTAATGATAATAATTTAGCCTTAACGTTAATTTAAAGAAGTTTGACTGGGTATAAGAAACTGGAAGTTAATTATTTTAAAAACGCTTTCTATGATCAACAAAACTGAGCACATAAGCAATCTTAGCTCTTTGGGGGTCAATGGGCACAGATATTTATGCCACAAAGTAATTGATAATATATTTATCAAAGTTGACTGATGATAATTGCTGCCTTTATCAGTGCCGAGATAATAAAATAATGTGCTAAAGAAAAGTATTGAAACAATAATCTACTTACTGCTCACTGGAGTACTAGCAAATTCCGAACCACTCAGGCTGTTCGTCATCATTTCGAGTTGGTGGGTTAGGTCAAGAACTTCGCTTAAGCTCTGCTGCTGAGAGACTTCTGAAAATAAAAACAAGAAAAGTTAACAACCACAATATTTAGTTAAAATACGACTAAATAGATTTCTTATATTTTTATTTTTTTATGATTTATAAAATAAAACTAATGGGTCAGGTCATCATAAAACAGAAAAGTAAAAAATATAAATTATACACAGGATCCTTTCAAATACTTCACACCCCAAGGGTTATTTTGTTATAATTAAATCAAAAATACCACCCTTCCTAAAATGGTACAAAATATGTTTTAACCATAATAATATACTATACTTAATTTACTACCAGTTTAGCATAAAAGGAAATTATATATGTAAACATTTAATGGAGTTTATTTTAAATTTTTAATTATTCAAAGAGATAAATAAACTAAAATATTTTTAGCTCAATTTCTTTCATTAATACATTAGTCTTGAAATTTAAAAAAAAAAAAAATAATCTTCAATTGGAATGGAAATAGGAGGGTGAAGAGGCAGGAAAATACAAACTACTGTCATCAATATTTCAGACGTAATACAATATAAAAATTTGAAACTTATTAGACAGACAGACAAGCACACACACACACACACTACATGCATAGGATATAAACAAAAAATTCCTAACTCTCCTCTGTCTCTCCTATATTTTGGTCCTTCAACTATAGAAGAAGAATTTTGCAGACACAACTATAAATACAATCCAGAATTACAATTTATAAAGTTAAGTTACATTTATTGAATTTAAGTCTGCCATTGGACAGGCACAGTGATGAAACTATAAATATTTAGTATATTAAATAATGATCTTTTTAAAATAATCCTCTCTCTGTCTTTAATACTTCCTCCTGGCTACCGTCCTCTGAATGATCATAGATTATAAATTCTGAATTTTAAATGTTAATGTACCATTTGTATCTTCTTCTTCATCAAAGTCTCCCAAACTAGCTATGTCACTGTTGTTATTAGTACTCATAAGACTCGCCAAGCTCTGCATGTCTTCATCTCTGGAAGAAAAAAAAAATTATATGTAATTTATTTATGGTAATTTATGTTATGTATTATTTTTAATGTAATAAGAAACATACGTGGCTTTTCCTTCACGAAGGAAGACACAGGAGAGAGTACAGTCAAGGGTAGCAGAAACAATCTTCTTACTTGTAGGCCTTAGGACTAGATTCAAATGATGTTGGGATGAATCAATGCTCGCATATTTCTTCATATTTATGTTAATAGCTGCAATTTGCCTTCTTTTTCCAGAGTTATTAACCTTAATAAAAAAAGAAAGTGTTACGCAAGAAGTTTAAAGAAATAAAATATATGTCTGAAATGTACACTGTTTAATATAAAATGTACCTACATATATCTGATATGTACAGACTTTTTTATATCATTAACACTCCTGTTAAATTAAATAAACAAAATGTTTTTTTTCTGTACTTTATTTAAAATTATTTTATTTGAAAGTTAAACTCAAGATCCTTGTTCTAATGCATGGGATAAAAGAATGTCAGAATATAATTAATAGATCTTTTTATGATAAACAAATCTTGTATTTCTAATAGCTGCAGAGAAATTTGCATATTTTACTTCTTTGTATGAAGTTAAAAATGTATCATAATCAAAAACATTTCCGACTTTAGGTTTAAAAAAAGGAATTATACATTTTGACCCTCCCGGAACCCATTTTGACTATTTCAGTGAGCCGTCTTTATGTACATAAATACACACATCATGCCAAAATTAGAGTCGAAATAGGTTCAGGGAGGATCATAATGGATCCCAGTTTACCGTTTAAACCTAAAACTGGGAATTTTTTTCTATTATAATATTTTTACTTTTCAGAAAGTAGTAAAAGGTATTCTTGAGCCATTACTTGGTGACTGAACTGAATTTGTTTTTCTGAAATCATTCCAATGAAATAGCATCTTGAAATTTGGAATGTACACACATATATTGAGCACTTTACAACACTTATGTATTCTCTTTTTATAAATACAAAAGCCAGTAGTAACATTTTTTTTTTTTTTTTTTTATTAGAACGCTTATGCATAGAACATAAGGTACTAAGTTTCATTCAATTTGAAAAAAAAAAAAATAACCCTGAGTATAAAATAGTGATTTTTTATGGGATGGTCCCATACTTACATCCTCAACAAGGAATGTCCATTCTTTATCTTCTAGGTCATGGCTCCTAATGTCTTTGAAAAGAGTGACAGCGACTTCCCTGTTCTCGGGGATAGACCAGGTGGCAAGCCCTCGAAGGGGGTCCTTCATCGTCGGCTCCCAATCCTGACCTTCGGAAACCACTCTCCTTCCTCTTCTGCTCCATACTACGCATAACTTTGTAGGTTTCCTAAAATTTAATTATATTATTTTTTTAATCAGCTCAGGACTAATAAAGTAGTTATAATACAATAATTTGTGAAGAAGTTATAGATACTAAACGCAAAAACAATTTTTAAAAGCTTCACATTTAGTTTTTGGTGAGAACAACACATCATGATGAATTTTCATTTGCACATAATATGAAAATGTGGATACTCTATTTCCAAAAACCAGAGTGCAAAAATATATTATTAATGCATAAGAAAGTAAAGATAGAATTAAGAAAGGTGTAAGACAAGGATGTTCATTGAAGAAACATTAAGGAAAATGAAAGAAAGAACTGAAGGTACACAGTTTAACAGTAAATTTGTTCATTGTATCAAATTTGCTGATGACATTGCACTAATGGCCAAGTCCGAAGTAGAGATAAATAGAAGTCCTAAAAGACACCATTGATCAGTTTAAACTTAAGACGAATGAACATAAAACAAAAGTTTAGTTTGTAGAGAAAAAACAAAGCCAAGGAAATATAATTGGAAACATTATACTTAAAAAGTGAAGGACTTTTGTTACCTAGGAATCAACATCACCAAAGACAATGGTAATAGACCTGAAGTCAATAAAAGAATACCACTTGCAAATGGAGTAATAATAAGCATATAACTTTGGATATCAAAAAAAGATTTGCTAAGCCTTTCGTTCTGAGTGAACTGTTCTACAGGAGAAAAAGTTGGACCCTTCACAAAAGGGAATATAATAGATCCAAAGGAATGGAATTGTGGATTTGGCCACAGGATCACCAGAATAAGTTTGGCTCATAAATCCAATGTGGAAGTTCTAAATGGGGTAAGTGAAAGTAAAAGCCTTATCAAAAGGGGGTTAAAACTTTTTGGGCAAATCATATTAATTAGATCGTAAGGCATGATCTCATCATAATTCTATTTGAAGGTAAGGTTGACACAGGGGAATAGGGGGGTTCAGAAAATCTTTTTTCGATGACATTGAACATCTTATGGATTTCGATGGGTATAATAACGTAAAAAGAGTGGATTCTGAAACAAGGCAACAGAGGCAACTACAAGGCACAGTGTTTAGATCATGATTAAGCACCATATGAAATCTACCAACAGAATCAATGGGTTTCTGTTGCTTTTTTTTTTTATAAAGAGGAAGCAAAGTCAAGTCGTAAAGTGCTATAAACTAAATGCAATTGGCAAGTTTCAGAATTGGTAAGGATTCTGTAATTGATTAACCCTCCCATTAATTAGCTGCAAATTATCTAATGGTATTCAATAACTTAAGATCTTAATTTGCTAAGTAACTAGCAGGGTTATTAAAATAATTATTAGAAGAGTGACCATACTTTGGGGCTCAGGTTTTAGCTATGAAAGATATTTAGTGTCATGGATTCGATTCCCACAAGGGCAGTAGGAATTTATTTTGTGAATAACTATGAAATCCTTAGTCCCACACTGGTTAGAAATGGGTGGTAACCTGTAGATAACATTCCAACTACCCATTTTAGCATAAATCGTTATTAATTAACAATAACAAAGGATAAGCTTGAATTCATAACTATTTTAGCTATTTTTATTAATATTTAAAAAGTGTAATAAAATAACATTAGAATATTATCTAGGAATAAACATGGTTTATAATTAAAAGTTTCAAAGAATGACGCCCAACATTTTGGAACGCCATTTCACTTTGAATTTTCAATTTGTTAGAACAGGATCATTATTCTAAGGAAGCAGGAGGAAGCTGACAAATTTAAATAGAGACCATTTACAAAAAATTCTCATGCTATGTGGGAACCAAAATAATAACACATTAATTCCTTTGGCTTTACCCATCTATTTTACATGATTGACTAAAAATAAAAAACAACTGTAAGATTGGCAGACAAGGTTATTTGTTGAAAGAATCGAGGAACAATGAACAATGGATGATTCATAATTGCAATTTTCTGTAAGTGAAAACATATTTTTTATGTTTAAAGGAAAAAATGTACCATATATTTACTTCCTGTCAGGAACAAGTGCTAGTAAGCTATGGGTGATTCGACTAAAGCAATCAAGAAATTATCACTTTAGAGTGCCCCAAAGAACAATCAAACAATGGTGTAAAAGTTCAATAATATCAAAATTTCATAAAAAAAATAATAATTTATTAATTATCCATTAAAAAAAAGAAATCAATATCTATTTGTTTATTTATTATTGTTTATGTCCACTTTATGCTACTATGGCTAATCGGGCCTAAGGAGTTTATTTAATGAGTCCGTCACTAAATAAATTTCTACTGCCCATGGCGGGAATCAAACCCGTCACTCTAGGTCTATCACAGGAGATTAAGGATCAATGCCTTAACTCACACGGCCAACCTGAGCCCCAATCAATATCTATGATCAATCTTTAAATCAAATTCAATATAGCTTTATTGTGAGATTCTTTTCCTGGGCAATATTCTTCAATCAGTCAATTTAGGATTGTGTTACTATTTATAATTTCACATGATTTGAGATTAAGGATTCTAAATATTATTTATTCTGGAATTACTAGGATTGTTATAATTACAAATAACTGAAAAATGTGTTCAAGAGAGCCACCTAACAAACATTCTGAAGGACAGCAAGTTAAAAAAAAAATTTCAGCTAACTCCCACAATGCTTACACAATAAGTATTCCATAATCAGTAAAACAGCGCTTTAGCGTTAACTCAAACTGCAATAATTCCTAGCATTTGTAATCTTTCTGACATATTTTAAACGAAACTTCCTGAATGTTTTAAGTAGAAAGTAGATAAGTCAATAAAGCTGCATATATCATATTTCAGTGACACCATCAAGATAATTCATTTATTTTAGGAATGATGGGGAGTTTTTGGATTATATAATACTGTCAGGTATAACAATGTGATATCTTTTAGAAGATTTCCTTTAAGGGAAATTATTTATTGAAGTTGTACTAATACGACTATTAAAACAAATTTTCTAATGTTCATCGATCCTACCTAGGAGATTACGAAAATCAGGTCCATTGAAAATTATAAATATATTTAAGTTAATGTAGCCTGTGGGGATGCCCTATTTTTTCATTTTTATCACATCTGGAAAACATTGAATAATAAAAAACAATTTTTTCGAAAAATTATGAATCTTAAATTCAAAATTTTGAATATACATTTCCAATTTTTATAATTTAATCAATTTACTTAATATAATATTCCTCAATATTTTTAATGAGAGTTTAATCCTATTTGCCAATAGCTACAGAGCTTATTCCTCGAATAAATAAATTCTTTTTCTTAATTTTCTAAATCAAAAATTTCATAGATGATATCTCAATGAGAATAGCAAAGATTTCATATTTATTTATTGAGGCATTCATTAATAAAAAAAAAAAATAAATAAATAATTGCAAACATCTTTATATATCTAATTCTACTGTACGTGTTTGTGTCACTGAACTCCTCCTAAACGGCTGGACCGATTTGAATGAATTTTTTTGTATGTGTTTGGGTGACACCCTGGATGGTTTAGATTCACCATTAGGGTTGTAAGGAGGCCTAAAATTAAAGATAGCGATATTCCCTTTCCTATTGGTTTTTCGTCAAATATATGCACAGGGTAAAAGTTGTTTATTTTGTTATTTAGAGTAACTTTTGTTATATTCGCTTTGTCGTATAACAAAGTATAAACGAGATATACACTAAAAAAGTGGGAGCCAAGAATTTTAGGCATATTTTTTGGGCACTAACGATTGAACTGAACTTAACAAAACTCTATATGTAAATTAGCATTAATTCTTCCATGATTATAAGCTATATTAATTTTGTTTAGGTTTGAACGAGAAAGGGGGTTATAAGGGAGGACTGAATAAAAAATTCGAGATATTTCATTTTTTTAGGCAAACTTGCACATAACAAAGGATGTTTTTTGTGTTATTAAAAGTAGCTTTTGTTTTAAACATAATATTATTAAATTTAATATCCTAATCGCTTAAAATATCATGCAGGACAATGTCTGTCGGGTCGGCTAGTATATATATATATATTATTCTATTATTATCATTTTCCTCTTTGTAGTACACCTATAGAAAGGGGATAATTTGTTTTCAACAAGTCTCATACTCTATGAGTATTTTAGATAATTTGTTTTAGTAATTAACATAAATTTAAAATACAACTAAAAAGAACATAAATAGACTTGCATAATTAATAATTAGATGGAAGAAAATAAAATTGTTGTAGTGTTTCTTTTTCGATAAGGAGACCACCATAAAACATTCTGAATCTACTCTCAAAATTTTAGTTTAGTTAGACTAAAATTAATAATAAGGTTTGGTATGTTTTTGAAGTTCTTGTCTGTAGCAGTGTGAAATATAAGGCAGGTTATATGTCTTGTTCTTTTTATTGCCAAATCGGCATAAATGTACTAGTAATGAGTTGATACTTGTATAAATATGAATTTAGTATTTGAGTATTTAGACTTAGTATTTGAGTTATTATAATGTCGGTCTTAATTATGTTTGTAAATGAAGCTCCTTAAAATTTTAGGAGCTCAAAAGTAATTAAATGACTCTGGGTGAATATCTTTTTATACTGTTAAGTTAAAGTGGAGCATCAGTTGACAGAATCACTGAGCCGTTGGTTCCACCACAATTAAAATATTTAACCATAGTTCCTTTACAGGACTCCCTGAATAAGCATCCGTAAAGGATATGTCATTTATCCTTGGAAGCTGAGAGGGGAACTAATTCCTAACACTCATTTTGATACACTCAGGGATTTCAAGTGGAACCTAATTCGCAATGCACTTTCTAAAAGAGTTTTACACAAATCCAAGGAAAACAATGGCCTTGGGTACTACCAAAATTATTACTATCAATTTTGAAATGCTGAACAAGAAAACCATAAGATTTTCCTTGCTATAAAGTAACAAGTAATTTATAACAGAAATCAATAATGCAAATAAATTAAAAGCAGCTAAGAATAAATGTAAAGAAGTAAACGTGTTTTTAATTTAAACGGAATGGAATATTTTTCTACTTTTATTTCACAAATAATTTATAATCAAATTACTAATTTTTAATTCCTTAGAGCTTTTGTTACATATCTGCTTAAAATATGATCTTTTTGTCTAATTGCTCTATAAAATCCCTGATTATTTTTTTTCTAAAAACATCTAATACTTATAGCTACTGGGTAAAATAATATTTTCCAAGATAAATGAGGACAGGAAGTAATCAAAGGAGCACAATGTGACACTAAAGCCATTAACATAATCGTCATTAAACTTAAGGATCTAAGGGAACAGTTAAATTTAGAAACAAAGTAAGCCAGTAAAATAAGGGCATGAAGAAAATTTAAAAAAATACAGGAAAAATGTATTCCACACATCAAGGAAAGATGTCAGTAGATCAATGTTGCCATTCTCTGCTTGGCCAGAAACTTAATGGAAGACATAATTGAGAATTTTTATATTTTCTTTCAAAAATAAAAACATACAAGTAACAAAAAAAACCAAAGATGCAAACTAAATAACCGTCTAAATATCTCACAAAATGCCACAACCTATAATGATTACCCACAGCTTAACCTTCAATAAGAATGGAAAAAGTCAAGGACATTTCAGTACCTTCAAGCACTTCGAGGGATATTTACAAACAGGAGTAGTGTAGAAGGAGATTTAAACACTAGTAGAGTCTCAGGGACACAATTAATTCCAAACCCTGAAAAAATTTCTTTGACAAGAATCTCTCCAGGAAGAAAAAAGTACAAATTCACAAAAAAGTCATGAAGGCTACATTTATCTGTGGTATAAAAACATGAGCTCTAAGAAAGATATTTCGAGAAGCAGAGATGGAGGGAAATAAGCAACAGTGAAACTAAGATTTACTCAGCGAGTCTGATATATTTTTGGCATGTTGAAGGACCGCGATATAAGCTGCCTAGGAAGATGTTATGTGGTAGAGTGGATGAAACACTGAAGATAGGATGAAAGCTCAGAATTGCAATGAATGGTTTAAAATGGTGGAAAAAACATGGTACTATAGCGCATAATAGTAAGTAATTCAGCCTCTTGAGTATTGCTTGTACTGTGTGACTCTATTACCTTACTCTCTCTGTCTTTTAGTTGCCATATTATGATTATTATTGCCATTCGAACAACATAGATCTTTTGGGCACATATACAATTTTTAATCACAAAAATTTTTGGTTCTCAGGTAAAAACGGAATTATATGATTTGATTACCAGAACCTATTTTGACTAGGCAGGGCATCGGTATGTATCTCGCATAACTCAAAGACAGCTAGTCTTAGATTGTTGAAATTTCATATTTGAGATTTTTGTAATGTCGTTGAGCACCTCCCCTTTTGATAGAAATGGACTACGGGGTAAGAGGGAGGAGGTTTAAAGGTGGGAGAACAAAAAAAGAAATCGGTGAAAGTGTATTTTAGTCCCCCCCTTGGTGGCGCACGATGACGACGGCGGCCATTTTGTTTTTCTAATTACCTTTTTTAACACTTTAAAATTTCCAAAAAAACGCCATCGGTGGTTTACACCGAGGGTGGGGGTTTTGTTGTTCCAACTTTATATTTTTTAACACTTTAAAATTTCCAAAATACCCCATAGGTGGCTTTAAGCGAGGGCGGGGATTATAACGGAACAAGATGGTGGTGTAGGGGGGGGGGGACTAAACTGCACTTTAGCCAAAAAATCAAATTTTTCTGATGCATTGGGATGGAGATATCGTAGTACACTTTCAAATGAAATTCAATCAAACATTTTGTTCATTTAATTTAATAGGAGTACAAGGAAGTCTTGTGATGCTCACATCAGAGTTTTTAATTACAGGTGAAAATTGTATTGCTATTTTTCCCGTCATTATATGCTATAACTCAGTTATGTTCTGGGATACGTCAAGTTTCCATTTACAGTTGCAGGAAGAAGTCTGTAAGATTTTCAGTTACATTGGAGTTACAAAGTTATTGGACGTTTTTATTCATCGATGAATAGTGAGTTATTTGAATGTGACCAATTTGAAGTTCAGGAAGTCCAACTGCTTCATATCAAGACCTCCTGTGACTTGTCTTTCATTCAATGAAGGCATTCTTTAAGTGTGTAAGATTGTCATATTATTTTTCTGGTGGTATTCGTAAGAAAAATTTTTTAGTAAAATCAAATGGCGTTAGAGACATCATATACGCATTTAAATGAAATTCATCAATCCGAATCTCATAATCGCCTATGAAAGATTACTTGGGAGAAGAGAATTTTCTACTTAAACAAAAACTGGCATGAATTAGAAATGGTCTGTAACAAGGACGATAGCCCTGCACAATTAAGAAAATACAGATAAAGATGTTAATTTTAAAATAATATTTTAATAAATAAAGCCCGCTTAATATAAATGTGTTATCTTCAGATTACCACTCTTTTCTACCCAAGTAAAATGATATCTCAATATTGTATTCAGCTGCCTTTACATAAATTTATTTATTTAAATTTTTAAAAAAAGAGGTACAAATAGTTAGCAAATTTATTTTATAATCACAGTAATGGGATAAAACATTATTTCTTCATTATTTTTCTCGTCAGAGTATAACAAAGGTCATTACTTGGCAAGTATGGCACAAAATGACACATACGTCACATCTGGAAATCAAAACGCAACTCAAATCTTGCAAATAAATAAATAATCAAGCCAATTTAAAATAACAATTTTTTTTATATATGCATTATCTGATGTAGTTTCAGCAATTATTTGGAAAAATAAATCCAGGATGATTAAACCAAACTATTTTCCCTACAAGTCTGATAAATAGACAAAATTAAGAAAACAGAAATGTTGCCAATAATTCTATTTTTAGTATAAACTCTTCACACAACAAATAGTTATTTGTGAAAACAAATACAAAAGTTCATGAACTCAGACTAGCTTCAATTAATAATTAATTCCAAAGTACTAAATAATGCTTTGGTAGATTAAAACATTGCAAGTTTAGCAATAATTTTAATATAAACAATCCTAACCCACTTCAGTCCAAGCAAATGCTAAAATGACAATAACTACAAAACACTTTTTGTGGTTTTAACCACAACACCAAGCGCCTTTAGTCTGTGGTAGTTAAATGTCAAATTGTCCTGACATTTAAACATACTGAACATTCAATGTTACAGTCTGCTTTTGTCTTCTTCTTTCATAAGATACAAACCAATGAATTGATTTTAATGCTTACTCAAGTGGTTCATCAGTTATATCATAATTGGGTTTATAAAAATTAGACCCATACACTTTATTCAGTAGAAAAAGTATAATTTATAAAGCTATTATTAAATATTCATGACAGCATTTAAACATTTTTCACAGTTCAATAATATGGAGTTTCATGACAACATTGTTGGCAATATTTATAAACAAGCAATTATGAAATGAGAAGAATCGACTAATAAATAAACTTAAAACTACTGATTTTTTGCCAACTGATATAAAAAGAGAAGGATGTTAAGATGAAAATAAAAATTAGAAATTATGAAACATCCATCAAAATTTGAAGTTTCTACAAAGTAACAATAAATAATTACACAGCCTTAAACCAAAACAGTTTAAGAACAATTTCAAAATAAGACCATACAATAATAATAAAATGAACAAAGTGTTGTTAAATATAATTATAAAAATATTTGTAAGTCAATGAAAACTCATGTCAATAGTTTTTTCACCAGTACGGTATTGTGAATAGAACAGGCCATTCTGTAACATATATCCAATAAAAGTGATGTGATGTATAATATAAATGGACTTACCATTTAGATGTTGTTTCAACCATCAACTGATGGTATGAAACAGTGAAATGGAACTTGGCAGCTCTTTTGTTGACTCGCTGGAGTCTTTTCCAGACAGAGCCCATGTTGAGAGTGTTATTCTAAACTGCACAAGACAAAAAGAAAACACTAGTCACTAATAATCTGAGATATCACTGTGAAATACACATCATGTCACCACTAAAAACCACTTCCTAAACAAAACTATTATAATTTATCAGTGCTAGAAACAATTATGACCAACAGAACATGTTTCATTTAGCAGCTACATGACATTTAACTAATAACAAATAAAGATATAAGAGTTGAACATTAATATGAAGGTTTCAGTACAAAAATGACAAAGAGCTAATTAAAAATGAACACTGGAAAATCTATAACACGGCTTATGGAACTGATAAAATGAAACTTTGACAAGGTGGTACCTACTTAGGAACTCTTATAATTAGTTTCAGGAAACGTTTAATGAGTCATGACGTTACTAAACTTGTGTTCCCCTAATGGAATCAAGTTCATAGATTGCTGATTCGCTTTTGATCCGAGAGGAGCGCTCACGACCCTGAAGTAGTTTTTTTTTCAAACAACGCCAAAGCAGTAGAAGGCAAGCCCAATCATAGAGGTAATAAGTAATGAAGTGTAAATCTACATACCCAATTAAAATATTTGTGAATAAAATAACTTCCATATTAAGTCAAATTTCCTTTGTGACTCTTTCAAAACATGAGACAATAAGATAAAACACTATTTTTAAAAAAGAAATGTATATTTTAAATATTCTTTTAACCAATTTATAAATAAGCTAGATAAATAAAAGCCAACTTGTAAGTACAATATTTACAGCTATATTATTTATTTTAATGTCAATTATGCGATTGTCTTTGAAATTTCCAAACATTTACATTGGTTTCTTATGATGAATCTACTGAACAGAAGTATTTCGCATCATGTTTTACCAGGTAAAATATTGATGCAGGTGATAATTTCGATTTTCTTGATTTCTGTAAAAGCTTGTATTCCTGAGGCAGGGCGTCCCTTCTTATGAGGGAATACTTAAGAAAGATAAATTCATATTTTCTATCAATTTGATTTCTGCTCGTCCTACTTCTATATCCATCAGTGCCAATAGAATATCAAAACCTTTTGTTTTAATAATTAGTCCAGATAATAAAACACAGCATTTTCAAAGAGAGGGGCACGTTTCAGCCACCTCTAGTGAATGGAATGTTAGGGGTACTCAATAATAAGCACTTAATGTTGGTTCTGGAAGTGACTATTTCGCCCTCAAACTGATAACTAGAGAGAACTGGGAAGGCATTGGATGGCTGGAGAAGCACCAGAAGGGATACGGACTAGATAAACCCTATTCACTAACACCATTACTATTAAGAACCCTATATTACCCACTAATAGTATGGTGGCCACAACCTACCTCATACAAATAGTATAATGAACCCTACCTACCTCACACTGGTATTACAATGAACCAGACCAATTTCACACTAGTACACGATGGACACAAGTATCGCTCAGTAGTACTGTGATTAACTCAGGAGCCCTATGCAAACTACTACTATGATAAGCCTTAAATAATTCACACGGCTTCTGTGATAAACTCTACCTACTTCACACGGCTACTATAATAAACACTATCTACTCCACACTCCTACTATGTTGAATCCTGGCTACTCCACACTAGTAATATGAAAACCCTACCTAATTCACATTACTACTGTAATGAACTATACCTACTCCACACTCCTACTATGTTGAATCCTGCCTACTTCACACTAGTAATATGAAAACCCTACCTACTTCATACTACTACTATAATGAACCATACCTACTCCACACTCCTACTATGTTGAATCCTGCCTACTTCACACTAGTAATATGAAAACCCTACCCACTTTACACTACTATTATAATGAACCATGCCTACTCCACACTCCTACTATGTTGAATCCTGCCTACTTCACACTAGTAATATGAAAACCCTACCTACTTCATACTACTACTATAATGAACCATACCTACTCCACACTCCTACTATGTTGAATCCTGCGTACTTCACACACCTACTATGATGAACCCTGCCTACTTCACATTAGTCCTATGATGAAGTCATTGTACTTCACACTAGTAATATGAGAACCCTACCTACTTCACACTACTACTATAATGAACCATACCTACTCCACACTCCTACTATGTTGAATCCTGCCTACTTCACACTAGTAATATGAAAACCCTACCTAATTCACATTACTACTGTAATGAACCATACCTACTCCACACTCCTACTATGTTGAATCCTGCCTACTTCACACTAGTAATATGAAAACCCTACCTACTTCACACTATTATAATGAACCATACCTACTCCACACTCCTACTATGTTGAATCCTGCCTACTTCGCACTAGTATTATGAAAACCCTACCTACTTCACACTACTACTATAATGAACCATACCTACTTCACGCTCCTACTATGTTGAATCCTGCGTACTTCACACACCTACTATGATGAATCCTGCATACTTCACACTCCTACTATGATAAACTCAAGCTACTTCACATCTACCTCCGATCAGCACCATGATCACACTATTAAGTTCATTAACCGATTTCATGTTCTCGAATAGCATGGAATTGCGTACTTGGGCTCCACAGACTAGTGAGCAAAGACTGTTTAATGTTTAATTTTTGCTACGAAACCTCTCACGGTGAACTCAGGCATTTGAACGAATACCAACATGGGATAATATGCATTGGCGAACTCCAACCAGAAGTCAACATTCAAGTTGGTCTTCATCTTCCAAGGTCCTGGTTTGTCTCGAAGATTCTTAAAATGAACTTATGAAACCATTATCCTGCCAAATTGTCTTTTTAGCCTTTCCGCATGTATCTTCGGCAGAGTAGCTTCAGAGTGCATTCTGGATTAGGTTGTGGTCTTTTCAGTTTCATACGAAAGTCATGTCTTTCGGGCGCATCTTAGGGCTCTTAAGTTATTGTTAGTTGATCTTTCAATTTTAATACATTATGAAACTATACAATTCAAGATCAAATCTTTTTTATAACAACCGAAGTGACTTATCGTTTCTAAGGTTACCAAAGTCAAAGTAAACTAATTATTAAGTGAAATCAAAATTTGTAATTATAATTTTCTCCCTTTAGGCCGTTATAACTAGTAAAATTAAAATGATCGGAGATAAAATCACAGGAAGGATGGAGCCAGGGCTGAATGACCTGAGAAGGCAGCTTAGCTCAACTGATGTTTATGAAGTGTTGTCGGCACGAAGAGCAGCCCCCAACGAACTGGAGAGGATCATGCATCTTGTTCCTTATCCCAAGGATATAGATGTCAAGAACCCTCTGCCGGAGTGGAAGCGTCTACCTCTTTGCTCTAAGATACCATTCGTTAGGGCGCCCAAGGACTTCATTGTCGTCACAAGAGGAAAACTTGGTGAAACTGTAATAACTATTTCTATGATCAGGTTTTTAGTTCTTAACATGTACTCAGCAGCTTCTGCAAGGAGAAATGCTGTTTCCTTAAGCTAAATAATTGTTTTCTTGGCAGGGCTGACAGCAGTTCTTCAGTACTGAATACTACGGGAAGAGTGAGAGGTGTTCATAACCATTTATTATAGCTAAAACATAATAGTAATAACCATTTATATAGTTGCAGCAAAGCGTCTCTAAGGGAAATTATACATTTTTTGTTTAGTATTTAATATGGGCTAATGAGTTTTAATGGAATTACTTAACAATTTGACAGTCTGGGCTCACAGAAAAAAAAACCACCAGGTCTACCAACATTACAATACATAACTTTTCTTAGGCATTTCGGCAGAAAAGTGGATTTGTTTAGTGCTCCTCTCCGCCCTCATCAGTAAATCCGTTTCGTTTCGACTTCCCTAGGGATTCATCTTCTGTCCACCCTTCATATTTTCGCCAGAACGTCCTGAAGATCCAGAGGGAACGTAACACGGTGTAAAATCTAGGACGTTTCCTTGGTTCATTTTAGACATTTTTGCTGGGCACAATAACAGTCGTGTAACTTTGAAGCGATAATATTAATGTTACCTATTTGAAGAGGTAATAGTCGTGTTCCCTACCTAGAGTAAAGCAGAGCCACTTGCCCTTTATTTGTTATTGTGATTTGAATTAAAAATGAAATATACATATTTTTTTAGAATAAAATATTTGATTTGTTGGGAGATTCTTCATCACCATCTCTAACAACTCTATTACAAGTGTTAGGTCTGACATAACTTTTGTAGATTCCCTGTCATATTCTTTAATTTTAATGGTTAAATCATATACGCATTTAGCATGATAACCTTAGTTGGACCTTTTAGTGCATAAAGTATCCCACAGATGCAACGTGTACCTTACGAAACACACAACAATGAAGTTATTGTCTTCTGCCCTTAAATATTTTTAAAATGTCTGATTTTGTCGTTTTTTCTTTAGAAAAAGTAGCTATGGAGGTTGCTCACATGACAAAAAATTTCCATCAAATCTTCGTCCAAGTCGAAGTTCAATGAAAAAGTAAAAAAAAAAATGATTTATATATCTGCAAACTTGTTATTGAATGAATTATAATAACTAGGGGGGGGGGAGAGCTCGGGTTTTTATTTTATTTTATTAATGAAATAAAAGTTTCATTTAAAATATATCCTACTAATATTAAGTGATTTTTTTTGTAAGCCCCGTTATAGTTTTTTTTTTTTTTTTTTTTTTTTTTTTTTTTTTTCATAAGTACTTAATCGTTTTTTTTTTATATAATAATAATATAGGTTTAATTTTATAGGCTTTAATAGGTACTAGAGTGAACGATTGTACTCGAAGTTACTATTGTACCCGCTTTGAATGAACACCTGTCAACATAATTACAGAGTAACCTGATTTATTAAACATTCTGCTAATTGTCTATTCAGAGACCGAAATCGCAGTCTAGACATCTTAGCAGATTTCCTTTTAAGGCTTCCCGTCAGGGATGGGCGGATTTCTTACTACCCTTTGTATTTATTCACTTAATGTTCACGGTGGTGTTGTGTTACCAGTATATAGATTTATCTATAATTAAACTTCACGAGGGAAATCTGCTTAATTTACGATGCCCCTGCGTGACAGACCTTTTTTTTTTTAATTACCCCCTGGCTAGAGAAGGGTGGTAACCTGTAGATAACCCGTCCCGATTAGCCTAAGTTGCAAAAAGTGGACGTTAATAAATAATAATAATAATTAATTATTCATTTAGTGCTCATAACGAGAAACAGCATACTTGATATTTAGTATTTTTTAACTTTTTTACTACTATTTCCATGATCTTGAAATAGAGCTGATAAAGAGACTATTGATAACGCATTCATTACTTGCTCTCTAGCCTTCTTCCATTATTAATATTTATCAGTCTTATAAGTGAGTTCCATTTTAACTTGTTTTGAATGTTTGCTTTGCGTGTTTGAGTGTAATAATTTAATAAAATACAGAGCAGGACTTTAGAACTTTATAGAGTTTGGAATGGAGAATAATTAGATCTCGAGAATTCATACTGTCTTATACGGCTGACTTTGTAAAAGTCCGTCACGTAGGCACTGCGTTAACTAAGCAGATATTACGTATTTGTATTAAACTCAAAACGTGAAAGTTTAATGAGAAAAATTTTTAGTATTTAGTCTTCAAATAATGTGCTTCATAATATAACAGCCTATTGTTAATATGACACCAGTAGAAGTGGGGGTTACTAAAGGCCGAAAATTAAAAAAAAAATGCAAACATCTCGTTTAATAATCAAGATAATGAAAAAACTTAGATATCAACATTTATAGAGCTTTACATTTGCAATAAGATTGATTCTTATGGTATACTTTTGGCAAGGCTTTACTTTGCACAATATTTTGACATTTACCCTTCCCAATGTTTAGGGTTAATACCCGTTGTTGGAATTTGTTAATAATAAAATTAATTTTTTATGTAAGACTTCACTGTCCTCCAAATTGTCATATTTCCCGTCTCCTGTGCAGTATGCATAGATTTCAGCTATTAAGGACAAAATATTAACATTGATTTGAATTAATATTTCCAGGTGAGGTACCTCATAGTTCAAATAGGAATGAATTGTTGAGCATATCAATATTTCTACGCAAATTACTTGCTCCACACATTGTTCCTGGAGAAACGTATAAAAAAAAAAAAAAAAGTTAATCTAAATAACAAAGTAAACAACTTTTGTTATGTGCATGTTTGTCGAAAAACAAATAGACAATGAAATTTCGCGAATTTTTATTTCAGGCCTCCCTTATAACCCCCACTCCCGTTCTAACCTAAACATTTTAATATATCTTATAATCATGGAAGAATTAATGCTAATTGACATACCGAGTTTTGTTAAGTTCGGTTCAATCGTTAGCACCCAATAAAATAGTTGACTCCCGCTTTAGTTTATAGTGTATATCTCGTTTATACATTGTTAAAAGACAAAAATGAATATCACAAAAGTTACTCTAATTAACAAAATAAACATCTTTTGTTATGTTCATATTTGCCGAAAAACGAATAGAAAACGAAATACCGCTATTTTAAATTCAGGCCTCCTTTACAACCCCCACTCCTGCCCGTCCCTAGAAATGTTGGTATGGATTATTATAATTAAAGCGTTAGTGCTAATACACATACCAAGTTTTATTTATTTCGGTTGGGTCTTTTGTCCCAAATAAAATTGTTCACTTCCGCTATAGGTTTTAGCGTATATCTCGTTTATAATTAAAAGTCAAAGTTGGGTTAGTAGTAATAAACATACCAAGTTTCATAAAATTCGGTTCAGCCGTTTATGCGTGAAAAGGAAACAAACAAACACACACGAAAGAAACAAAATGCAGTTATGGTGTCTATGACATGTGAACTGAAAAATTATCGTGACAATTCGTGAAAAAAAATCAATGTGCAGACAGAGGTTACAATTTTATATATATATATATATATATATATATATATATATATATATATATATATACAATTTTGAACGGATCTCATTTTCGTCATCTCCAAGGCAGGATGGTTGGGCATTTGAAGAAATGTTTTGAAAATCCCATCATGAGTACAACCTCAATAGCTGATTTCACCTAAGGGAAATCTGAGGGTCTTCAATCAGAGTTCTTCCAAATGTACCACACTACTACAGTATTTTTCAGATTTCTCCTAAAATAAATCTAGCCCCAAACTTAAAATAAACTTTAAATGGAAAGCGTAAAGAAGTCACCATATTTTTCCATTTAAACTTTATTTTAAGTGTGGGACTAGATTATTACAGGAGCTATTTGTAAACTACAGTGGTCCGGTGTTATATTGGAAAGAACTCCGAGAGAAGACCCCGATTTTGAATTTCCTATGTATAAAATATGTTTTCTTTTAAATCTTTTATAAATCTGATGGATTGTTCTATCAAAAAAACACAATAAAAAGTATATGTGCGCTTTTATTCGATATAAGGGCTTAGTTTAATAAAGTTTAGTTAGATTTCATTATATAAATTTATTTTCTGAAACATAAAATCTCTCCTTATTCAGTCCATTATCCTCTTGAGTTTTAATAAACATAACCCTTCTAAATTTATAATCATATCAGACTTTCTAAAGTGTTCTTATCAATACGAAAAGAGATAGTGACTAAGAAATAATAATAAACTATCTATTATTTCCTTTATTTCGGACTTTGATAAGTACAAAACAAAGACAACTCAAGCTACTCTAAACACAAGCCTCATTCCTAATTCTGATGGACCAACGTTAACAATAGTACTAAAAGCTGAAAGCATTCTCAACAATGATTGATTTTCCTTTATTGTCAACATCTATTTTGTGGCACAGGGGTTAATCTTATTGGGCTAGCTACAGGTTGCCATACTATTAGCAGATTTCCCTTAAGGGAAATCAGCTATTGAGGTTGTACTCATGACGGAATTTTCGAAATTTTTCTTCAAATGTCCATCGATCCTAGCGGTCGCAATTTTTGTTTAATCGTTACCAAACTCGATATTTAGTCGTTTTATGTAAAAAGAAAGACCAAGTTCGTTAACGGCTGAAATCGGACCAGTGGTAGGGTGGGGGGGTTTAGAGGGGAGGATTTTCGAAAATTCGAAATATCTCCGTTACTATACGTCGAACCGAAAAATTGTACATAACCAATCTTATTGCAAATTAAATTTACTATAAATATTGTTATATACATTTATTCTGTATCTTGAATATTAACCGAGATATTTGCATTTTTATTCTGCGTGTGGCCACCAGTAGGCTATGTTCGGAGTTTCCGCCGAGAGCTCTGGCGGCCGTTTCCATAACTATCGTCCCTCGTGAATAGGTTTAGAGGTTAGGTTAACTGTTTTTTGGGGCTAGAAACTACTGGGTTATTACGCCCTAAATAATGTTTTTTAGGTTTAGAGGTTTCTTACTACAACAGTTGTTATTAGGCAGATTTCTCTATTGTAAAACTTCACGTGGGAAATCTGCTTAGTTTACGCAGCCCCTGCGTGACGGACTTTTTTAAATACACATAGAAACTTGGGGCAGAAAATCAGACATGAGGCAAGACATTCAAGAATTTGATACTCAAAGCAATGCATATCCATGATGTGGATCATTCACCTAAAGCCCAGGACTTCTTTTGACCTTATAGGAGATTTTAGCAGATTTCCTGTGCGTTTATTATTATTGTTTATTAACGCTCTAACGGTCACAAATTTTCTTAGAATTAAATTAAATAAATTAATTTTGAAAATTTGGTCGGATCGAAAAATTGTACGTAACCAATCTTAATGAAAATAATATTACCTATAAAAATTGTTATATACATTCTATCTCTATCTCAAATATTAATAAAATATTTGGATCTTTGTCATCGCACGTCATGAATAAGCCAACATGTCAAGAACTGTCTTATTTCAAGCTGAAATACCAACAAATCATATCTGCGTGCTAATAAGTTCTCATGGCCTCCCCCCCCGCTTTTGTTCATTGATTACCAAAATCAGAGTGATTGAGATGAAAATTATTCTGCTTCATTATAGATTGCAGCACTAGATATAGTAAATAGCTCTCAATAAAATTAATGTATTATATTCAGATATATTTCAGTAATTGTTTTTTTTTTCCGGTCAATAATATTTATTTAATCGATATCAAACTCGATATATAAGCATTTCATGTAAAAGGTCGCGTTCGTTAATGGCTGAAATAGGACCATATGGGGGGGGGGGTTAAGGGGGAATTTGAAAATTCTCCATTATTGTACGCCTGGTCGAAAAATTGTATAGATACAATCATATTGAAAATTTCATTGTTCATAAATATTGTTTGTTATACATGTATATTTTCTATCGTGACTATTAACCGAGATGCATTTGCATTTTTGAGGTTTCACCATTCAGTAAACCCCCTCTCTTACTCAAGACATTAATAATGTTCTGTTATATAATGAACCACTTCATTCGAATCTAAAATACCGGATATTGTTTTCAAGAGACCTGTATGCGAGACATACAAATTCTGATGACGCCACCAATTAAGATCTTGCGTTGTTGTCTGTTCGGGGTATTCCAATCTTCACAAATTTCTGTGCGAGTTTCTGAGGTGAATGAACAGAAAAAATCTTGTTAAGCTATTGATGGTCAACAATTGTTGTTCTATATACTTTTTCGTAAATCAAGTATTGAGCGAGTTATTCGAAATTCCTTCTTTTCAGCCTTCAGCAAACCCCCACTTTTACTGATCAGATTTTTACTTAAAAATATGTGACATATGGTGAGATGAGATCAATAGTGTGTAACTCCGTCGCGTGGGAAATCTACTTAGTTTACGCAGGCAGACTTTTTTCTTCTCCATTTCCTGTATTAGCAGATTTCCCTCATTGGAAATGATTTATTGAGGTTGTGCTCATGATGCGATTTTTCGGAAAAAATCATCTTTATCTCAGGCACGCACGGCATTTGGCGTGGTGGGAGTCTTGGCCTTCGCAGACAAGGCGTACGCTGTACACATACCGAGACAATGCGTCCTTTGAAATATGAAGATATGCTGCCATAGAATGCTTGTTCATTTGCGATTATTACGTAACTGTTTGGTCAAACGTCATTGTGTTTGTCTTCAGAGATATGACGCATTCAATGAGACCATTCCCCAAGATTGTAAAGTCATTTAGAACAAATGCTATAAATAGCTACTCTCAACTTTAAAATTGCATTATTACATTAGCTAAGTTTTGTTATATCTAGATGTTCGTGTCAGCAAGGAACAAAATAAAGTCCGTCACGCAGGGGCTGCGTAAACTAATGTAACCTTATGTCACCACATACTCGCAATTTTTATGTAAAATAAAATTTGGGGCTAAGGTTAGGCGTCTGAGTTAAAGCATTAAGCTTAATCTCATATGGCAAACCTAGAGTGGCGAGTTTGATTCCAGCCAGGGGAATAGAAATTTATTTAGTGAAGAACTCTCTAAATAAAATCCTTAAGTCCCACCTAAGCTAGAAAAGGATTGTGACCTGTAGATAACCCGTCCCAATTAGCCATAGTAGCATAAACGGGTCGTTAATAAATAATAATAATATGTAAAAATTCAATGAGTAGAAAGGAGGGGGGGGGGGTATTAAAAACAGAAGACAAGAAAGTTCGCTTAATACTTGAGTTTTGAAAAAAATCTAATAACAATTGTAAAACATTGAATAGTTTAACAAGATTGGTTCTATAACATTTTACGATGCTATTCATAACAACAGAAATATTATTATTATTATTATTATTTATTAACGTCAACTTTTTGCAACTTAGGCTAATCGGGACGGGTTATCTACAGGTTACCACCCTTTTCTAGCCAGGGTGGGATTTTAGGACGTTATTTAATGAATTTCGTCACTAAATAATTTCCTTTGCCCAGGCAAGAATCGAACTCGCCACTCTAGGTTTACCATGTGACAACAGAAATATTAGAGCAATGATCAAACTCTAAATATAAGTGTTTCATGCAAAAACTAAAGGTCAAGTTCCTTAATGACTGAAATCGAGCCAGTGGGAGGGGGGGGGGGTTTAGTGGGGGAAAATTCGAAATATCTCAGTTACTATACGAGAAATAGAACAATTAGGTCCTTTACACCTATGACATTTCAAATGAAATGTATTATAAATATTGTTATATACATTTATCCTTTATGCTTCATATTAATGGAGATATTTGCATGTTTTATTAGTTTTCAGCCTTCAGTAATCCCCCACTCCGATAGTCATAGTAGCAATAAGCTGTTATATCGATAACCACTTTATTCCAAGCTTAAATAATAAACATTGTGTTCATTTAACTATTGCTTTGTGAGACGCATGCAAATATTTAATTCTTCTATGGCATACTCGATATTTAACTGTTTCATTCCACACTAGAGGTCGTACTAGTTACATGCCTGAAATCGGGGGCGGAATAGGAGGGGGGGGGGTTAGAGGGGTGGATTTTGAAAATTCTAAATCTCTTCAAAATGATGAGCCGTATCGCAAAATGTTATAGAACCCTGATGAGCTAATCTTATAAAGTCTTGATAAGCTATTGATAAGCTGATGTTATAGAAGCTTATCTTGATAAACTAATGTTATAGAACCTTGAGAGGCTAATGTTATAGAGATTTGATAAGCTATTAATGCTCTACAATAGATGCTCTATGCTTTTTTTCGTAACTCAAATATTTGGAGAGTTATTTGTAATTACTTGTTTCCAGCCACGAGTAACCCCCACTGCACACTCCCACAACCCCTTTACAGACAGAAATAGACAATATGTGTTGAGTTGAGATCATGTGTGTTGCACCTGCACGTTGGAAAAGTGCTTAGTTTACGCAGCCCCGTAATTTTAGCAGATTTCCCTTAAGGGAAATCAGCTATTGAGGTCGTACTCTTGACGCGAGTTTTGAAAAATTTCTTCAAATGTCCATCGATCCTACCCAGGAGATGACGAAAATGAGGTCCGTTCAAAATTTTATATATATATATATATATATATATATATATATATATATATATATATATATATATTTGTCTGTTAACGCTCTAGCGGTAGCAATTTTTGTTTGATCGTTACCAAACTCCTAATTTAATCGTTTTATGTAATAAGGAAGATCAATTTCGTTAATACCTGAAATCGGACCAGTGGGAGGGGGGGTTGAGAGTGGGGGATTTTCGGAAAATTCAAAATATCTATGTTATTATGCGTCGGATCGAAAAACTGTATAGAGTCAATCTTATTGAAAATTAAATTTACTATAAATATTGTTCTATACATTTATTCTGTATCTTGAATATTAACCGAGATATTTGCATTTGTATTTTGCATTGGTCGGCAGGAGTGAGCTGTTTGGTACTTTCCGAAGAGAGCTCTGGCGGCCATTTTCGTAACTATTCGTCCCTCGTGTATAAGTTTAGTGATCCCTTACAACTTACTACAATTGTTACTAGGCATATTTCTCTATTGTAAAACTTCACGTGGGAAATCTGCTTAGTTTACGCAGCCCCTGCGTGACGGACTTTGTTTTTATTGTGTGTACTTAAGTTCTATTCATAACGGAAAAGAAAGGCTCTAGTATCTCAATATCCTTGTCGTACTTAAAGTAAATACAATTCTTGTGGGTAGTTTATGAGTCCAACTGGACTCAAAGGTACTTCGCATTCTTTGGATTACCTAAAATAATTACTTGGGTGCATAATTTGGGTGTTCTTCTAGTAAACAGTATAACCTCAGACTTTTGACAATTGAGCCTGATTTTCTACTTATTGAAATAATTGGTACATTTAGTTAATGCTATGAAGAGGTTGTTGGTAATAACCTAGCAGAAGCCCTGTTAGTCATCTTCAGCGATGTTCAAAGCATACCTTGACAGGTATGTTCAAATCCCCAATCAAACTAAAGCCTTTACTATATCTCCAATATTAATACTGAGGAGCTTCTGTTGTACTGTTTGCTCAATTTTGTATCAGAACAATACACAATCATTTTGAAATATTTTAACTTTAAGACACGTAAAATTACATATACTATATATAAGGGGAACTCTTTAGTTAACTAGCTCCTCTGTGCCTGGCATTTATGAGTAAGTTCTTAGTCTAAATTATATTTTGCCTTTGTGATTCTAGGTCAGAAGACAAGGAAACACATTCGATTTATCGGATCCTTTGAACTACAACCTGCGGATTGACTATGACCCTATTCACGACAAGCATCTCCGCCACTACTTCTTCAGCCCGGGTAACAAGAAGCAGTTGGACGACATGGGGATGCTGACCAAAGACAATGCTGTCAAATGCGACTTGAAGGAGTACAACGACTACAGGAGATATGTCTACAACGTACATAAGAACTCTGTGTTAAATGCTCTTCGGGATGTGGTACGTAAAGTATTAGATATATTAGTTATGTTGTTCCACTGTGTGGTATACTGATGGGTCCAAAAAATGATAAGGGAGTCGTCTCAGCAGGTGTAACAGAGGGAATGTAAATCAACACTGCCTTCTTGATTCAGCATTCAAGGAGCACAAATCAAATTGGCCCTCAGGAATACACAAACAAACACATTATCATTTGCACTGATTCTTTACGTTCCCTATTACGCAAATCACCTAATAGCACGAAAAATAAAACAAGAACTTATCAGTTTAGACACACGAAGACTTAGGACTGCGAAAAACGGCGGGCTTAGAGTCAAACTAAGCATCTGAAAGACTTGAATATGTACTAATAGACATACTTCATGTAGACATTCGCAAACCAACAGGACTATCACCTGTACTGACAACAAGTTAAGAACTATTAAGAGCACAATTTGGGTGCTGCCATCAAGCTTCAGAAACTTTAGGAGAGGAAGTAGTTCCCTCGAGACTTAGAATCCGCCAACCGAGCCTTTTGCTCAACATGTAACATAGGGATATCAGAACTATTGCCAGAAGGCAGCCAATAAAGTAACTACATATTTTCATACCTGTACAAAATTCATATACACGACAGAAGTTAACATACAAATTAAGACCAAACTTGTGTAAACCTATATTTCAAATTTTATGCACTAATTAAAGTAATTACACGCGCGAGCACATCCGCATATGTAAATGTATTTACAGCTACCCTCAAAGAGAGCATTATGACTAAACATATCAGCAAAATTGTCTACGTCGTTTTCATCCTTTTAATACATATTAATTACTCGCCAGTTTCAGTCATAACTAATTTTTTAATAAAACATACGAATCGCCAATGCAGCTGAGTATGTTACTAAAGAAATATATTTATGTCCCTAAGCTTAAACTTTAAGGGATCTATATTGTTGAATAGTCAAATATTCATACTCAACCCCAAGAGCTAGCGCTCTGCGCATTTATTTTAGTTTTGGTAGAGGGCGAGGGATGCAATTTCCTCAGTTAGGATAAATGGTCCTGGAAAGGTATACGGATTTTATGGAAAAAAATTTCTGAATTATACTGAATCAGACTCCGTCGCTGGGAATTCCTTCCGGTTCTAGAGTTTTTATGAGAAATTGGTTTATTGTTAACGTCCAATGAGTAAAAGTGAGATGAATTCGCTTAGTATTCTAGATAAACGAAAGTATGAACTGCAGTTACAGAGTAGCAAATTTGCGAGATTTTTATATAGCAATTTTTCATCAGACTTATAATAACCGAGATATTTCTAATTTTCGGACTACCCCTCACTCTAAACCCTTAATCTCTCTGGTCGAATTTCACGTCCTAGGTAAACTCGATGGACATTTGAAGAAACTTGATGAAAACCGTGAGTGCAACCTCAAGAGCTGATTCCCTTTAAGAAAAGTCTGCTAAAAAAGGTCCCACTAGTGAACAGATGTAGACTACCTATAACAAGCTGTACTCATTTAAGTCAGGAAGAGAGCTGAGTACGGTGTGCCTGGAGAAGGCTTTTTACACACTGCATAAACACACAGAAATTCAAATTCATCTCAAATCCACTTGTATTTAATGGCTCAACTGATTTCAGGAAGAAATCAACCAAGATAAAGCCGTCGCTAGAAACTTTCTGGAAGATGTTCTAGCCATGAGAGAGAGGCAGTTCAAAGAAGAGGACAGAGAACACCAAATAGTCAGAAGAGCTGCCTACCGCAAACTCATTAACATCTGTGAAAAACTACTGTAAGTACTGCCTAAATGTGTAAAGAACCCATATTCAGTTATTATTCGAGTATTGAATAATATCCGTATAAGAGTCCAGTCAGTAATCTAAACTAATAGGTACATATATATTAGAATTTTCCAATTTCCAAAACAATTCCAATTTCGCTCCCAAATAAAAATTTCAGTTTGGATACTGAACGATCAAAGGAGAAAACATCTTATTTTCAGTAGAATCGATACTTTAAGTATCATGAAAGTGATTAGGCCCCAAATGAGAAAATTAAGTTCTAAACGCAAAAAGTGAGGTTGCATGAAACAAGCAACATTGCAGGTTGCATGATTCATCTCCATGATTAGTTATTTCAAAATCTATTTCAGATGCGAAGCACGAATGAAGAGATTCGACAAAATTCAAGAAAATAAGGCCAAGCAGAAAGAAAGGCAGGCAATTAAGTTCCTAGTGAGCCAGAAGAAGTTCCGAGAAAGTCTCGAAAACTACAGAGTGAAATCGCACGACGTGGCCTGGAAGAGGAACATTCGGGCACAGAAGAAGTGGAGGAAGGTTATGGAAGCTGACGAATACCGCAAGTCTGTCAATGCTGAAGTCGATCGAATAGGGAAATTATTACAGGTGAGCTTTAGTTTTTTTAATAATAAAAATGGTCACGAAAATATTATTTGACGAGCAATTTCTACAAAAGTTGTAGATTCTCAAAGGCCAAAACATATAAAATGTCAGGTATATGATGTCATCTTCAACTATCATTGTCGAAACACTAAAATAATCAATTATTACAAAAATTCAACTCAACTTTTAACCGAACTTTACAGGAACAGCGCTTATCTCCATTAGTTGGAAATAAAATATTCCAATACATATCAATATAAATTGAGAATGATGTATATAAATGAGATTTTCTCAAAACAATGAACGAAGCTATTCGACAAGTTTATGGTCTGACATAGAACTAAACAACCATTTTTTGTTGTGTTATGGATTCACATATCATCTTGTCCAAGGGTTAAACTCAAATTTAAAATGCCATTGAAATTCTTAAAGCACTTTTGCAGTCATTGAGCAACAAGAGACTAAACTTCATAGATCAATTTAGATTGACTACAAAATTTAACTCTACCAAAATTTTATAGATTTCAGACAAACCGCATAATGCTATTTACATAGATAATGTTATCAATGCTACTACAGCTAACCGAAAGGTGTATCTACACGTTACAACCCTTTTATAGCCAGAGGGGATTAAGGATTTGATTTAAAGAGTTCGTCACAAAATAATTTCCCATTGCCCATGTGGGAGTGAAATCCATGAACCAAGGTTTACCATTTCCATAAGACCAATCACATAGCAAATCACAGCCACAAAAATTGATATATATATGAATGTTATTAAATCCCTTCTTTTGTTCTTGATATTCAGGTGATAGAAGCTTGGATACAGAAAGATGTGCAGCAAGTACAAACGAGAGAAAGAGACACCAAGATATGGAAATCATTTAAAAAATATTCAACGATAAGGAAAGCGGCTCGAGACAAAAACTTTAAACGAATACACTTAAAAAATATTGGTAAATATGATATTCTGATTTATTAATTGTCTCTATTCTCCCCCAATTTATTGTTTTATACCTCAGCCTAGAGCTCGAAAATCAATTCAATTTGTTCATACACCTGGAGCCGTTTTATCTATCTGGATGATATTAGTGACAGAGCATCAATTCATCTTCTCCGTACACCGGAAGCCATTCGATTTATCTGCATCATGGTCTTGCTAGAACATCAGTTCATATTCTCCATACACCTGCAGTCATTCGACGTATCTGGATCATGGTCTTGCCAAAACATCAGTTCATATTCTCCATACACCTGCAGTCATTCGACGTATCTGGATCATGGTCTTGCTAGAACATCAGTTCATATTCTCCATACACCTGCAGTCATTCGACGTATCTGGATCATGGTCTTGCCAGAACATCAGTTCATATTCTCCATACACCTGCAGTCATTCGACGTATCTGGATCATGGTCTTGCCAGAACATCAGTTCATATTCTCCATACACCTGCAATCGGTTCTTTGTTCACCTGGAGCTCTACGATGTATCTGGACCATGGTCTTCCCAGAATATCAGTCCAGTTTCTCCATACGCCTGGGGCCATTCGAAATATCTGGATCATGGTTTTCCCAAAACATGAGTTCATATTCCTCATACACCTGCAGTCAGATCTTCATACGCCTGGAACCCTTCTATGTATCTGGACCATGGTCTTCCCAGAATATCAGTCCAGTTTCTCCATACGCCTGGGGCCATTCGAAATATCTGGATCATGGTTTTCCCAAAACATGAGTTCATATTCCTCATACACCTGCAGTCATATCTTTATACGACTGGAGCCCTTCGCAGTATCTGGACTAAGGTCTTCCCAGAATATCAGGCCAGTTTCTCTATACACCTGGATCCATTCAAAATAACTGGATCATGATTTTTCCAGAACATTGGTTAATATATCTCATTCACCTGCAGTCAGATCTTCATACGCCTGGAACCCTTCTATGTATCTGGACCATGGTCTTCCCAGAATATTAGTCTATCCTCTTTATTCACCGAAAGCTATTTAAAATATCTGAATCATGATCTTGCCAGAATATCAGTCTATCATCTTTATTCACCGGAAGCTATTCGACTTATCTGTATCATGGTCTTGCCAGAACATCAGTCCTGACTGACAGTCATTATGCATTTTTACTGATTGATTTTCCCTCATACATTTTCATAGCTGCCTGGGAATGGCGACGAGTACGTGCATTGTAATGTTTTACTGATTGTTGTCATTTTTACAGCGAGGTTTTTGGAAATCAAGAAGTCTGGTCCAACACCCAAAGAAGTTTTGATGGAAGAGGAACACTGCAATTCTATTGGCGATATTCTTGCTGGATTTCGCAAAATGAAGCCTGATGTAAGTTTCACTCGTTATTCTATCTATTTCGAGTTAAATGCTTTTTAAAATATTTGTTCGGCTACGTTTTAAGAAGATTTACCTTTAGGGAAGGAAGTCAGCTATTCAGGTAAAAGTCATGGCGAGATTTTCGAAAAAAAAAACTATTGAAATGTATATGGACATTACTAAATAGAGGTCCATTTCTATCTATATGTATAATTCGGATTAAGAGTGATATTTAAAAAAGGGCAAAAATCCCAATTCTCTCCATTATATTTTAGTGGCATCGAAAATTGTTGCATATTGAACATGTGTAGGTAATTAATGTTTCATTTTAATTTATTTCTCACTTGAATATTAATGGAGGCATTAGTTGTCTTACGTTTCCTACTTTCTGTCCAATCCCACGAACGTGATTGTCACGTTAAGATACTACATCACATGTCCAAGAGCTAAACATCTCATATCCATATGTAAGAAGTCACAAATGTTTCAAGTACTTTAGAAAGATGAAATTGACAGACATTATAATGTGCAGATGACATTATGTGTGAGATCATTAGTTTGACACAGTTTGACCTCATTATGTGCCACTACTGCAAGAGGAAATCTGCTTAGCTGCAGCTGCATGAATAGAATATTTATTTATTTGAATAGAATAATTTATTGTTTCATAGCTATACATTCTATTGCAAGGACTTTGTGCAGTTTAGCAAAATGTTCATCAAATGATAATAATAGCAAGTAAATAGTTGCTGGACAACTATGTGATGTGTAGTTTCATTTCAGGAATAAATAAGTATAATAAAATTTAAGTATAGAAGTAGAACAACTGAATTGTGAAACAGAAGTTTGGGCTACCCAAATCCAAGGATTGTTGAAAACACATCAAGATAATGCACGTAGTCCATATTTATTTTAATGTAATGCAAACTAAAAATAATGTGGAATATATTATTCTCAAAAATACAATGCCCTGTAAGATATATAAGAAAAACACTGGATAAAATTAAATTCTTTTCGACTTAATTATAAAGCTACATCATTTTATAACTGTTTTTATAAATATAAAAGTATTTACCATTGTCTTATAGTTTTCCATAACAAATAATGTTTGAATGTTATCATGTTCGATGTCCATTTATTTATGTACTGATATGGAAAACGAAATCTAATCGGGTTTAATGATAGGCACGAGATAAAGAAATGAATGCGTTTACAGTATCCGTAACATTTTTGTGCGATACCGTCTATAGTCCAACTCATTAAGACTATTAGGGACATCCTATTTCTTGTATCTATTTCATTAAACACCTCATAATTATGACAATTAAGGAAGAAACTAAAATCTCTTTCCTTCTTATTAAAATGTTTTAAGAAATATCATCCAATGGAAATTCTATAACTAATATACTATGGTTATTTCCAAAGTCAGTGAACTTATGATATTATGCATTGGAGCGTCAAAAAAATCGTTTTAGCAGATTTCCCTTCAGGGAAATCAGCTATTGAGGTCGTACTCATGACGGGAGTTTCGAAAAATTTCTTCAAATGTCCATCGATCCTACCCAGGAGATGACGAAAATGAGGTCCGTTCAAAATTATATATATATTTGTCTGTTAACGCTCTAGCGGTCGCAATTTTCGTTTGATCGCTACCAAACTCGATATTTAGACGTTTTATGTAAAAAGACAGATCAAAGTTCGTTAATGGCTGAAATCGGACCAGTGGGAGGGGGGGTTTAGAGGGGGGATTTTTGAAAATTCGAAATATCTCCGTTACCGTACGTCGGATCAAAACATTGTATAGAACCAATCTTATTGCAAATTAAATTTACTATAAATATTGTTCTATACATTTATTCTGTATATTTAATATTAACCGAGATATTTGCATTTGACTTGTGAGTGTGGTCGGCTATGTTCGGGAGTTTCCGCCGAGCGCTAGTGCGGCCGTTTCACTAACTATTCGTCCTCGTGAGAATAGGTTACTACTACTGTTATTATTAGGCAGATTTCTCTATTGTAATGCTTCACGTGGGAAATCTGCTTAGTTTACGCAGCCCTTGCGTGACGGACTTTTTAATATTTAAAATGCAGAAGAAAACAATAAGGTTTCTATTCAATAGAAATCCCAGACTCCTGTCGGCCTCTCTTTAAGGAGTAAAAATAATGGTTTTCCTTTAATAATTATTTTTATTTTTCTGGACAAAATAATCAAATATTCTTGATAGTTTAATGGCAAGGAACACCTTTATTTCCCCCGCAAACTTTATTCACAATTTGTGGCCTACCACCTCTAATAATAACATTAATTTTTAAAAACCCGAATGGTAATTCATTGCTACATTACCACATTAATATGTGTGTACTTAAAGTATATTTCTAAAAAAAGCCTATCATATTCAGGAGTAAAACTTTTTAATACATTGGCCAAATGTATTTAAATTTATTAAAAAGATATCCTCTCTTTAAATATAAATTAATGAACTACATGTCTGAGGGATGTTTTATACACAAGATTAATTCTATCAAAAATGTTCAATTATTAAATAGATCTGTAAAATAATTGTCATAAAAATCGGTCAGAAAAATAATTTATGATCAGCTAAATTGTCTCTTCAAGGCAGGCATGTTTCTCATCATTAACAAAAAGCATGGCCAATAAATTAAAAATTCACGTTATATATTTAGCGTGGGATTATTATTGTTAACGATATTAAATGACTATATATAATTATTAAATTGATTGATTTTATAAATGTATTCATGGAATTTGTTCAGATATTATAACGAACGTATTATGTATCAATGGATACTATTTAATAATATGTAAAGATATAATTGACATAATATTAGTAATTTTATATAGGAAATATAAATATTTGACGTATCCTATTATGTTACGTTAACATTTAATGGAAATAAATAAATTTCATTTCATCTCTACACCTCAAAACTTGATCTAGAATATAAAAAGTTCATTATTTTCACCCGAGTCCGGCGTGCTGGATATGTTAATACTAAAAGTATTTGTTATGTACTTAATTCTACAAAATAGGCAATATTTTTATATTACCTGTTTCCAGTGCATGTATCTTTATTATATATAACAAACTCATAGATTATTGTATTAACCATATTATTCAAAATCATAAAAAAAATTCTGCATTCCGAACCATACAGAGTTTCGTTTAGTTCCGTTGTTTCTTTTCCGCCATATAAAATTGTTGACTCCCACTATAGGTTTTAGCGTATAACTCATTTATACTTCGGTATACGACAAAAGTGTATATAGCAAAAGTTACTCTAAATAACGAAATAAACAACTTTTATTAAGTGCATATTTCACGAAAAACCAATAGGAAACGAAATATCGCAATTTTTAATTTCAGGCCTCCCGTCTAACCACTCCTGTTCATATCAGAGAATATGAATATAGCTTAAAACCGAAGATGAATTAGTGGTAATATACATACCAAGTTTCATAAAAATCGGTTCAGCCGTTTACGATTCTATAAATGAAATACAGACGAACGTTCATTTTTATATATATAGTTGACGATTCATTTTTTGTACAAGAAGAATATAAAAGTACAAAGTACAACCGAAGAGATTCCCTCTCCTTGAGATGTCTCAAATGCGATTCGATGAGCACTTTGGCCGTTGTAATGACACACAGATGACGTCAGAAGGCTGTTGCATAACGCTTTCAATTCCATTTCAGCTAGGCATAACACTTTTCGTAATGGGGACATTTCGTGAGGTTATTGCACAAATTGTCAGGTTAATTGAGCGCTCCAAAGGGGCTGCTCTCAGTAATCTGCATATATTTTATTAATCCCCCAACAAAATTTAATACCGTGTTTCATTTTCGTAAACCGAAAATTGTAGGAAGTAGTTAGCTCAGAGTGGGTTCCATTCTAAATAATGAAGTATTGTAAGGGGTAAATGTAGAAAGTCCGTCACGTATGTATAGGCTCAGTAAACTAAGCAGATTTCCCACTTGAAGGAAGTAATCTGATATGATGACACGGGCACATTCTAATCTATGTGTATTCCTTAGCCCCTTATGGATACAAGACTTCAAATTTGGGGTCTAGTGAAAAAAAGGATATGGGGCGTTAAGTGGAAAAATAGGCTCATTCTAGTCAAGTTTTCTAATGCATTTACGACTTCCTATATTTCATTATTTAGAATCTAATTCTCTAATAGCAATTTTCGACTTATGTGAACAAAGTTTAGTTTTTAAACGGTTGAAAGGAACACTCCAAAGGGGGGATTGTAAAGAAGCTCAAAAAGTCCGTCACGCATGAGCTGTATGGAACATGTATAGAACAAATCTTGGTGCAAATTAAATGTTGTAATATGCATTTTTTCGCAATCTTGATTATTAACCGAGATATTTGCATGTTTTAGTCTTCGGCCTACAGTAAACCCCCACTACTCATGCCATATTAATTGTAATCTTTTAAATCTTGAACCACTTCATTACAAAGTTTAATTCCAAATATGGTTTTCATCCAACTCCTGTTTTGTGAGATACGTCCAAATACGTTATATGCCGAAGTCATCAAGAATTTTCGTTCTTAACTCGAAAATCTATATTTGATCTATGCCATACTCGTTATTTGACCGTTTCAGTCAACTCTGAAGATCTTATTTGTTATTGGCGGAAATCGGACCTGAAATAGTGACAGTTTGAAGAGTGGGGGATTCGAAAATTCAAAATGTCTCCAATTGTTGTTGATGTTCTACTATTGTTATTCTGTGCATTCTTAGTAACTCAAGTATTCAGCGAGTTATTCGTTCTTGTTTTCACTCCCTTCAGTAACCCCCCCCCCCTTCTACTCATCGTTTTTTTTTAAATATAAATAGAGAACATATGGTGAGATGAGATGAGTTGTTGTGGGAAACCTGCTTAGTTTACTCAGCCCCTGCGTGACGGAACTTTGTGTCATGTGCAACAACAACAAAATGCCGAGTTCTGCAAAATTTATTTCTTTTCACTCAAGTTTATATAGTACTTTTCTACAAGTTTAAATATGTATATGTTCAAATTAAATAAAAACAGTGTTGTTTTTTGAACATTTTCAAAATGTTTTAGTTTAAACTCTTAGGGAAAATCTGCTAAAACAGCATCTTAAATATCTCTATTTGTTTGTAAAGGATTAAAAGAGGGTTGTACAACATAAGTTTTAATACTTTTGTAAAGCTAGCTTAACGCGTCACTGCTTAAACATTCAATCCATGTTATTTGTAGTGGCTTAGGGTAGCAATATTAAATAATGCGTTGGCCTTAATACGCCAACTTAAGGCGTAAACCTAGAGCCGTGGGTTTACGATTCCGCCTTTTGCAATAGGAATTCAATGTCATTATACAGATCTGAATAAATATAACCCTTAGCTCCACCATTTGCTAGGAACCACACCTGTAAATAACCCGTTCGGGTAAGCTATAGTTTCTTGTGGGCGTTAATGAACAACATTATTTAGTTTCTGAATCTATAATTCAGCGGAGAAATTCATAACCTTGTAGTTCAAAGAAGTCCGTAACGCAGGGCCAGCGTAAACTAAGCAGATTTCCCACGTGCTGGAAAGACTCTAGTAATGTCATAATATTTTCTTAGTTTCTAAGTCAATATGTGATGCGTGTAATGATTGAGTTAAGAAAAAATGTGTAGAACAACAATTGTAGTACATCAATAGGTTAATAAGATTATTTCTAGAACATTTTCGATCCGAGTCAGGATATGGAGATTTTTTTATAATTTTCGAATTTTCCAGTGAACCGCCCCCTCCCTTATTCCATTTCGAGCCATTATCAAGTATGATCTTTGGTGATAAATGAAACAGCTGTTAAGATAATAAAATCTTCATTTATGACATCATTCTACATGTTTGAATGTACCTCACATAAAGACCGTTCTAGATGTTTGAATGTATCTCGCATAAAGACCATTCTAGATGTTTGAATGTATCTCACATAAAGACCATTCTAGATGTTTGAATGTATCTCATATAAAGACCATTCTAGATGTTTGAATGTATCTCACATAAAGACCATTCTAGATGTTTGAATGTATCTCACATAAAGACCATTCTAGATGTTTGAATGTATCTCACATAAAGGCCATTCTAGATGTTTGAATGTATCTCACATAAAGACCATTCTAGATATTTGAATGTATCTCACATAAAGACCATTCTAGATGTTTGAATGTGTCTCACATAAAGACCATTCTAGACGCTTGAATGTATCTCACATAAAGACCATTCTAGATGTTTGAATGTATCTCACATAAAGACCATTCTAGATGTTTGAATGTATCTCACATAAAGACCATTCTAGATGTTTGAATGTATCTCGCATAAAGACCATTCTAGACGTTTGAATGTATCTCGCATAAAGACCATTCTAGATGTTTGAATGTATCTCGCATAAAGACCATTCTAGACGTTTGAATGTATCTCACATAAAGACCATTCTAGACGCTTGAATGTATCTCACATAAAGACCATTCTAGATGTTTGAATGTATCTCACATAAAGACCATTCTAGATGTTTGAATGTATCTCACATAAAGACCATTCTAGATGTTTGAATGTATCTCACATAAAGACCATTCTAGATGTTTGAATGTATCACACATAAAGACCATTCTAGATGTTTGAATGTATCTCACATAAAGACCATTCTAGATGTTTGAATGTATCTCACATAAAGACCATTCTAGATGTTTGAATGTATCTCGCATAAAGACCATTCTAGACGTTTGAATGTATCTCGCATAAAGACCATTCTAGATGTTTGAATGTATCTCACATAAAGACCATTCTAGATGTTTGAATGTATCTCGCATAAAGACCATTCTAGACGTTTGAATGTATCACACATAAAGACCATACTAGATGTTTGAAAGTATCTCGCATAAAGACCATTCTAGATGTTTGAATGTATCTCACATAAAGACCATTCTAGATGTTTGAATGTATCTCACATAAAGACCATTCTAGATGTTTGAATGTATCTCACATAAAGACCATTCTAGATGTTTGAATGTATCTCACATAAAGACCATTCTAGATGTTTGAATGTATCACACATAAAGACCATTCTAGATGTTTGAATGTATCACACATAAAGACCATTCTAGATGTTTGAATGTATCACACATAAAGACCATTCTAGATGTTTGAAAGTATCTCACATAAAGACCATTCTAGATGTTTGAATGTATCTCACATAAAGACCATTCAAGATGTTTGAATGTATCACACATAAAGACCATTCTAGATGTTTGAATGTATCACACATAAAGACCATTCTAGATGTTTGAAAGTATCTCACATAAAGACCATTCTAGATGTTTGAATGTATCTCACATAAAGACCATTCAAGATGTTTGAATGTATCACACATAAAGACCATTCTAGATGTTTGAATCTATCACACATAAAGACCAGGGAGGTCAGGTTGGCCGCGTTAGTTAAGGCGTTAGTCTTGATCACGCGTGGTAGACCTAGAGTGGCGGGTTCGATTCCCGCTCTGGGCAGAAGAAATGTATTTAGTTACGGATTCATTAAATAAACTCCTTGGGTTCACCCTGGCTAGAAAAGGGTGGTAACCTGCCCCAATTAGCCATAGTAGCATAAAGTGGACGTAAATAAATAGATAACAAATAACATAAAGACCAGTTAAAAGAATATTTGGTGTTGAAGCTTGAAATAAGACGTTTCATCATATATTGGTATTATTGTTGATGTGCGATGCCTCAAGTGGCGTCTCCCTGAAGACTGAAAATTAGAATGTATAAATATCTCAGTTAATATTCGAGATAGAGAAAAAAAAGTTTATAACAACATGTATGGGAAATTAAGTTTTCAATAATAATTGGTTATATACAATTCTTCGGTCCACTCATAATAACGGAAATATTTTCAAAATTCTCCCTGTAAACAGCCGTTATCGAACTTCATCATTAGCTTTACATAAAACGTATCCAGTGTAACCTGGGTTGTTAGTTAATAACAAAAATCGGGACAGATAGTGGGATGGTGACTTAGTACTTTGGAGAAGAAAGGCAGTATAGGAGATTATATCTGAAACGAAGCAGGCAATTTTACATGATACGAAAGCTAGGAGGTTACAATGGGCGGACGGGGCATGATGTAACCCAAACGACTACCTACAGAAGACAATGAATGCAGTGAGTAGTCTGGTAAGAGGGAGACCGAAGTTGAGATGAGTTGACAGAGTGAAGAAGGACGCTACTTCAGTTTTACATAAAACGTTTAACGTTAACAGACAAATATATATATATATATATATATATATATATATATATATATATATATATATATATATAGATAGATATATAGTTGTGAGCGGATCTAATTTTCGTCCTATCCGGGGGGAAGATCGACGGACTTTCGATTAGATGTTTCTAAAATGAGTACATCCTCAATACCTGATATCCCGTAAGAGAAATTTGCTAATAGTACTACCATGTTTTATTTTAGCAGATTTCCCTTAAGGTGAATAAGACTGCTTAAGGGGAATTTTGAATGTTCTAAATTTTTTCCGTTGTTATACGTCTTATCGAAAAAGTATACAGGACTAATTTTATTGTAAATTTAATTGTCTATAAATGTTGTTATATACATATTTACTCGAAGGTTAATACTCGATGCGATATATTTGGAATTTTTAGTTTTCAGCCTTCATTAAAATCCCCCCACTCCTACTCATGTCCTAATAACAATAAGCATAAATGCCAAATATTGTTTCTATTGGATGAGTTGGATCGTAAGATCTAATAGAGTTAATCAAAGTACTGGAGTATATTTTTTTTTGTTACTCCAATACTAACCGAGCTATTCGTATTTTCCTATTTTTAGCCTTCAGATACCCCCGCCCCCTTCGAGTCTTGGGTTATGTCTTAGGAATATGTGAAATGAGATCACAAGTGTGCTATACTAGCACATTGGTAAATCTGCTTAGTTTACGCAGCCCCTGCGTGACGGACCTTTGAGTATTCATTTTGACTAATGACTAACATTAGTCAGCTTCTGCAGACCTCCGGGCACTGAGGGATGTCTCTACATTAATTCTGTCCTTGAGTGAAATTCGCTCCGTTTTTGCTGGCGTTGCTTATATCAGTCATCCTTCCCATATTCGGTTCCCTGACAATCAGGATTTCCTGTCCGCGGAAATAATCTAAACGCATAACCTGTAGACACAACATCCATTACTAAGCTCCTTCTTGATGGACATTTAGCAGAATCTTTGTTTTGATAGTTAGCAAACTCAATATCTAAACGTTTTATGGAAAACGAAAGATGAAGTTCGTTAACTGATGAAATCGGACTAGTTAGGGATAGGTTATCTGCACCTTTAAAATTAAAAATATCTACCTTTTAGGAAAATTGTATAGAAACAATCTTATTCCAACTTCAATGTCTTATAAATGTCATTATATATACTTTTTCTCTATCTTCGGAATTACGGAGATTTTTGCAATTTTTTAATTTTCAGCCTCCAGTAAAAGCCCACCCACCTTTAGCCATTGCACTTTAACAATAAACGAATTCTCATGAAACGTCTTATTCCAAGCTTTAATAATAAAATTCTTTTCAAAAGATCTTTGCGAGGTGAGATACGGGCAATTAAGTTGTGTGAGGATTCATTAATTTCCATTGACTTCTACTCAACTAATTTTTATTTGCAAATGCAGAATATATCGTGAGGTGAGTTCAGTGTCTCATTGCAGACTAGAGAAATTTGCTAAGTTTACGCAGCCCCTGCGTGACAGACTTTTTAACGTTAGTTTTGACTCTTAAGACCACACTCGTTACATGTTAACTTTATTATTATATTATGGAGACCCCAATTCAGAGTTATGTCAATGTATTTATGCCCAAACTCAAGTGCCGAATATGAGTGAGTAGGGGCTGTGAGCGATTGAGAGTGAATCAATAAGTCCATAGGAAATGAGTTGGTAACCTAGAACTGGGCCAGGTCGGAATATGATTTAGAGCAACCTTGACCCAACGTTCTCGTTCTAATTTTAGGCTATTTCCTCGTCTATCTTATCATCATAATCATAATCAAATTGCATAAATATGTTTAACGGAGGGTGAAAACGGTTCTGGAAATTAATGATTACTCCTTAATCAGTATTCCAACTAGGCAAGAACTCCCCAAGTAGACAAGTTCCCGAGTATAGTGGAGAATGTCATCCAGGGAATATGCGATTGAGGTTCTACTCAGGACAAAAATTATTCAAATATTCTGAAATTAGTATAGATGTAAACCTAAACACAAAATCCATTTTGCTTTGTCTGACCGTGTGACCTTTAGCCTTCTCAAGGGGATCCTCAATAAGATTTATTGTGTAGCGAGTCGATCAACTCGAACTACAACCTCAGTTGCGTACAACAATAAAAGTCCGTCACGCAGGGGCTGTGTAAACCAAGCAGATTCCCCACGTGATGTTTTACAATAGATAAATCTACATACTGAAAACACTTAACATAACCGTCTATGGTGAGTGAAAAAATACAAAGAGTAATGAGAAATCTTTAAGTCAATTTCAATAACGGAAAGCGTATAAATTGTAAACAAACAGGTCATCCAACCTCTCAGAGCTGAACAGATAGATAGGAATATTCTTCTTATTAAGCTTTATATCCAGAACCACTTCGTTCTAAGCATAAACACCAAATATTGTTTTCAAGAGGCCTTTATTGTGCAAGATATCTGCAAATTCCTCCTAGATAGAATCGTTGAAAGCTCTTTGAAATATTTCGAAAACCGCTTCACAAGCGCAATCCCTGTAGCGAATTGTAGAAATCTGCTAATGCACTATTCCTCACAAACGCTGTATCCATTTTTCAGATGAAGAGATGTAAGCCTGTTGTATCGATGGTCAATCAAACACTCAAGACGGCTATAGACAGTGAGTACTCTTCCATTTTTTTTTTCATTTATATTAACGCCCACTTTTTGCAACTAAGACTAATTGGGACGGGTTATCTACAGGTTGCCACCCTTTTCTAGCCAAGGTGGCACTAAGGATTTTATTTAATGAATTCCGTGACTAAATAAATTCCTATTGCCCAGGCCGAGAATCGAACTCGCCACTCAAGGTTTATACTGTGTGAGATTAAGGCCAACGCTTTAACTCACATGGCTAATCTCAGCCCCTCTTCCAATTTAAAAGGAACACTCTCATCTTTTAATTTTACGAGTAGATATTGTATGTATCGGTTGTGACACATCAAAAGAAACTTGGGTCTTAAACAAAAATAGGAGGATGGCTCGCTCACACACTAACACTCATAACCAAATCTGTTGTTTATCCCAATATTAAACTCTGGTTTGCTTGTAATTATCAATACGAAATTCAAAATAAACAATCTCGAGTTCCTGTATGAGCAAAATTAGGTTGAGACTGAACGACTAGTTTGGGACTGATTAAACAATAAAGTAGCAAGAAGTTATTAATTATACGTAAATTAGAAGTAGTTTCCAGCGTAAAGATTTAGATGAATCATCCTAATGAGCCTTAGATGTAAAAAGTGGACGCTACTAAATAATTAATTAAGCTTAAATACAAAATATTGTTTTCATTGAACATTTCATTGTGTGAGATACATGCATATACCTTGTGTGATGATTTCATATTTTAAGATTTTACGTTATTACCTCAAAAATGATTACTTGTTGTTTATCACACTCGATATTTAATTGTTTCATACAACTCTAAAGATCACAATATTTAACAAGTCAATTATTCAGCGAGTACTTTCTTGTTCACTAGTGTGCCATACCAACACGTTGGAAATCTGCTTAGTTTACGCAGCGCATGCGTGACGGACTTTTACAGACCCCTTTACATTGGTTTCTTATTACGGGAGAAACATGGAATAGGGAGAGAGATGTCAGCTGCTATGGTTGGCATTGCAGCTGGTGGGAAGCCTGTATTTGATCATACAACCCCTGCGTGACTGACCTTTTTTAGTGCCTGGGTCGAGTGGATGAGGTGTTTATGTTTCAGCAAGTATTCGTGTTAACTGTTCTTCTGATCCACTAATTGCTGCTACCTGTGCATGAAAACTGTGCAAATGAGCAGTTTTGCATGATTAGCTTTGAATTACTTGCAATTGGCATAACTACGCCGATGATATTAAGACAATTAGCTAAAAAAAAAAGTAAACAAAACTTGTTTGTCAACTTCATATTCACTACGTCATTCCCCTTCAACCGTTCGTTCGTGATACAAGGTGTATTTTTGCACCTTTACTGAATGTTTGAACCATTAGTTTCGCTGTCCATTGTCCCTGACAAAGACATGGCACAGATATCAAATGATACTGTCGTTCAACACTAATTTTGTCATCGTGATGTCAGGCGAATGTTTTCATTTTATAATTTGTGATCGTGAGACGAATTACGTAGTAGGATTCCTTCTTAGTAGTTGTAGATTGCAGACAAAAACACGGTGTTTAAGCAACTGGAATATTTAAAGGAAATGACTCCCAGAAATTTAGCAAAGTTACCACGTGAACACTGATGATGACTCCATATCATGTTATAATCTATACTTCTCTCTTAGTTCCTTCCTAAATATGACTGGAAATTTAAACTGGACAGGAGTTCAGCACGAAGTCTTGTGTTTAGGAGTGGGGATGTACCGAAGGGCGAATACACTCAATCAAATTACTTTGTTAAAACTAGATTTAGCGGAAAATTTAAATGAAACTTTTGTGAGTTATTCAATTTTTTTATTGAGATTACGTTTTCTCTAAACCCTCTCCCCATCGTCCGATCCAGGCATTAACGAACTTAGTCTTTTGGTTTACCACGGACCAGGAAAGGGAGGGGGGGGGAGTTTAAAGAGGAAATACAAAATATCTACGAAAAATGTTAAAGATCGATCTTGCTATTGATGCTCTACAATTGTTGTTAACAACATTTTTCAGTAGCTCAATTATTATACGAGTTATTCGTAATTTCTTGTTTTCAGCCTCCAGTAAACCCCTGCTTCTTACTTAGAAATACAAAAGCATATGGCGAGAAGAGATAGTGTGAAATCTTCTTAGTTTACGCCGCCCTTGCGTGACGGACTATTTCTAGCCAGGTTGGGACTAAGGGTTTTATTCAGCGATTTCGTGAATTAATTCATACAGCCCAGCTGGAATCGAACCCGAAACTCCAGGCTTAGCAAGTGTATTGAGAGCGACGCCTTAACTCACACGGCTAACCTGAGCCCCTGAGAGAGTGGAGTATGCGGGTGGCATGGTTCACCACTACCCATCTCATGTTTCCACAGCCATCTTAACCCAGCATCCTTTCATATCTGATTACCGAATAGAACAGCTTGTACAGTATTCAACAGCTGTGATATATCGTTGTTAAATGGAGGATTTATAGAGCTACGAATGCTAAAATTGGATTAGAGTAAATTAATCGTATTACAGATATAAATATAACAAATACTTAAATATATAGTTGATATTTTTGATAGTGACTATTTTTCTTAATCGCATAATTTTAAATCATCTAAAATATATAATAACTTTAATTACTATAATAACATCCATTATGCTCATCATTTTTAATGGAATGACTGATAAGAAAATTTTTAATTAAATTTGTTTTTGCTACAAGAGGCAGTGGGTGGGGTCTCAGGTTAGCCACCTTAGTTGATACATTAGTATTAGGACAGTTTGATTAATAGGTTCGACTCCCGCCTGTACAAATGGAATTTATTTAGGGATGTACTTACTAAATCCCTGTTCTCAGGCTGGCTGGAAAAAAATGGTAACCTATAGGTAATCTCCTCCCCTCACCAAGTAAATTTTATATTTAAAAAAAATATATCTTAGCATTTAACCAATACTCTTGAGGTCACAGATTAGACATGGGAGTTAAGGCGTTGGTCTTAATCTCACATGGTAAACTTTAAAGTCGTGAGTTGGATTCTGACCTGGACAATATGTAATTTATGTAATGACGAGCACATTAAATAAAATCCTTAGTTCCATCTTGGTTTGGAAAGAGTGTTAATTTTTGTATAGCTCGTCCCAATTAGCCTTAGTGGCAGAAAGTGGATTTTAATAAGTAACTAAAAAATGTTCGTTACAAACACAAATAACATTTTAATTATCAAAACCTCACTTTAGTGGTTCGTTGGACCTGATAAATAAAATCTGATGCGATATGACCGACCACACGATTTCCTTGTAGCCCTTTTAAAATGAATGAACAAAATGTTTTGTCGGTCCACCACATTTAAAATTTCATTTGATACTAATATGTGATATCTCCATTCTAATGAATCGGATCATAAAATGGCTTAGAACAAAAATTTATAGATCTTTTAATGGTGAACAAAAATGGTTCCATACAGTTTTTGTGTATTTTTGAACAATTTATTTCCTGGCACTTTTAACCACCCCCCCTCTTATTCGGTTTTGATCGATATGGGAGGTGCACAACTAAATTTTTCAACTTTACTAAATATGAAATTTCAACATTCTAATGCTAGTTCTTCTTTTGGAGTTCTTCAAGATGCGTACATACGTCAAGTCGAAACTAGTCAAAATGGTTTTAGAGAGGTTGTAAACGGAGAATTACCTATAAACCTGAAATATGAATATTGCCGAGATTACATTTCTTCCTTCACTTCGTACAGGGAAGTAAAACCAGACCCTTAAGCCGGAGAAGCGTTAACTAAGCAGATTTACCAGTTATTTTCAATACATTTTGTTTCAAGTCCTATGCTAACGAAAGGTTTTGCTTTTCAGTATTCCATAAACCTCCAGTTTTACTCATGCGGGTTTCAGCTTAAACTATTTAAGTTAAATCAAAATATTTTTACTTTTTATTATTGTTAAGATTCAATTATTCAAAATGTTAGCAAAACGGTGGGTTAAAGGAGGGGAATTTAATTTCTTTATCCTTCAAGCCATTTGGAGATAATTCGTGCTTTTCATGTAACGCAACGGTCAGTAAAAGTATAAATCAAGTCATTATCTAGAAGTTCCTTTTATTTGAAGTAGCTTTTCATAAATAGTTGAAGCGGGGAGAGGGCGATCGACAGAACGTCTTTACATGTATCTCGTACAACAAAGGTCTCTTGAAAACAAATTTTGGCATTTAAGCTTGGAATAGAGAGTGCTTTATTATGTAGCAGACTATTGTTTATGTGACATAAGTAGGAGGGGGGGGGATTTGATGAAGGCTGAAAACTAAAAAATGCAAATATCTCTGTTAATACTCAAGATAGAGAAGAAATGCATATAACAATATTCATAGTAGATTCAATTTGCAATAGGATCGGTTGTATACAATTTTACAATAATACAATTACAATTTTACGTCTTATAATAACGTATATATATATATATATATATATATATATATATATACAATTATGAACTGACTTCATATTCGTCATCTCCAGGATAGGATCGATTGAAGAAATGTTTGCAAAATCGCATCATGAGTACAACCCTTAAGGGAAATCTGCTAAAACTGAAAGTTTGTGCCTTAAGCATTATTCCTATAGCTTGCTTCATTCAGAGCACCTAAATATTGTACAATATTTGTCACTTTAAATAATATTGTCAATTATAAAGTAAGGGGTGCATATATATGTATATTCATTCATAAAGGGAGAGATGAAGAGTTATATTTGGTTCAGTAGTAACGGTTAAGAAATCCCGATTGCGTCACTCATCCCGGAGCGATTTTTCCGAATCGATTTGTAAGCCTTGGTAATGATATATATTTGTATGGTGAATCATCAGCTGGAAGGCCAGCTGGTGTCTGAAATGCTGCATGCCCACCTGTTCAACTCCCAGGAAGGATTTCTCCGAGGACGGGAACCTCTCAAACAGATAAAAGCTGTAGACTAAAATTTAAATTAATCCATTTTACTCTCATTTACAAAGTAAAGTAGGTGTCCCGAAAATTTTCGGTTTTCAGGGTCAACTCAATTATCCGTTTGTACTCTTCCTGATTCCATTTTCACTCAGGGTAAATCAGCTATTGAGGTTGTTCTTCGAAAATGGCTGAAATCGAACGAGTGGGGAGGGTTGTTGTTTCGAGTGGGAATTTCGAAAATTTGAAATATTTCCGTTATTAAACTTCGGATCGAAAAGTTGTACAAAACCAATCTCAATGCTAATGTAATTAATATCCTCTAAATGTTATATGCATTTTACTTCTGTCCTAAGTTTGAACAGAGGTATTTTCATTTCAGCAGATTTCCTTTAAGGAAAAATCAGCTATTAAGGTCGCACTCATGTCGCGATTTTCTAAAAATTTCAACAAATTTTCATCGATCCTACCAAGGAGATGGCGAAAATGATGTCCGTTCGAAATTATGTGTGTATATATATTTCTCTGTTCCCACAGACCTCTCTAACGGTCGCAAGTATAAAACTATATATTTAAGCGTTTTATGTAAAACTATAGATCAAGTTCGTTAACAGCTGATATGGGACCAGTGGGAGGATGGATTTTGAAATTCTAAATACCTCCATTATTATAGGTCGTATCGAGAAATTATATAGAGCCAATAATATTGCATATTTGAGGTTCTATAAATGTTGGTATATACATGTTTTTCTATCTTCAATATTAACAGAGATATTGACATATTTTAAATTTAGAAACCTTCAGTAATCCCCTAATTTTAGTCATTGCACTTTAGGAATAAAATAATATATCATGAAATGTCTTAGTTCAAGCGAAAATACCAAATATTGTTTTCAATAGACCTTTGTTATGTGGCATACATACAAATAGTGTAAAGGCGTCATCAATTATAATTGTATTGACCAGCCGCTTTTATTAACCGGATTTTTTTTAAATAGAGAATATATGTCGAGATGTGATCAGTAGAGCGTCATTCCAACATGTGGGAAATCTGCTTGGTTTACGCAGCCCCTGCGTGACGGACTTTTTTATTTTTCAGCCTTCAGTAAATTCCCCCTCCTGCCCAGGAGTTTCCCTGGCTGTTATCATGAACCATTTTATTGGAAAATGTTGTCTTCTTTGAACTTTTGCTGCGTGGAATACATGCAAATAAAGTTGTCTGGTGACTTCATGAATTACGATTTTCGGGACTCGAAAATGTTCATTTGATCAAACTATACTCAATTTTTAAGAATTTCATTCCACTCTAATGTTCTTATTAGTTCATTACTGAAATCTGATCAGGACTAAGGCCTGGGAGGGTAGGCGACAAATATTGGAAACCTGTTCTCTGTGTGTAAGTGGGAAATGTTAATAATGTATAAATTTCTGAAAGACTTTTGCTTAAAATATTCGAGTTGCATAAAACATGGTTTCTGTATCTAAAATCTACGACTATTAAGAAGGAATCCTACATCGTAATTCGACTAAAGATAACAAGCATCGAAAAATCATTCGACTGACGTCACCATGACAAAAATAGTGCAACGACAATGAATGGACAGCGAAACTAATACCAAGCTGTTCAAACATGTAGTGAACGTGCAAAAATGCACGTTGTATCACGAACGAACAGGTGAAGAGGGAATGACGTAGTGAATATGAAGTTGACAAACAAGCTTTGTTTACTTTTTTTTGCTAATTGTCTTAATATAATCGACGTAGTTATGCCATTTGCAAGTCATTCAAAGCTAATTATGCAAAACTGCTCATTTGCCCAGCCTGCATGCACAAGTAGCTGAAATTAGTGGATCAGAAGAACAGTTGGCCCGCATGAGATGGAGATGTAACTCGAATACTTGCTGAAACATAAAAAAGTCCGCCACGCTGGGGCTAAAATGAAATAAGCAGATTTCCCCTCGTGAAGTTTAGTAATAGATAAATCTATATACTGGTAACATAACACCACCGTGAATATTAAGTGAATAAATACAACGAGAAATAAGAAGTGTTTCAGTCAATTTCAATTACCTGCCGACGGGAAGCGTTTGAAATGTAAACAAACAGGTCTGCGAGCCTCACACCGGAAAGAAAAACAATCACTGAAATATATCAGAATATAAAATATTAAAGTTATTGAGAACTATTTACTATATCTAGTACTTTAATTAATAATGAGCCAGAATAATTGTTATCTCAATCAATCAAATTTACAATATTTGGTATTTAAGTTTCGAATAATGTGGTTTATTATATAACCGAGTATTGTTTATGTAACATGAGAAGTGGGGGTTTGCTGAAGGCTGATAACTGAAAATTACAAATATCTCGGTTAATATTCAAGATAGAGAATAAATGTATACAACAATAATTATAGTACATTTAATTTGCAATAAGATTGATTTTATACACTTTTCGATCCGACGTAGGTATAGTAACGATTCCATCCGTTAACGAACATGATCTTCCTTATTAAATATCGAGTTTGGTAACGATCAAATGAATATTGCGACCGCAAGAGCAGTAACAGACAAATATATATATACACAGTCTTTCAAGACCTCATTTTCGTCATCTCCTACGTAGGATCGATGGATATTTAAAGAAAAATTTCGAAAATCGTGTCATGAGTACGACCTCAATAGCTTATTTCCCTTAAGGAAATCTGCTAAAAGTTAATCCACTCGTTATAGGCACTAAAACATCACACAGGCGCTGTGCGATCAAATGCAGGTTTCCCTAAAAACTTGTCAGTATATCCCAAAAAAAATAAAGACAGCATTCCCACTAAGGGCCCAATATTGCAGAAAGATTATTGACAAATACTGTTCTTCGTCGGCAAGAAGATGGTGACCAAAACTGTTTACCTTTGCATAGTGTTGTCTAAGTTATTTTAGCATTGGCTGAAAAGGTTTGCCAAAATTTATTTTGGTTGGTGTTGGTATTTAAAATACAACTATTTCAGGAGTCTTGGCTTTGGTTTAAGGTTGTTAGGGATTAAAACCTTATGATTCTTATCAATGCAAATATACAAATACTTAATCTATTTTCGCGGCTCGGGCTAGCCATGTGAGTTAAAGGGTTGGGCTTGATCTCAAATGGTAAACTTAAGAGTGTCCTGTTCAATTCCTGGGCATTAGAAATTTATTTAGTGACGAACTCCCCATAACAGCCGCTACTGTCCTTGAAGGGTCAACTGCCGCCATTATTAGCAGATTTCCCTTAGGAGAAATCAGCTATTGAGGGTTGCACTCATAACCCATTTTTCATAAATTTCTTCAAATTTACCCATTGACCCTACCTAGGAAATTACGAAAATGAGGCCCGATCGAAATAATATATATACCAAATAAAGGTTTAGTACCCCAGTATATGTGATACCGTTGTCATACTTGTCGGTGGAGGGTACAGCTGGCAAACGTTTCGATGCGAGAGCACCATCTTCAAATCCGTAAACAGTTGTAATGCTTTTTGGAGTAATATATATACAATATATATCTACATTTATTTTTCTTTATTTAAAAATAGGTACGATATTTAAATATTACTAATTGCTAGTGTAGCTGTGCCCAAAAACTGTAGATCTAAACATTATTCTGTAACTCCAATGTTAATGGGGTTTTATATATTGTTTTCGTACTCAGCCTTGAGTAAACTCTTTTACTCATGGCGTTTTTACATGAAGCAATTATAGTGTAGCCACATATCTTAAGTCTAGCGTAAGATTACAATGGGAAAAAGGGAAATATGCTAAAACAGAACGAACAGATTCATGGGAAGTCGAGAGGAATATCTGATTAGATAAGCCAGCCTTTGATGACGGACGTTTTCATTCATTAGCACAATTCAACTTGAAGATCTTACACCATCTATTCAGGATCCACGATCAGGTGTTAGGAGATTGCCTTCAGAGGAAATCATATGGTGAGATTGTGACCATGATGAGATTCCGAAAAAATGTTTCCGAATGTCCATCGACCGGCGCAAACGGTCGCTATATTTGTTTCAGCGTTACCAAATTCGATTATAAGTAATTCAAAGTAAATCTAAAGGTAGAGTTCGTTAACAGCTGAAATCTGACATACAGTTGGGGAGGGGTTAAAAGAGAAATTTTGAAAATTCGATATATCTTCGTTATTGTACGTCGGATCGAAATATTGTGTAGGACCTATCGTTTTGAAAATTTAATTTTGTCTAAATTTTGTTATTTAAAAATTATCTCTATCCAGAATATTAACCGAGATATTTCCATTTTGCTGGAAGTAAAGCCCCCTTGTAGCAATCTAGAGAACTAAGGTATTGGTGATATAACAAATTAACTTTAAGTATATTTATTTATAACAAAATTCTTTTAAAAGTCTTCTTTCTGCGTAAATAACCCAGCTCACGGTATTTTTATAACTCATGAATTAATTTTATTTTGCAGGCGGTGATGGAATTTCAAAGAGTTATTTTGGAACAAACCTCATGAGCTCGCGGACAACAGTAAGCTTATAATAATTCCATAATTTCTTTTTCATCATGTATTCTTTATGGAAAATAAGCAATGGAAGTTAAGCATTTCAATTTATTATACGTATATGGGAAATATATATATATATATATATATATATATATATATCTATATATATATATATATGAAATTTAAAATGAAAAGAAACGCAACTGAACTGAAGACGATAAGACAGAAGTCGGTTCATCTCACCTGAAGTACACTACATCTCGATAAATATGGGCAGGAAGGGAAAGTGGATGGCGGAAAGAGAAAAATCCACTTTTGAGGTGGAACGAAACAGGACGAGCTCATCCACAAATATTTACCTTAATAAATAAATATTTGAGAAGGAACGAAAATGTTCGTTGATTCTAACCTTTGAAAGAGGAATAAAAATACAATTAATACTAGTTAGTTCCAAGAAAAATGATGAAATAGGAAAAAGTCCGTCACGCAGGGGCTGCGTAAACTAAGCAGATTTTCCACGTGAAGTTTTACAATAGAGAAATCTGCCTAATAACAAATGTAGTAGTAAGAAACCTCTAAACCTAAAACATTATTTAGGGCGTAATAACCCAGTAGTTTCTAGCCACAAAAAACAGTTAACCTAACCTCTAAACCTATTCACGAGGGACGAATAGTTATGGAAACGGCCGCCAGAGCTCTCGGCGGAAAGTCCTAACATAGCCTACTGGTGACCACACGCAGATTACAAATGCAAATATCTCGGTTAATATTCAAGATAGAGAATAAATGCATATAACAATATTTATATTAAATTTAATTCGCAATAAGATTGGTTCTATGCAAGTTTTTGATCCGATGCATAATAACGGAGATATTTCTAATTTTTAAAAATCCCCCCTCTAAACCCCCCTCCCTATGGTCCGATTTCAGCCGTTAACGAACTTGATCTTCCTTTTTACATAAAACGATTAAATACCGAGTTTGGTGACGATTAAACAAAAATTGCGACCGCTAGAGTGTTAACAGACAAATATATATATATATATATATATATAGTTGTGAACGGACCTCATTTTCGTCATCTCCTGGGTAGGATCGATGGACATTTGAAGAACTTTTTCGAAAATCATGTCATGAGTAATGCCTCAATAGCTGATTTCCCTTAAGTGAAATCTGCTAAAACAAGGATGACCTTACTATACTACGCACATATGAAACTACTGCAGCACAAGTATGTAGCCCCAGTAGTGTGGTGGTCACTCAAAATTCATATAACACGCGTTGCTAATAGCAAACCAGTAAGTTTAATGACTACTGCTGTGTTATGTCGTGTGCAATGGTCCTGAGGATTTAAATCTAACGAATATATGGCAAATATAGATAACTGGCTGTGTGCATCGTTTGAAATAGAAATGGTGTCCACTGGAAATATAAAGATCGAATACACAAAATCATCCGGTCATATTCAACAATAATACAAATGCCCCGTAATATGAACAGGATAAGTAATGCCATTCATTGGCTTTATCCGAGATATAAGGAGTTTGACAAATTAATGATTAGTATTGTTATTATCCCGAAACTAATTGATATAATAATGGCTTCCCGTCAAAATATAAATACTAAAAAATGAAAGCACTAAATAATCCATTTATTTCCTTCAAATTAGTCATATTTATAGTTTTGAGTATGAAATGTGAAATGTCTAATGGACGAATATTGACGATTTTTTTATCTTTCTTTGTATCAAATAAGTGTAGTTTCCCTTCAAAATAAGACGAATGTATTATCATCCGGAGAAAATATACTATAAAATTTTGTGTAGATATTCTGTTGTAATATGAGAATGCATGAGGAGTAAAATATCAAATCACTCATATTAAAAATACTCATTCCCCTAATATATATATATACAAACCTTTCTTCAGAATTTCCCAATTCTCTTAGAAAGGTATTTTACATGAAACTCGAATTGCCATTGAAGCCTTATAACTTCAAAATTTATATATGTGAATATCGTTTTAGGTCCAAAATTGTTATTCTAAACACAATATGTTCTCTACATTTTCTCGATAAAATAAATATTAACGATGTTATTGACGAAAATGTGTTTTCACACCGATGTAACCATACCTTCCTGGCTGAAAATTAGAATTCCAATGTAGCCTATGCTGTACCTTATGAGTATATTGTTGAATCATCCAGGGCCTTTTTGATCGATTGAGTAAGAAAAGGGTGGACAGACAGTCAAGATTTTTAAATTTTGATTCCATTGTCCTTAGAATGGTATGAAACAAAAACAACCAAAATAATCTCTGCCGAATTTAAACTGATTTAATTGAAATTTAATTTATATCCACTCATCATACAATTGCCAAAACATAATTATAAACCCGTATACTCGACAAATTAAATAACATAGTTCCACGCTTCCAAAGATTCTGATTGCCTGGTCGAATAACATCTTTGACTTTATGATTTCAGAGTCAAGTAGCTGATAATATTCTTTGCTGTGTTTACAGAAGAACCCTTACAATGTACATTAACAATGCTATCTTCAGGTACCTCCCTATACTCATAACGGAGCTTAAACATGTAAGGACTAAGCATAAGTTATTTATATCTTTCTGTAAAATAATAGAAATTATTTTTCTTAACTATAAATCCTTCACGTAGGAGCTGCGTAATCAGCGTTTTTCTAGTTTAAAGGTGATCAGAACGTATGGAATATATTTTAATTTCAAACCATATTGTTGTCTGTGTAAAGACAAAGAGCAGAAACATAAATAAAACCATATTACAGTGTTAATCATGTTGACATGGATGAAGCAAAGCTGGGGAAAAAAGTGTAATTTATTACAATTGCATAAAGCCATACCATATATTAAAAGGTCCGTCACGCAGGGGCTGCGTAAACTAAGCACATTTCCCCTAAGACGGGGGGGGGGAGGGGTCACCAGAACATATTTGCATGTATCTCTTATAATAAAGGTCTCTTGAATACAATTTTTGGTATTTAAACTTCGAAAAATGTGATTTATTATGTAGCAGAGTATTGCTTATGTAACATGAGTAGAAGTGGCGGTTTGCTGATAGCTGAAAACTGAAAAATGCAAATATCTCGGTTAATATTCTAGATAGTGAATAAATGTATAGAACAATATTTATAGTACATTTAATTTACAATAAGATTGATTCTATACAATTTTTCGATCCGACACATAATAACGGAGATATTTCGATTTTTCGAAAATCCTCCCCTCTAAACCCCCCTCCCCCTGGCCCGATTTCAGCCGTTATCGAACTTGATCTTTCTTTTTACATAAAACGACTAAATATCCAGTTTGGTAACGATTAAGCAATAATTGCGACCGCTAGAGCGGTAACAGACGAATATATATATATATATATATATATATATATATATATATATATATATATATATATATATATATATATACAGTTTTGAACGGACGTCATTTTCGTCATCTCCTGGGTAGGATCGATGGACATTTGAAGAAAAATTTCGAAAATCGTGTCATGAGTACAACCTCAAATACTGATTTCCCTCAAGGGAAATCTGCTAAAAACCTGTAAATAACATTGAGAAAAAAATCTCAAAAACGAAGCAATAATAAGACCAAATAAAGAAAGGCAAAACGATTTTAAGGACATCATGATCTTTTAGATTGGCTACGCCTTGTAGTTGCAACCATTGTGTTCTTTTCATATCGTCTCACGCCTATCGAAATCTATAAAATGTTAAATGTCTTAAAAAAAAGATTTACCAGGCCTCACTCTTCTATGTCCAATGACCTTACCTTCCCAAGAAGTCTCATTCTCATTTTTTTTCCATGGCATTGACAAAACTTTTATTTTCACTTACATCATTTAGAATTTCCACGCTGGTTTTTATTCAACTTGCTCTGTTGATTTTGCGCTAAATCCACATATCCATAACTTCCCATCTATTACTTTCCATTTTGTGAAGCGTCCAACTTTAGCTCCCGTAAAGCAGAGCACCTCAAACGAGAGACTTAGCAAACTCTTTTTGGTCATTCAAATAAAGGGTTAGAATGATACTGTTGTCATACCTGTATGGTGGAGACCGTCGTCACTGGCTGATGGTCGAGTACAGCTGGTAAGCGCTGTAAACAACTACACGTAAACAAATAATACCATATATACTAAGACCAGACGCATAAAGCCTGCTGACTAACGGACATTTAACTCAGTACAACATTTTGACGGGCTTCAAGATGGTGCCATTGCATCTATAGCACAATGCCAGGCGTTCGACCATCAGCCAATGACGACAGTCTCCACCATACAGGTATAACAACAAACTCTTTCGCTATGGAAGGCTTGTTTAGTAAGTGCAAGTCTTCTATCGATATCGGCTCTGCTACCATTGTCTTCTGTGATGATATTTCCTAGGAAACAAGAGTCTTTCACTTCAAGTATAATGTTTCCACTCATAACTAATTGCACTCACAAAAGAAAAAAAAAACGTAATAAGGTAAACGACATGTTTTTTTGTTTATTATTATTTACGTCCACGTTATGCTACTATGGCTAATCGGGACGGGTTATCCACAGGTTACCACCCTTTTCTAGCCAAGGTGGGCCTAAGGAGTTTATTTAATAGGTCCGTCACTAAATAAATTTCAACTGCCCAGTGTGGGAATCGAACCCGCCACTATAGGTCTACCACGAGAGATTAAGACCAACGCCTTAACTCACACGACCAACCTGAGCCCCAAACAACAAGTTTACAGACATATATTTTCACTTATACTTCGCCCACACCGATGTGGAGCTAATTTTTGGCATCATTCACTTTGACTCATGAAGAAATGTTTGGGTTATTTTGTCGTGTGTGGCCAAGGTCAGTGGGTACTTTTAGCAGTACCAAAAATCGCGACATGAATACCCCCTCAGGGAAATCTGCTAAAAGTATCTACTGACCTTAGTAGAATAATTTACAGTAGGAAAATATGTAAATGAATTAATTGAGTTCATGTTTTATTTTCTCTTGAGAGTAATCACGTTTGGTGCCTTATCGAAATAGGAAAAACACATAAATGACATAATTTCCTGTGTAAATTGGATAAGGAATGATTTTACCTTATCAAGAGAGCTCGGTAGGACTTATGGAGAATTTAGACGCAGAGAAGGATTCTTTGGCTATAGTGAAATAAATAATTGGGAACACAAGGTTAGCCTGACTTCGACGAGTTCGATTCCCGCCTGGGCAATAAGAGTTTATTTAGTGGCAAACTCATTAAATAAAAGCCTTAGTCCCTCCTTAGCTAGAAAATATTGGTAATCCGTAGATAATCCGTCCCGATGAGCCATATTAGTAGTAGTGAAATATTTGTTCCTTTTGTACCAGATTCCCCTTAAGGGAATTCAGCTACTGAGGTTGCACTTTGGATGCAATTGAGAAAATATTGTGCATTTTCCATTCCTCCTTTAACTCCCCCCCCCGACCTCTCTCTGTCGTCTGTCATTAACGACTTTATCCTTAGTTTTTGCATAAATATGTAAAACGTTTAAAAATGAAGTTTCGTAACGAGCAAACAAACATTGCGACGCATGTTAGCCAATATATATTGGGGTTTGGGTACATCTACCACTACCCTAAGCAAGCTGAAGGTAAATAGCTGTTAACCCTTAAGGGAAATCTGCTTAAAGATACAGGTTTGATCACCGCCAAGGGAGACCATTAGTACAAGGGCTCGAGCGCGCTAGTATCGCAGCGCTCGTGGATCTGCGCTAGTCTAACGAGTGTTTACATCTTACAGCCCCTCAGGATGACTATGATGGTTATGAGTCTTTTAGATCTCGTCCACGGGCTGACATAGAGTGAACTGGCCACAGACTCCCCTGATGCAATGAGGCCCTTTAGTCTACTGTATACAGCTAATTCCAGGTCCTCCTTGGTTAGCGAGGGTTGCACTCAGATCACGAAAGGACAGCTAAAGACCTAAATAGTATATCATGCCACAACTATATATATATAGTTGATATTCCTTCGCAGAAATCTGTTAAAAATAAAATAAAAATTCTAGGTCTTGTAAATAAAATATTGTGAAAATGTTACATCTAGTATATAGAATATAGTATAAATATAAACTCTAGTGTTGTTAAATAAAATATCCATTCTACCTCTGGTAAAGAGCTTGCATTGATTTTAGGGTATTTGAATGCTAATAATACTTTTTGAAACTCTTTAAAACAAAGACATTCTTTTTTACAGGTAATAGTACTTTTTGAAGAAGACATGACCAGAAAACAATTTTCCGTGGACGAAATAAGACGATTTGCTCGCAGTTATCTTAGCTACGGAAAATCAAATATGTTCGAAACTCCCAACTACTATACAAGTTTTGGTTTCATTGGGAACCTTAAAGATAAAATATATAAGTCAACTAAAAAATCAGTTTGCAGATGTTCTTCAAATAGCGAAATTGATGCACCAGAGAAAAGAGTGGTTATTGATCCTAGACCATCAAGCATGTTGAAAGAAGCGCAAAGAGACAGGAAGGTTAGCTTCAGCGGGCCGTGTGAGCTGAAGTTAGGACAGAGGACGGCAAAGAAGTCCAAAGAAGACAAACACAGAAAGAAGCTGGTTCAGAAGCCGGCTTATTCCATTCTGAAGAAGTGCCCTCTGAGACGAGAAATGATGACGGAGAGCAACGCCAAAGACGTTTGCTGCGCGGGCCTGATGCACGAACCTTGCAGGTGCAACAAAGGAGAATGCGTGTGTCCAAAAGGAATCAACAGAGTAAAATTCGCCGTACCCGATTCATCATCAGATCTCCTCATAAAGCCATCTGAATCAGACATGGATAACACAGGAAAGAAGAGAGTTTCATTTGTCGATAAGCCTGTAACGTTTTACACTCCTCTGGATATGAGGATTACTTCTTCTATAATACACCAAGATCTGGCTAGTTCGGAACCACCACCAAAAGAGAGAGCAAAGAAAATAACGAGCTTTGCGATTGAAGGCTCTTCCGTATCCTCATGGTCACAGGGAAAGAAGGGCAAATTGCCAAGAGAGGAGATGGCTAGCTGCAAAACTATATATACCGGGGACGAAGACAAACGCTCAGAAAGTGATAGTATATGTGATAAGATTGGGGGTAATGTTACTTCCGGAGGTGGAAAATGGGACCAGAAAGCCGCACTAAAAAAAAAGAAGAAGTCTTCGATGAAGTCGAAATTCACTATGGACGACATTGACGAGTTCCTTTCCACGCAACCAGAAAAGCCTGCTTTGACGAAAGACCAGAGCCCGGAAGAGAGTTCTCTTTCATTTACAAGTACATCTTCTTCAAGTAATGAATGTATTTACTCTGTAGAAAATGTAAGAAGTCCAAAAGCTGTCGATGATAATAAAGGAAATGAAGTACAACTCCAAGAGACAAACAACATCGAAAGTTTAGACGGCCAAACCACTCGAAGACATAAGGAATACGAAAATCGATTAGACGGAGGTAGAGGAAGAACACAGTATGAACCGCCCAGAGTTCTGAAATCGAGAGTCGGGTCAAATCGAAATGTAACTGAAGATATACAAAAAATAATTAATCCTGGATTCAGATCTAAGACCACAAACGACTATGGCTGTAAGCCAAACCTCAATGCATTTGAAAAAATAGTTTTGAATGAGAGAGACAGAATGTATTTTTCTTCTGCCAATCGAAGTGCGGAGAAGAGACGAGGACTCCCAGTGTTCAAGGACGTGGAGCTTGGCAAACCTGACACAACACTTTTATATAATATGTTGGGGGCAGACTCCTGCGAGAACTCTCGAGAAATAGAAATGGAAAAATCGGACAATGATTCATTGAGTCGAAGCAAAAGAGAGCAAGAATCAAAGACATACGTAAGAAGATATAAGCCTCCAAATTTCTCCCTTCCGTTCGAATCCAATGTGGATGAAAGTGTAAATGAAATGTCCAAATCGTTGAACCAGCAATACTTCATAGCTGAGAAAGAGGATCACGACGAAAATAATGAGGCACAAGCTACGGCGCCAACAGAAGCTGAGCAAGCTCAGGGCAAGAGTTCTCCAACTGTCAACGAAGAAGAAGAAGGGAAACCAAGGCCAACTGGACCTGATTCTCTCAACAGAGAAGGCTCAGAATTAATGCAGTGCGCATATAGCTCAGGGGACAAGCCAAGGGGGGTGGTTCTAAACAATTGTAGGACGAGGCCTAAATGTGATCTTCGTCGAATAAAGAGTCTAAAACATAGAAAAGTATTTGCCCACTTTCCTAATACAAAGCCAGAGCCAAAATATGGAATGCTATTTAATTTAAAACAGATCTTTGAACCATTTTATAAGCCAATTTACTCGCCGAATTTTGTGGCTCGTAACTACGACGAGCCTGAAATAAAGAGTATATTGAAAGAATCATCTTACTCCCCAGCTGAAAACAGCTCCATCGTACCCAAATACTTGGCACATTACAAGTTTAAGTCTGTCGATGATTTGAAAGACTTTATTATACTTCGATCAAGCCTCAATACTGGCGAAGCTTTGGCTGCTTCGAAGACAGATAAAAGATACTCCAGATCCTCGGGCTTGCAAGGTGGCCAACTCAAAAGACCAAATACAGATGCATTTTCAAAATATTCCCGTGATGTTGTGGCCAGTGGTACAGATAATTACAAAAGACTCCTCAGTAGCGGCCATTTTGCCAGTCAAAATGCTGCAGTTCTCCCTCCAATAATGCAAGAAGGAGATCAATTAGTTGAGTTGGATGAAGTATACAAAGATCGCTACGGCAGTTTCGCTTTGGAGCCAGTTGAACACTTTTCGAGGCACGTCGAACATTCTGCATCAATGACTAAACTAGTCTCTGAAGCCATACCGGAAATTAATGAAATCTTCATGGAGTTCTTTAATCGGGGTGAGCTCATGTCTCGACCAGAACACAGTGGACATCGACCAAAAGTGAATAATACTCCTAAAACAAACAAAATATCACCAAGGGTAATTGGAACTAAGTTAAAAACACCACAAGACGTCATAAGAGCTTCATTTAGTTTCACAAGCAGGGAATTTCCTGGTGTACAAGCACCCGCGCTACAGAAAAACATTAATCAACTCATAGCAAAAAAGTTTGGGGCAGCTCCAAAATTAAGCATTGACACCCAGAAGTCTGTCGGCAGCAGTGACAGCGAAATTTCGACTTCAGAAAGTAGTAAAAGTAACTCAAGCGAAGAGCTTAGTATTCCAGACATTAAAAAATTTAGTATATTAAGTAAGAAAAAGTCTAATGCTAAAGAGGCTATATTGTGCGGGATTTGTGGAGTGTGTATGCATAACCAGCCTGAAGTTGACGAAAACCCTGATGATTTAGTGAGCAGAGTCATGAAATGTGGCAGTTGTGGGAGGTGCATTCATCAAATTCCGACCGAAAGGGAAATTAAGGGAAAAATTAAGAAGAGAGAAAAAGAAAATTGTGAATTAGAAACTCAAAATCAGGTTGATAAAGGTGTGGAAGATGATGACGGAGGAATTAGATTCCTTGGGAATGATGAAGTTTCTAAATACTACAGTGCAAAAAAGAGAAAAGAACTCAAGGCATATGCAGATTTGAGGGCTTTCTTTGGAGCTGACTTCGACCCGAACAAATTTGTTTATTTTGTCAATAAGACCAATGAGTACGTCTGCTGGAAGGACCTGTACAGGCTGAGATACCCTCTTCGTCCGTTTCCCTGGAGCACAACCAAACTGGAAAGGCTCAAGAAAGGAAAGCTTCCAGTCGAAGACCTGAAATCTTATACTCACCCGTCTGTCATATTCCAAGGAAAGGCAGCCAAAGGTTATAAAAACTGGGAGGTAAGAATAGAAATAATAATAATTACGAAACTACATAAGATACTAGCTGTGTTACTCGTCGTTGATAATATAGTATTAAAAAAGGGAGTTCACACAACGTATTTCCGTATCTTGCAAAGATCTGTAGAAAACATATTTTGTATTTAACCTAGGAATAAGACGTTTTATGATAATATATATTATTTTGAATGGAGCTCGTTCTCTAGGTACGATCAATAGACATTTGAAGACATTTTTTCGCAAATCGTGTGATAGAACAATCTTAATAACTGATTTCCCTTAAGGGTTCTTAATCATCTTCCCCTCATGATGAAAATATTCATTCTTCACTGCCACTGTCATATTTCGCACTTGGAGCATGGGATGAGTGTGTGTCTGACGAAGTTAATCCACACTCATGGGTTAAAATAAATGTAGTTTCCAAGCAAAATATAACGATTCCTTCATCATAGCATTTGCAGAAATAAAATACGACAAAATTCTATTGGGCATTTTATTTTAACACCAGAGAAAAAAGAGAACACAATTTGCTTTTTTGGATGAAACGGTATTGTTGATACATTTTTTTTTTACCATAGATGTAAACCCCCAACTCTGTTACTATTAGTAAACTATAAAATTAAACGTATTAACAATATTCATTCCTTTAAACCGTATGTAAAGAATTACCTGGTTCTTTTGAGACTTTCTCATGGAACTTTTAATATTTAAAAGTTGCGTGTAAAACTGAAGGTCAATTTCGTTAATGGCTGAAATCGGTACGCAGGGGGATTTCAAAAATTCAAGATATCTCAGTAATTGTAAGTCGGATCCAAAAATTGTATAAAACCAAACATGTTGCTAATTTAATGTCCTACAACTAGTGTTATATACATTTGTCGCTATCTTGAATATTAACCGAGATATTTGCATCCCCTTAAGGGAAATTATCTATTGAGATTGTACTCATGACTCCATTTTCGAGACATTTCTTCAAATGTCCATCGTTCTTACCTAAGAGATGATGAATATGAGGTCCGTGCAATATTATATAAATTATGTATACGTTCTGGGTTTTAAAATGATTTATTTCCTTTTAAATTACAATTATACTTATGCTAAGATACAATGCACCGGAACGGAGTCTGGAGTGAGACTGAATACAAAGCTGTAAACAATTTCCCTGAAGAAAGAAGTGGGAAGTGCAGAGCTGGCTTCCCAACTAGCGACTATAGAACAGTTGTTATCAAATAAAGAGAAATATGATATACAGTATAATGAAACATAATCAGTGAATACCTTATATAACATAATTATAAAATACAATGCGAAAACATATAGGTAGGGACATACGTCAAATAATTTCATGGATTAAGAAAAAAAAATGCTTTTCAAAAATTATAAAGGAATACGATTTCTTGGATTAATTTGAGGTATGTTTAATGTAGGATTGCTACTAGGAGTTGTTCTATTATTAGGTAAAATATTATTTCTACATTGTAAAATGTTCTTTAAATTAATGATGATTAAAATTAAAAATATAAATAGTACTAGATATAACAATATTGTCCATGTACTTGGTATGATATAGCTATATGCGTTAAGATAATGTAATATAATGATTTAAACTCATGTCTTTTAAAAACAATTTTTGGAGTTCTAGAATTTCATTTTCCTCAATAGTTATTTCGTGATTAAATTGAAAATTGTTTAAGATGTGTGGTCTTCCTTCAGTCTCTCTTGAGCTGGAAAGATTTTATAGTCTGGGTCGTAAGGATTAATGTGTGCGTTCTTCTTTAAACATTTTTTCAAGTTTGAAAAGTTCTGTATAAAGTTTCTATAATAACCTAATAATCCCAAATATTATTTTACCTGTTTAGGAGTTTTGGGAATGACATAGTTCTGAATTGCTACAATTTTCTCTGGGTTTGGCTTAATTCGGTCAGGTGTAATCAAATGTCCTAACTAATTCAATTCACGCTTAAGAAATTCGGTTTTGTTCAGTTAAAATTTGCCTTAGCAAGTCTGTCAAAAATTTCCGTAAGTATTTGTAAGTGTTCTAGTGAGCTGGTGCTAAAAACGATGATGCCGTCCTTAGTTTTTATTGTGTGATAATCTGAATTGAAAATGACAAGAGGTTTACCCTCCGTATGAAATAGTTCTGAGTATTCGGAAACTAATTTTGAGATGATTCATTTTTCTTCTTTGTTCATGTGATCATTCCTTAGTTTGCAGGGGTCAAATTTTAATTTTTGTGTGCTAAACTTTAAGATGTGAGCAGCCTCTATTCCTTTTCGTACATATTGGGTGTAAGGGCTCTATTTAAAAAGCCTTATGGAAGTTAACCGCCTTTCTTTCTTCTGTTTATAATTGAGCAATAAGCTTCAAATTTTTCGACACGAATAATAGTCTCGGAAATTTCTAAGTTTGCTGTTCAAATATTTGGCAAAAGAGCGGCCGGTTAAGTATTCTGAATGAGGTTATTATGTGTGTTAGTAGTTTAAGTAAATTGTTAATTTTTAATAAGAGGAGTGTTTAACCGGTTTTTGGTGAGATAGATTGAAGCTCGTAAAGTTTTTAGGTTGTCTGAACCCAACAACTTATCAAAATCTTTAAGGAAATCAAATACAAATATATGAAACTTTAGCTTGAACTCTCAGGTATTTTGAAAATATTAGTCAAGTCAATTTTTTCGACTATTTTGTCCTAGGGGGTTGCCATTGGCTGTAAGAATTTGGAAGTGTTCCTTTTGGTTGTCATTGTTGAAATACTTGTATAAAGGAATTTGTACTGCCTGTATCGATAAGGATTTTTAAGTTGTAGAAGGCAAACTGTTCGAGTGTGTAAGGCTCAATAACTGAAAGGTTGGTGTTGTGAGTCCTCCTCTAAAAAAGAATGTTTATGAGTTTCGTTGAGTGGAGTTGTTTGACTGAATTGGCATTCTGAGTTGTCGAGAGTCCATTGCGTGAATGGGGTTCCTTTGACTTCTGAGATTCAGAAATGTATGATGTAATGACCCTATAGAAATATGAATATTGTTATCTAGCTGTCGTTGAGTTATGCGCGTGGGATACCCGGTCAACCGGATGCGCTGGGGTTGCATGTATCTTGTTCACTTGCCGCGGTCTGTCTGCGAACCACCTCTCCCTAACAGGAAAAAGTCCGTCACGCAGGGGCTGCGTAAACTAAGCAGATTTCCCACGTGAAGTTTTACAAATAGAGAAATTTCAGAATAGAGAATCAAACAGTTACGGGAACGGCCCGGCTAGCTCTTAACGGAAACTCACGACTAGACCCGAAGTTAGCCGAACTCATCTCGGAAGCTGAAAACAGAAAAATGCAAATATCTCGGTTAATATTCAAGATACAGAATAAATATATATAACATTATTTATAGTAAATTTAATTTTCAATGAGATTGATTCTATATAATTTTTCGATCCGACGTATGGTAACGGAGATATTTCGAATTTTCGAAAATCCTCCCCTCTAAACCCCCCCCCCTCCCACGTGTCCAATTTCAGCCATTAACGAACTTGATCTTTATTTTTGCATAAAACGTTTAAATATCGAGTTTGGTAACGATCAAACGAAAATTGCAACCGCTAGAGCGTTAACAGACAAACATATATATATATATATATATATATATATATATATATATATATATAACAATTTTGAACGGACCTCATTTTCGTCATCTCCTGGGTAGGATCGATGGGCATTTGAAGAAATTTTTCGAAACTCGCGTCATGAGTACGACCTCAATAGCTGATTTCCCTTAAGGGAAATCTGCTAAAAATACGTAATTATTAGGAGTTTTTGGCAAATATGAATTTGATTTTTGGGCGTGATTGGGGGACGAGAGTTATTGTGGGGTTTAATATACTGATAATCGTTGGTTAATATATTTAGCATGGCTTTAACAATTTCGGGGTTCTTTGTTCGCATTAAGCTACCCAAAGGCTCGTGTAGGCCTTTTAAAAGCACTTGTTAAGCGAACGTTTTGCATTACGCCACAATTTTGGCACTTCAAGCCGCCACGGTGCTAATAAGTACGACAGTTGCAAAGCTAGAAGTCTTTGGATTCTTCCATAAAAATCAAAGGGTGATTCTCTATTATACTGTCTTAAACGACCAATCTCTATGCCTAGGGTGTAGGGGTCACGTCTGTCGTCCATATAAGCATTAGTCAGGTTGTGTTCGATGAAATTGGATAGTTGGGAATTATAGATAGGTTCTGTGGCTGGGCCTTTAATTTTTGAGAGCATCGTCAATAAAACTCATTCTGAAAATTTTCAGATTCCTCATGGTTGTAGAATTCAGTAAATAATTGTTGGAAATTCTGAGTTGGTATTCTGGCAGGTGGAAGTGACTTCTAATGTAGGTAGGATGAAAAAATTGTTGGCTAGCTTCCACAATAATCATTTATTAACACGGCAAAGCGCTTTCGATTTCTGTGCATCATCGTCAGTGCCCGAAGGTTTTCTATGTTGACCTGTTGGCTCTTGGAGCTAGACTAGAGTGGAAAACTGTCAAAAAGCGAGACAGTAATTCGGGCAATCAACTTTCTCAAAACCATTTTTTAATACTTGTACAGTGAACAATGTGTATTTAATACTTAAGCTAAGTTAATATATAAAAAAAATGAAATGCTTAAATATTAAACAAATACAATAATTTCTTAAAGAAATTGAGTATTAAGTTGAATAATAAAATAAAAAAAAAAAAATGTCTTAAATTTGATAAAAATTATAAAGTTAGAAGTTTTTTTAAAAATGTCTTATATTAAGTATAATATATTTGATATTAATATAATGTCAATAATCTTTTTAAATTCTACTTTAGAACCAAAAAAAACCTTTCAAACATTTAAAATTATTTTTTAAAACGTTGTACAATACATCAAAAAAAATATATAACCTTACAAGAAGCAAAGCATTTCCGTTGTTACTTGATGTTTCTTCAAGCTGATCCTCTAGTCCAAGTGTCCAGGCTTTAAATTGTTGAAACAAAACTCCTGTTTCTCGAAAGCAATGGTCCGGCTTCGCCGATTATATAAATTATGAGTACATTCCTGTTTTTTAAAAGATATATTACCTTTTAAATTACAATTATACTTATGCTAAGATACAATACACTGGAACTGAGTCAGGTGTAAGTCTGAATACAAAGCAGTAAGGAAATAACACAGCGAGGGGAAGGAGTGGGAGAAGTAGTACAGCTGGCCACCTAGCGAATACATAACCAATTATTACCATATAACCTATAACAGCTGAGCCACCTGCGAATACATAACCAATTATTGACCATAATAACTATATATATATATATATATATATATATATATATATATATATATATATAGATAGATAGATAGATATGTGTGTGTGTGTGTGTGTGTGTGTGTTTGTACTTATACTTGCATACTTGTCTGTTACCGCTCTAGTGGATGCAATTTCTGTCTTAACGTTACCAAACTTTATATATATAAGCATTTCATGTAAAACTAAAGAGTAAGTTTGTTAACGGCTGAAATTGGACTGGGGGAGGGGGCAAAATTCGAAAATTGTTAATATCTCCGTTATTATCGAAAAATTGTATATAATCTATAAAAATTAAATTACCTATAAATTATGTGTATATTTTCTCTATCATGAATATTAACTTAGACGTTGGGATATTTTAGTTTTCAGCCTTGAGTAAACCCCCACTCGAACTCTTGTCATAATGACAGTAAGCTTAAATACAAAATATTGTTTTCATGAGACCTCTGTTATGTGAGATACATGGAAATTTTTTGAGCGATGAAGTCTTGAATTAAGATTTTACCTTCTTGTCTCGAAAGTGTTTATTTGATCTATACTATACTCTTTGCTTAAGTGAACACTAAAGATGAGCAGAAATCGGATATGGGTTAGTGCGCATAAAGAGGAGGAGATTCGAAATTACTAAATATTTCCTTTCTTGTGAGTGAGATCATAAAATGTTAAAGAACTAGTCTTGTTAAATTACTGATGGTCTACAATTGTTTTTGTAGGCATTTTTTCGTAACTCAAGTATTAGGCGGGTTATTCGTACACTCTTCTTTTCGGCCTTCAGTAACCCCCCCCCTCCCTCGGTTTATTACGTAGAAACAGGATATATGTGGTGAAATGAGATCACAAGTGAATTATACTAGACGTGGGAAATCTGCTTAGTTTACGCAGCCCCTGCGTGACGGACTTTTTTTGAGTTAACCCTTCATCGAATTAAGGACGAATTTCTCTCGGTTGAGATATTTCTGGGTCCAATTTGTAGCTAGGTCTGATGATGGTCCTTATCAGAAGGAAGAGAGCGGCTAGCGAAATAAGGCGGGAGATTGTGAGTGGTGTTCTATCAGCTGATCACTATCTCGGTGGACAAACAACCAAGCTCTGTTCAGCCAGACGGTCTGCTTTCTCACTCACTATCTCTAGTCCAGACAAATAGCCTAGATAAGGCGCATAGGGCTAAAATTACTCTAGCCTTATAACCTAAGACATGACAACCACTTTACCAAATTTTCCAATTCAAATTTAGCGCGTGTGTCGTGTGTTTGTGGTGTTCGTCGTGTGTGTTGTGGGTGTGTTTCGTGTGATGTTCGCTATGTGAGTTGTAATTATAGAGGGGGGTGCGAGCGTGTACACCTTGCCTGGGAGGTTCTGTTTGTCGTTACACATAAACCCACGAAAGTAATACCTATAATTTAAATGATAAACAAAAAAAAAAAAAAAGACAAAAGGATGTGTAAACTTAGCAAATTCCTCACGCAATGGAAAATTCAAATGGATATGTGTGGATGCTTGATTGTTTACCGAATGTGTTCATATGTTATTATTATTTATTAACGTCCACCTTTTGCAACTAAGGCTAATTGGGAGTGTTCATGTGTGGCAAAGTTAGCCAAAACAATACACTCAGTTTGAGAAAGTTTTTCATTTTTCCTTAAAAAACCTCTATGACATATTACAGAACATAGGGGTTTTCCATGTCATATTCACATTTTTCCCCAATTTTCAAGACTTGGTTCAGAGTCAAATATCGAAGTTGACCTCTGAATGTTGCGGGCCAGACATTAGAGTGCCAAACGTTCGTGGGCCCGTTTTTTTTTTAAAAGTATGTTGAAGTGAATTTCTAAAAGTAGTCGTTCATAATGTTTTAACGATTAGATATCAGACATGAAAATTATACAATACAACACAATTGTAATTTATAATGCAATTTATTAAAATTAACAAAATGAAATGAAACAAATAGGTACAACATTATATTTCTAAATCGTAAAATTTGGAAATTTTATTATTACAAAAACGGACGAAAGTTAAATAGACGATTCTGAAAGATCAATGAGCACATTTGAGCCTTGAATTTGAGAGGAAACTAATCCCATCGATGATTTGGGGTTAATTCCACTGATACAAAGACTTGTAAGGAATTTTCCAAATTATTAGGCAGTCGCCTTGTGCGAACTGCCTTGTGTGCATGTTTTTGCTTTATTAACTTTCATCATTGACGCACAAATCTGTCCTCATCTTCCTCAATTGGAATAAGTAATTGGGTTTTTCAAAATGTCTCGCGGGCCGGATCAAACCTTACCGCGGGCCGGTGGTTGCCCACATATGATATATGACTACATAATGTTTAAAAATCTTGATTTTATATTCATGCCCATCAGAGATATACAATCTGTGATGTTAAACAAAATTTGGCAAGAAATACATTGTTATGCGTATTTTATGTATTTTTCAATCAAATAAGTACCCTATTTCAATACTTTATTGTAACTTTTCAAACTTAAACAATTTAGCAAATTGGATACTAATTAAGTTATTTATAATTTGCTGTGAAGAAACACAATTTTACCCCCGTTTTCAAAAATTCATGATTCGGTTCAGAGTCAAATATCAGAGTTGAAATTTTATATGGCTAGATGATATCCGTAGTGTCGTTCCAGCTCGTGGGTAAAAACATAAAAAAAATTAAAATGATCAATCTACCTACCTTGGATCACATAATATGGATTGACTCTTTACAGGAAATTACATTTACAAGAAGATTGCTTATATATGATTTCGATCGAAGTTGATGTTCAGTTTCACATAAAACGCTTATACGTATATCGAATCTGGAAACGATACAACAAAAATTGTAACCGTAGTAACAGATGAACAGTATGTGTGTGTGTGTTTTTGAACGTACCTCATTTTCTTCATCTACTAGGATCGTTGGGCATTTGAAGAAATATTTCGAAATCCGTGCCATGAGTAACGTAAGGGAAATCTCTGCGAAAAGTTACTGTACAAATCATCAGTAATTCTAATTTGTACGGAGAAATTTGCAATTTCTTTTATTTTCGCCTTCCCCCTAACCCCCGTCACTCCTAGTTAATTTTCATTATAAAGGGAGGTTCACAACTAAACCTTACAATAATTCCTTATATGAAATTTCAACATTCCACAGATAGGCGTTTTTTGAGCAAGCGAGATAAGTTGGAACAAGTGGGTCCAGAGAAACTCAAAATGCACAATTCCATTTATATCTGAAAAACGAAAATTCTCGCCATTACAATACTTCCTTTATTTCATAAGAGCAATTGATTTTGACAGTCCAAGACTTGGGTGTATTTCTGGAATAGTCAGTACTTTTGTAACTAAATTATTTATTTTTTAATTCGGCTATTTTATTGTTGCAGGCTTCAAGGAAAGAGGAGCTCCAAGGAGGTGAATCTGAGTAAGTACCAAATATTATATATTATTATATTATAATACTTGGAATACAATGACGGAACTAGTTCATTAATATTGACAATTAGAGATTTTACGGTTTCTTCTTCATACTTCTCAAACTCTACAAGCTACCTTGTACTCATTTACAGACAATCTATATAAAAGTCCGCCACGCAGGGGCTGCGTCAACTAAGCAGATTTCCCCTGTGAAGTTTTACAATAGAGAAATCTGCATACTGGTAACACAATACCACCGTGATTAGATAATGAGAAATCTTTCAGTTAATTAAAATAAATTCCCAACTGAAACGGCTTCTGAATTGTAAGAATAATTTATATTTCAATAACTCAAATTTTTAGTAGTCCAAGAACTAAAGAAGGTGGGGAGGGCGGAAGTACAGAACTGTATCTGCATAAATCACACTAGATATTTGAGATATCTCACAAAGTAAAGAAGGTAAGGAAAGGTTAGAAACTACCAGGTAAGAAGAAGCTTCCACCTGAGCCGAGAAATTTACGAAGATGGCCGACGTAATCCGAACTATACCCGACCACAGACTTCAAAAAAAATGCAAATATCTCGGTTAATATTCAAGATAGAGAATTTAAATGTGTATAACAACATTTATACTGTAAATTTAATTTGCAATATGATTGGGTACTATACAATTTTTCAATCCGATTGCCATAATAACGGAGATATTTTTGAATTTTCGGAAAATTCCCCCCTCTAAAAACACCCCACCCCTCCCTCCTGGTCCGATTTCAGCCATTAACGAACATGATCTGTCTTTTTACATAACACGGTTTATAATTATCGATTTTCGTAACGATCAAACAAAACATTGCGACGCTCCCCGTCGATAGGTTTCTTATTATCATTCGTATTTATTCACTTAATATTAACGGTGGAATATTCTATCAGTATGCAGATTTATCTATAGTTAAACTTCACAAGGGAAATGTGCTTAGTTTACGCAGCCCCTGCCAGACGGATGTTTTCTTAATATGAGAAGAGTGGGAACTTGCAGGTAGTACCGATGGACATTTGAGGTAATTTTACAAAAATTACTTCATGAATTTGACCTCTATTGATTTTCCTTGAAAAAAAAAAATCTGCTGATAGTACCATTTCGCCAGTGCCACGATGAAATCATATACCTATCTACTCTCCACGTAACAAATAACTTTTTAGTAGCTCTTCAAATAGAGGCTTATTTACCAACAGAGATGATCATGAATTACGATCTATGTTTTTAAGCAATAAGTGTACTTTTTTTTTTGTTCCAGACTGAAATGGAATTACGTACCACCGAAATTCGCCAAGCTATTTTCAACGACTGTAAAGCCAGCGAATAGGCCTCCGAAGCAGTTAAAGTCTATAAAATCGCGTCGGCCCACGCCAAAGGTATATTGTTTATAAGGTTTAATAATTTTATTATTATTTATTTTTTTATTTGAGAGCAGAATATTTGGGATCTGCTGGAAGTTGAATCGTGTTATCTCTAATCTAGTCTGGTATCTAGTCTAGAGCTCTGACCAAAGAGGTAATTGTACGACAGCGTTAATTTATTGAAGAGGTAGAATAATTGTCAATTAATGGTGAGAGAAAATAATTGTATTGTTGGAAAGAATACTCCTTCTAAATTGCTTAAGTTGTACAGTTTCGTTAGCACATCTTCCTAACTGATTTTTAATAAATATTTAGTCTCCCGAGACAAGGTCTATCATCGAATTCAAGTCCACCTTGGATTGATGTGAGGAAGTCGTTAATTAACGAATGCTAATTCATGTTCTGTGGTTGGGGTGCAGTATTTGTCCTTCCTCATCACTCTCCCTAACAACCCGGGAAGTGCCTAAATATCTCTTAACCCTCTCTTACAACCGACATTTGAAAGCTTCTACAAAATGGAGTTTTGGGTGTCCGGAGACATTCTGGAACTGAAAGATAAAGGGAACAGACTCAAAAACCCCAAACGAAGCAACAAATTATAAATGAGTGAAGAATCTAATTGTAAGCAATAGGAAAGAAGGAAACGAGAAATGAGCTATAGAAACTTCACAAGAAGTCGATAAAGACAGCTTTGACACAAGAAGTCAAACCATTACAGCTGAATCCTAATTCTTTTTCATCATATAGTTAACAAAAAACCGGCTGAATGCTCTTTGGTTTTTCTAGTTCATTTACTTGGATTTGCTAAGGTTTAGAGGATTTTTTGTGTAATTGTTATGTGACCGACCTTGAATGAGCATTTCCTTAGGGAAACCCATCCCTAACTGCCTTAGACCTTAGTTTTCTTTTAGCAGATTTCCCTCAAGGGAAATCAGCTATTGAGGTCGTACTCATGACGCGATTTTCGAAAAATTTCTTCAAATGTCCATCGATCCTACCCAGTAGATGGCGAAAATGAGGTCCGTTCAAAACTATATATATATATATATATATATATATATATATATATATATATAGATATATATTATATACTAGCTCAGATACCCGGCTTCGCCCGGGAATTCATTTGAGGCTGAATGGTGATGGTATTTTTTTGGCAAGGCTTTACTTTGCAAACTATTTTGACATTTTTTGGCAAGGCTTTACTTTGCAAACTATTTTGACATTTACCCATCCCAGTTTTAAGGGTTTATGGTAGTTGTTGGCATTTTTTTATACTAAAATTATTTTTTTATGTAAGACTTCACTGTTCAAACCATAATCATGGGTAGTATTTATTACAATTAAATATCATCTATAATGAACATATTTCCTTTCAAAAGCCAATCCGAGCTCACATAGTACAGGCAAAGTTTTGCACGTAAGATTATATATGTAATAGTGAATCTCACTGGAAATCGCTTCCAGGAATGCCAGACGGGAAATAAGTTAATTCGATTAACTGGTCCCGTCATCTTCCGCTCCCGCATGAGACTTCTCAACATTCTTCTACTTATATTATTGATGCAAAACATTATTTTATAATTTATCTACCGGATGGAATTAAATAATAGTGGTACCCTGAAAATATCATATCGAGTTTAAACGCATATTGTTTTTTGTCATAATGACATTACCATTAACGTTTAATTGTTATTATATTAGATATTTGTTTCAATAACTTCAAGGTACATTATAGAAATTAAATAATGGAAATGCTCTTATAGTTTATATTTCTATTGGAAATAAATAACAAAGTTATTTTCTAGGAAAAATAAATAAATGAGGAGGGGATGACGAAGATTTATAACCTCACTAATCCGAATCATACTTTGAACTATCATATAAGACGAAAACATAACATCATTTGTCATAATATTCATTTATTAAAACCCCTTAAATAAGTACTAATATAATTATTGACTCCCGTTTAGCGTATATCCCGTTTTTACTTCATTTTACGACAAAAGTGAATGCACACAAAAGTTACTCTAAATAACAAAGTAAACAACTTTTGTTATGTGCACGTTTGCCGAAAAACAAATAGAAAATAAAAAAGCGAGTTTTTCATTGCAGCCTCTCTTATAATCCCCTCTCCCCTTTGAACCTAAAATTTTTAATATAGCTTATAATCATGGAAGAATTAATGCTTATTCACATACCGAGTTTTGCTAAGTTCGGTTCAATCGTTAGTGCCCAACAAAGTTGTTGGCTCTCGCTTTAGATTTTAGTGTATATCTCGTTTATATTTTTCTATACGGCAAAAGTGAATATAACAAAAGTTACTCTAAATAACAAAATAAACAACTTTTGTTATGTTTATATTTGCGGAAAATCCAATAGGAAACGAAATATCGCTATTTTTAATTTCAGGCTTCCCTTATAACCCCCACTCCTGCCCGTACATAGAAATGTTGGTATAGCTTATTATAATGAAGGCCTCACTGCAAATACACATACCGAGTTTTATTTAGTTTGGTTGAGTCTTTTTTGGCTAATAATATTGTTGACTCCCGCTATAATTTTTAGCGTATAACGCATTTAATCTTCGGTATACGACAAAAGTGTATATAACAAAAGTTACTCTAAATAACAAAATAAACAACTTTTGTTATGTGCATATTTGCCGAAAAACCAATAGAAAACGAAATATCGCTATTTTTAATTTCAGGCTTCCCTTATAACCCCCACTCCTGTTCGTCTCAGAGAAAATTAATATAGCCTAAAGTCTAAGTTGGGTTAGTAGTAATATACATACCAAGTTTCATAAAATTCGGTTCAGCCGTTTATCCGTGAAAAGGTAACAAACAAACAAACAAACAAATAAACAAACAAACAGACACCAAAGAAACAAATTGCAGTTATGTTGTCTAGGACATGTGAAACGAAAAGTTATCGTGAAATTTCGCGAAAAAAATCAATGTACAGACTGAGGTTACAATTTTATATATATATATATATATATATATATATATATATATATATATATATTTATATATATATGTAAACTAGCTCGGGCCGCTTCGCCCGGGAATTCATTTGAGGCTGAAAGGTGATGGTATTTTTTAGCAGGCTTTACATTGCAAAATATTTTGACATTTGCCCGTCCCAGTGTTTAGGATTGATACCCGTCGTTGCCGTGGATTTGCTAATGATAGAATTATTTGTTCGATAAGACTTCAATGTTTTCGATATTAGCAGATTTCCCTTAAGGGAAATCAGCTATTGAGGTCGTACTCATGACGCGATTTTCGAAAAATTTCTTCAAATGTCCATCGATCCTACCCAGGAGATGACGAAAATGAGGTCCGTTCAAAATTATATATATATATATCTATATATATATATATATATATATATATCTATATATATATATATATATATATATATATATATATATATATATATATATATATTAGTCTGTTAACGCTCTAGCTGCCGTAATTTTTCTTTGATCGTTACCAAACTCGATATTTAATCGTTTTATGTAAAATGAAAGATCAAGTTCGTTAATGGCTGAAATTGGATCAGTGGGAGGGGAGGTTTAGAGGGGGGATTTTTGAAAATTCAAAATATCATCGTTAACATACGTCGTATCAAAAAGTTGTATAGAACCAATCTTATTGAAATCTACATTTACTATAAATATTGTTTTATGCATTTATTCTCTATCTTGAATATTATCCGAGATATTTGCATTTTTATTGAGTGTGGTCGGCGATGTTCGGGCGTCCGCCGAGCGCTAGTGTGGCCGCTTCACTAACTCTTCTCCTCGTGAGAATACCTATTCTCACTTACTACTACTGTTATTACCTAACCTTACTACTACAGTTGTTATTAAGCAGATTTCTCTATTGTAAAACTTCACGTGGGAAATCTGCTTAGTTTACGCAGCCCCTGCGTGACGGACTTTTATATTTCCCGTCTCTTATACATGTAAATATGGTGAATTTTATTTCAGGCCTCCCTTATAACCCCACCCCCGTTCGAACCTAAAAATTTTAATATAACTTATAATCATGGAAGTAATGCTAATTGACATACCGAGTTTTGTTAAGTTCGGTTCACCCGTTAGTGCCCGCTAAAGTTTTAACGTATAACTCATTTATACTTAGGTATATGACAAAAGTGTATATGACAAAAGTCACTCCAAATAACAAAATAAACAACTTTTGTTCTGTTTATATTTGCGGAAAAACCAATAGGAAACGAAATATCGCTATTTTTAATTTCAGGCCTCCCTTATAACCCCCACTCCTGCCCGTCCATAGAACTGTTGGTATGGCTTATTATAATGAAGGCCTCATTGTTAATACACATCCTGAGTTTTATTTAGTTCGGTTGAGTTTTTTTTGGCAAATAATATTGTTCACTTCCGCTATAATTTTTAGTGTATAACACATTTAAACTTCGGTATACGACAAAAGTGTATATAACAAAAGTTACTCTAAATAACAAAATAAACAACTTTTGTTATGTGCATATTTGCCGAAAAACCAATAGAAAACGAAATATCGCTATTTTTAATTTCAGCTCTTCCTTATAACCCCCACTCCTGTTTGTCTCAGAGAATATTAACATAGCCTAAAGTCTAAGTTGGGTTAGTAGTAATATACATACTAAGTTTCATAAAATTCGGTTCAGCCGTTTATGCGTGAAAAGGTAACAAACAAACAAACAAACAAATAAACAAACAAACAAACAAACAGACACCAAAGAAACAAAATGCAGTTATGGTGTCTATGACATGTGAAACGAAAAGTTATCGTGAAATTTCGCGAAAAAAATCAATGTACAGACAGAGGTTACAATTTTATATATATATATAGATATATATATATATATATATATATATATATATATATTTGTCTGTTAACAATCCAGTGGTCGCAATTATTGTTTAATTGCCACTAAACTCGGTATTTTATCGTTTTAAATAAAAAGAAAGATAAAGTTCGTTAACGGCTGAAATCGGACCAGTGGGAGGGGGGGTTTAGAGGCGGGGATTTTGGAAAATTCGAAATATCTCCGTTATTATGCATCGGAAATTCTATAGAACTAATCTTATTGCAAATTAAATTTACTATAAATATTGTTATATACATTTATTCTCTATCTTGAATAATAACCGAGATATTTCCATTTTTATGAAGTCTGTGGTCGGGTGTAGTTCGGATTAGGTCGGCCATTTCCGTCGGGTCAGGTGGGAGGCTTCTTCTAACCTTACCTGTCGTTCCTAACTTTACCTTACCTTTGTTAATTTGTGAGATTTATGCAAATACGTTCTGTTAATCCACCCCCTCCTTCTTTAGTTCTCGGACTATTTAAATTTGAGTTATTAAAATATAAATTATTCTTTCAATTCAGGTGCCGTTTCAGTTGGGAATTTATATTTGAATTAACTGAAAGATTTCTCATTACCGTTTGTATTTAATCACGGTGGTGTTGTGTTAGGAGTTTGCAGATTTCTCTATTATAAAACTTCACATGGGGAATCTGATTAGTTTACGCAGCCCCTGCGTGACGGAATTTTTTTATCCGTTAGCGGTATAAAAACATTTGATATAATACAAGTTGTAAATTTGCGTTCCAGTAAATTATAATACTTACTTTTTTTTTTTTTATCTTTGCTCAAAACTACGCGAGTATTTAGAATTCTCCGTTTTGGTCCTCTAGTTACCTCCCCCGCCCCCAATAAATACATGATGTTTGGTTCCATTATGTGAGATTTTGACCTCTAAAGATTGACTAAAAATCTACAGTTAGATAAATTCCCAGATTCAAACACTACTTGTCATTACTAATATTCCAAATGATTTGAAGAAATTTCAGTTAACTTTTCTGAACTTCTTTCCTAAAAGAAATTCTCTAAAAAATTAAATTTAAAAGTCACTGCACCTTATGGTCTGAATAGAAATACTCCATAATCACATCTATGGATTTGTTATAGTTTTATTTCTTGATTTTTTATTCTATATATTTGCTGTTATTATTTTTATTTCTAAAACATCCCCAACCTTTAAACAGGCCATTCATATTATTAATACTTATAAGAGAATTCGTTTACTTTCTATGAGACATCTTGAAGAAGGCATGCAGACTGAAATACCCACTTTGAGTTTACTCTAATTCTTTTCTCACCCAATAAATTTTAAGGTACCTTCAAGAAGTTTTTTTTTAGTGTGATATTATATCATAGCTCTAATCTCTTTTAATAATATATTTATATGTAAACGTATTATTTTTTATTTCAGCCTTCTATGACAGATCTAGTAACAAGGATTATGGAGGAGTCAAGGGGCAATATGTACGAAGCTAAAGACAAAATAAAACAAGATAAGTCCATTTTCTTTATGATGAAAACAAAAGTTGATTCCACAGTCCGGGTAATGATGAATATTCTGACGGCAATATGTATATTAAAGATGAAGAAGGGTTATCCAGACGCAAAAAAAATGACTTGCAAAAAGAAAAAGAATTACTATTTTGTACCCCTCAAGAAGGATAGATGTAGTAAGTTGCATCTAGTAACTTTTAAGTCCCATTTTGCAACCCTTATAACCCCCTTTTGCAACCTTTATAAAGTTTTAACGTATAACTCATTTATACTTAGGTATACGACAAAAGTGTATATGACAAAAGTTACTCCAAATAACAAAATAAACAACTTTTGTTATGTTCATACTTGCCGAAAAAGCAATAGGAAACGAAATATCACTATTTTTAACTTTATGCCTCCCGTATAACCCCCACTCCTGTTCGTCTCAGAGAATATTAGAATAGCCTATAGTCTAAATTGGGTTAGTAGTATTATATGTAGCAAGTTTCATAAAATTCGGTTCAGTAGTTTTGGCTTGAATTGATAACATGCAAACAAACAGACACCAAAGCTACAGCTTTGGGTCTCCTTTGGGGAAAGAAACTTTTATTCATACATGGTTCAGAATTCAGAATACTACCCATGATAATGAGTTAAATGGTCCATTATGTTATAAAAAAATCTACATATACAGGAGACAGGTAATATAAAAGTCCGTCATGCAGGGGCTGCGTAAAATAAGCAGATTTCCCACGTAAGGTTATACAATAGATAAATCTCCATACGAGTGCCGAAAAGTAACGGAAACGGCCGAACTAGCTTTTGGCTGGAAACTCACTTCGTCCGTTATGAACCCACATTTAATAAAAATGCAAACATCTAGGTCAATATTCAAGATAGAGAATAAATGTATAGAACAATATTTATAGTAAATTTAATTTTCAATAAGATTGGTTCTATACAAGTTTTTGATCCGATCTTGATCTGACTTTTTGCATAAAACGTTTAAATATCGAGTTTGGTAACGATCAAACAAAAATTGCGACCGCTACAGCGTTAACAGACATAAATATATATATATATATATATAATTTTGAAGTGACCTCATTTTCGTCATCTCTTGAGTACGACCTCAATAGCTGATTTCCCTTGGGGGAAATTTGCTAAAAATATTGTGGGTAGTGAAGACTTACATAAGGAATGCCCAGCAATGCCAGGTACACTGGTACAAACCTTAAACACTGAGATGGGGAAATATATAAATATTCTGCAAAGTGAAGCCTTTCCAAAAAAAAAAAAAAATATTATCATCAGTCATCCTCAAATATTTTCCCGGGCGAAGCCGGGCACCTTAGCTATTGTATTATATAAATATAAATGTGTAAACAATAATTTGTAAAGAAATTAATTGACATAATATTAGAAATTTTTGTATAGAAAACAAAAATATTTGCCACATCCCATTATTTTATGTTAACAATTAATGTAAGTAAATACATTTTATTTTCTCTATTTTAGGTGTGAAAAAGTTGGTGAGGGGATTCAGTGAGTTCGTTCTCAGCCATGGAGTGAAACATATGCATTATGCAACATTGGAACCATTGGCTGATATTATTCTCATGTATGCACTTGACCCTGACAAATATCCTCTTTTGTTTCCCGAAAATCCGGACGACATATTAGTAGATTCTGATGAAACAGAAGACGAAGAAGAGCAGGTTGTTCAAAGTCAATCAAATGAAAGTTCGAAATACATAGATTGAAAAAGTTGAATGTAAAATTGTTCTGTACATTAGGTATAGTAAAATTGTACATAAAAAAAAAATAACCCCAACTACAGTTTTCCCTTGCCCTTTTAACAGATTTCCCTTGAGGGAAATCAGCTATTGAGGTCGTACTCATGACGCGATTTTCGAAATTTTTCTTCAAATGTCCATCGATCCTACCCAGGAGATGACGAAAATGAGGTCCGCCCTTCCCCCCTCCCATTCAAAACTATATATATATATATATATATATATTATATATATATTATATATATATATATTTATATATATATATATATACTAACTTCGCCCGGGAAATCATTTGAGCCTGAATGAAGATGGTATTTTTTGGCAAGGCTTTACTTTCCACAATATTTTGACACTTCCCCGTCACAGTCTTTAGGGTTCATACCCGTCGTTGCTGTGGATTTGTAAATAATTAAATTATTTGTTATGCAAGGTTTCACTCTCCTCAATATTTTTTTATTTCCTGTCTCCTGTGCATGTAGTATTTTTATAAAGTAATGAACATATAATTTATAATCGTAAAAAGTATTCTGTCTTCCAAACCATGAATGAATAAAAGTTACTTTCCCTTGATGCGGTACAAAGCTTAATGGTGATAGCTGTTTTTGATTTGTCATAACCACTATTAAAAATACACTTTTGTAAGTCAAGATTGTAAACTGTATATTGATATTGGTGTTCACTAAAGTATATCATACATTAACGAAGCAGAGTTAATAAATACCAGAAATAACTGGGCGCACCTCCCCAGCGTTCCTCCTTTTAAATTATATTTTTGGTCATTAAAAAAATTCACATTCGTGAGTATAACTAAATGAATGGTATAAGCAACAATTAACATGTAAACATAAACCAATATGAGGTCGGCGGGGAAGCGGCAGAACTGATAGTACAAAGGAAGTAGCTTGACACCTCCCTATGCTCAGTGCTGCCAACTCATTTAGGATATTAATCCTGTAATACCTTAAATTATATGAACAAATCTGATTGCATTTTCTTCACAATACTAAAACTGTTTGTTCAAATATTTTTCAGGTTCTAATTAAATAAAGTATTAAATACCCATAGGGAAAACGGCATTTTTCATGAATTAAAGTTTGTGAGAAGAGAAGGGGGGGGTCAAGTATACTTTACTTGGTGCAATCTGTTATTGACGTTAAAAATAACATAGAGTTGAATTATCAAGGATAAAATATTAACATAGATTTGAAATCATTTATCCAGGTGAGGTGAGGTACCATACCTGGTTGTTCGAATTAGAAAGAATTGTTGAGCATATCAATATTTCTACGCAAATTACTTCGTTTACCTGTTTTACAAAAAATTGTATAGAACAAAAGTTAATTTAAAGCAAACAAGCTATTGTTATGTGCACGTTTGACGGAAAAACAAAAAGAAAATGAATATCCCGAAATTTTTTATTTCACTCCCTTAAAAAGTCGAACCTAAGAATTGGAAATATACCATATGATGGAAGTATTAAGCTAATTCACATTGAAGTATTACACAGTAAAATTGTTAAGTTCAAATCGTTAGTTTGACCTCCGTTTTTTTGAGTTTTTCTCGCATATCTCGTTTATACTTATAGGACATGAAGTGAATATGGACAAATGTTTAGAGCGTATATATTTCAGAGACAAATAGAAAAATGAAATATCACAATTTTTATAATTCCTCCCTCTAAACCCCTACTCCCGTTCGAAAACCTAAGAATGTTGGTAATATAACTTATTATAAGAAGGTGTTAATGCTAATTTCACATTCGAGTCTTATGTTAATTTCTGTTCATTCGTTAGTGCCCAATAAAATTGTAGACTCCGATCATGTTTTTAACGCATTTGTTTATACTTTATTCATACGACAAAAGTGAATATGACAAAAGTTAATTTAAAATAACAAAATAAGCAACTTTTATATGTTCATATTTGCCAGAAAAACTAATAGAAAACTATGAAAATATCACCAAAATTTTAATATTTCAGGCCTCCCTTACAACCCTACTCATGCCCGTCCCTAGACCTAAAAACTTTAATATGGCTTATTAATCATTGAAGGTGTTAGTGCTAATACACATACCGTTGTCTTATTTAAAGTTCCGTTAGTCTTTCGTTAGCGACCAAATGAAAATCGTTGACTCCCTGAGGCTTAGTTTTATAGGCGTATATCGCATTTGTAAAACTGTTTCGGAATAAGTACCAAAAATGATATATGACAAAAAGTTACTCTAAATAACAAAATAAAACAACTTTTGTTTATGTTCATATTTTGCCAGAAAAACTAATAGACAATGAAATATCGCTATTTTTAAATTTTCAGGCCTCCCTTATAACCCCCACTCCTGCCCGTCCCTAAAAAAACCTTTCGCCCTATGGCTTGTATAATCAATGAAAGCGTTAAAGTGCTAATTGACATACCGAGTTTATTTAAATTTCGGTTTAATCCTTTTGTCCCATGAAAAATTGTTCACTTCCCGCTTTAGGTTTATAGCGTATATCTCGTTTTAAACTTTGTATAAAAGACAAAAATGATTATGACCAAAGTTACTCTAAATAACAAAATAAACAACTTTTATTATCTTCATATTTGCAGAATAAAAACGAAATAGAAAACGAAATATCGCTATTTTTAAATTTCAGGCCTCTCTTATAACCCCCCACTCCAATGCCCGTCCCTTAGAAATTACGTATATGGCTTGTCTAAATTGGGTTTAGTAGCTAATACACATACCATGTTTCAAAAAATTCGGTTCCAGCCGTTTTATGCGTGAAAAGGTAATCAAATTGTTCAACTTCTGTAGGTTTTAGCGTATATCTCGTTTATAATTAGTATATCGAAAAAAGTGTACATAACATAAGTTACTCTATGACATGTAAAATAACAACTTATTGTTATGATTGAAATATTTGCCGAAAAAAATCAATGTAGAAAACCAGAGTTTTCCTATTTTATATAGATATATAACTACAGGCCTCCCTTAGATACCCCCCGCCTGGGGAATTTGATTTAGAGGGACTGAATGGTGATGGTATTTTTTTGCAAGGCTTTAATTTGCCACAATATTTTGACATACCCGTCCCAGTGTTTCTAGGGTTAATTCGGTTCCGTTGTTATTGGCGGTGAAAAGGTAATAAACAAACAAACAGGACACCAAAGTCCGTTTCATGGTAAGTCTATGACATCCTGAAACGAAAAGTTCATCGTGAAAATTTCCCGTAGACAAAAATACAATGAAATATACAGACAGAGAATTTTTATTTCAAGGCCTCCCTATACTAGCTCAGACAACCCGGCTTCTAACCTAAAAATTTTAATATAGACTTAATGGTGAATCATGGAAGAATTTTTTTTGACAATACCAGAGCTTTTTGTAAGTTCGGTTTGACTCGTTAGCGCCCTATGAATCGTTGACTCCCAGATGTTTAGGGTTAATTCCCGTTTGTGGACACTTTGTTAGTTAATAAATTAATTTTTTATTGTAAGTCTTAACAAAATTAAAACTTTGTTTGTCATATTTCCCGTAGACAAATAGACAATGAAATACCGCGAAAGTTCAGGCCTCCTTACAACCCCCCACTCTGCACGTTTCCCCCCCCCCCCTAGAAAATTTTGTTATGTTATTATAATTGCCGGAAAGGAAATTGTTAAGAATATACTCGAAATACCGAGTTTTTTTAAAAATTTCGGTTGCCTTACCAATACAAAAAATTGCTCACTGTCGCTTTTACGTTAGCGTATATCTCGTTATAATACGTTATACGAAAAAAAGTGTTTACAAAAGTACTCTAAAAAAAAACAAAAATAATATGGGATACCAAAGTTAACTTGCCAAAAAAAACCAATTGAACGAAATATCGCTTTTTGTCTTATCGTTACCAAACTTGATATTGTATAGAACCAATCGTATTGCAAATGTGGTGTTCTATAAATGTTGTTATGCACATTTTTTCACTATCTTGATTATTAACTGAGATATTTTCATTTTTTAGTTTTAGGTCTTCAGTAAAGCCCCACTCCTACACATCCCATATTAACAATATTCTATTACGTTATGAAGTACTTTATTTGAAACTTAAGTACCAAATATTGTTCTCATTAAAGTTTTTAGTTTTGAAATAAATGCATATACGCACGTGGGAAATCTGCTTAGTTAACGCACCCCCTGCGTGACGGACGTTTTTCGAGATAGTGGTGAAGATTGGGTTACATGATATGTCACGACAATTGCAACTTAGAAAATAAAAAGAAAAAATATTTTGACAGATCTACAACTGTATAGTATAAAGTACTAAGTAGTATAACGCTATATAAAGTACTTTAGACTTGAAAATTTAACATCACAACTAGTACTCTTGAAACCTATGTGGAGCACCTTCCAGATACCAATAGAATTGAATATTGAATTCACTCGAATTTTAGTTTCTTTTAGGTTGGTCAGAAAAATAAAACTTCCAAATTATACTAAAAACACCCTAGCCAAATAATTATGACAGGCTATGTAGGAGAAGCAAGTTGTCACGCAGGCTGCGTGAACTAAGCAGATTTCCCACGTGCTGTTATGGCACACTTGTGACCTCACCTCACCACGTATTCTCTATTTATACGTAATAAAATAGAGTAGAAGGTGAGCGGGGGGGGGGGGCTCATGGCGGAAACTCACGACTAGACCCGAAGTTAGCCGATCTCATCTCAGAAGCTGAAAACAGAAAAATGCAAATATCTCGGTAAAAATTCAAGATACAGAATAAATGTATATAACATTATTTATAGTAAATATAATTGCAATAAGATTCATTCTATATAATTTTTCGATCCGACGTATAGTAACGGAGATATTTCGAATTTTCGAAAATTCTCCCCTCTAAACCCCCACTGGTCCGATTTCAGCCGTTAACGAACTTGATCTTTCTTTTTACATAAAACGACTAAATATCGAGTTTGGTAACGATCAAACAAAAATTGCGACCGCTAGAGCGGTAACAGACAAATATATATATACAGTTTTGAACGGACCTCATTTTCGTCATCTACTAGGTAGGATCGATGGACATATGAAGAAAAATTTCGAAAATTCCGTAATGAGTACAACCTCAATAGCTGATTTCCCTTAAAGGAAATCTGCCAAAATGGCGTGAAATGCAGTTTAAATCCACCCTTGTTACATCACCGTACGCACGGTTTTGCTTTTTTTGGCTAAAGTGCAGTTTAGTTCCCCCCCCCCTACGCCGCCATCTTGTTTCGTTATAACCCCGCCTTCGCTTAAAACCACCGATGGCCTATTTTGGAAGTTTTAAAGTGTTAAAAAATATAAAGTTAGAACAACAAAACCCCCACCCTCGGTTTTAACCACCGATTGTGTATTTTGGAAATTTTAAAGTGTTAAAAAAGATAGAAAAACATTATGGCCGCCGTCGTCATCGTACGCCACCAAGGGGGGGGGACTAAAATACACTGTTTCCCTTTTTTTACTAACGTGTCAAAGGCTCCAACAAATTAAGTGTGTTAAAAAAGATAAAGTAAAAATTAAAGTCCCCACCCTTGGTGTAAATGACCGGTGACGTATTTTGGAAATTTTTGAATGCGGTCACTAAAGTCTATCCTCCACAGTCTAAGGATCCACCAAATTAAGTATGTTAAAAAAGATAAAGTTAGAAAAACAAAATGGCCACGGTCGCCATTTTCAAAAGTGCGCCGCCACGGGTAGGATTAAACTACATTTTCACCAAAAAATGCATAGTACATCAATTTCAGAACATTAATAGTTCAACAAGATTTGTTCTATAACATTATACGATGCGACTCATAATAACGGAGATGTTTTGAATTTTCGAACCTCCCCCCATAGCCCGCCACCATTCTAGATCCGATTTGATCGGAATGAAGTCTTCGCGTTTTAAATTGTATTCATTTTTCTGGTTGAAGTTGCATTAGACATACTTGTAGCTTTTGTAGTGTCTCTGTAGAGTTTTGTTCCTATTCAGGTGTATGCAACTATCTTGTTCAGTGTCGTGTAAGGCCTGACATCAGGTGATTTTTTCTTTCGACCATTTTTAAGACCAGTGTCCAAACTATTACATTTTTCTCTGCTGAATGTGAAGAAAGAAACGGAAAAATACATTTCAAATTCATCCACTATACTTAAATACACAGATATCGTCTTGATGTAAATTATAGACTGTTCTCATTTTATGCAATGAGATGAACTCTATCTACTGCACATCCTGTATCCTGAGAATTTATTCAAAATAAATAACCATGTATGAGCATAATGAACGCACCACCATGAAATGCAATGAATTATTTCAAATGTAAAATTTGTTCTTCTATGATTGAACTCTCATACGTGAATGCTCGCTTAAGTGCTCTGTATTTGAAAGTCAAAAGGTTAAAAAATGGTGCTTTTATTTTTCTTTCTTCCTTAACTTTAAAATTTTGACAGTGATTTATTTCAATCGATCTGTAAATTTTTAAAATCTAATAATCCACTTGAAATGATATACTGTGGTTCATTAAATCTTACTGTTACTTATGATGTTTTTCAAATTGAGTAGAAAGTTTAGTTCCTCACTAGTTAGGCCTACTTTATTGCCAAAAGTACGTAGATTTTCATCAAATTCTTCGGATGATAGTGACCCAATATACCCTAAGAGCAAGTACAAGATATTTCAGGATGACGATTCACCAGTAATACTTGATGTTACTGAAGAAAGAAGCCAACATCAGAAATCTTTTCTGCCACCTTCTGTACAGCAGAATGAACAGTTTTCCATTGAATACAAAAGTAATTGTTTCATAATTACCACTCTATTATTATTAGCCTAACATTTCATGTAAATGTAATTTAACAAAAAATAAATAAATTATCATGTTCATCACATGCAACACAATTTAACAACTAAGGGAAATTCACATTAAACAGGATACACCATGATTTGAGAAAAAGAATTAACTAAATGGGCATTGAGGAGACAAGAACGTTTATTGAGAAGAAATAAAAATTATAATTTCCTAATTACTTCTACTCTGATATAATTTGTATACAACACACAGGAAGAAATAAAATAGGTTAAACTGTCTGAAGTAGACTACATAGTAAATTATCAATTTATAGGTATAAAATAGCATTCTTTATTATTTAATAAAATAGTAGGTTTCTGAATGTTTGTTGAATTTTGAATGACCTAAAAGTGCCACATCATGAAGAACCAACTGCACTACTTTATGAAAATTGCTTTTTTGTCCCTTTTATTAATTTAATGGGTCTCAAGTTAGCCACGCAAGTTAAGGTGTTGCTCTTAATTTCACATGGTAAACCTAGAGGGGCGATTTTGATTCCCGCCTCGGCAGTAGAAATTTGTTTAGTGATGAACTCAACAAATAAAATCCTTAGTCCCATCCTGGCTGGTTCCAGGGTGGTTACAGTTGGACAACCTGTCTCAATTAGCCATAGTAGCACAAAATAGACGTTAATAAGTGACATTTTTTTTTATTAATTTAATTAAAGATTATGATTATTTTATTTAATTATAGTTTACATTTTACTACCTGCTGAAAGTTTTAGGATAGTGCTAAATTTGTTTTTTTCCAAAATTGTATCTGTAACTTCCTTCATATTCTAACATTGTAATGGGTATGCAGATATTTAAATAATAATGAAAAAAAAAAAAACACCAACCACCTACAGATTGTCATGGAAAGAAAGTTTTCTGAATGATCTACAGAGTTCTTTGGATCTTCAAAAGTGAAAAGTATAACATGGTTTTAATATATATTTTGACTTAAATTACCACTTACAACTAGGTTCTAGCTAGGGTTATTACTTCCCAAGCTTTACGAGTCGCTGGTACGATTCTCATTTGGGTAATAGGAATTTATTTAGTGACAAACTCATAAATAAAATCCTTAGTGTCCCACTCTGGATAGAAACGGGTGGTGACCTGTAGACAACCCATCCTGATCAGCCTTAGTAGCACAAAGTGGACGTTAATAAATAACATTTAAAAATACATGTCATGTGATATTGTTATCTTTTATTTATGTTCACTTTGTGTTTCTATGGCTAATTGGGACAGGTTACCTCCCTTTTCTAGCCAGGGTGGAACTAGGGATTTTATTAAATGAGTTTATCACTCAATAATTTCATATTGCCCAGGTGGGAGTCGACCTTGCCACTCTAGGTTTACCATGTGTGATTAAAACTGCCTTAACTCACATACTGAGCTATGTGATATTGAAAATGGAAATTATTTTATGTAATGAAAAAAGGCAGCTGCTTGTTATTGTTATTTTGAAATAAAATATTTAAAACATTTTATTAACCTTGATCATAAATTTGACTAAATTAGATCATTTTTGATGCTATCTCAATATTATTTTCCAGTATAACAAATTTGCAGAGCAATACAATAAGGTTCCTGGAAATCATACATTTTTTTACTAATTACCCAATTCGCATATTTTATTTGGGTTATTAAGAAGTATCATATAATTAACTACTTATATTATATGTTACCTAAAATTAAATTATACGTTGAAGGTCAATGTCATGAAAACTATATAGGGATGATTAGCAGATTCATTGACCAAGATAATTTGCCCTCTATTGTTCTATGGGTTCCTCTATCCTCCTGGGGTTTCTCTGAGTATACTTCCCCACAAAAATATGTAGTATATAAAACATGATAATTCTCTTTCCAAACTACGTAATGTACAAGATCCTAAGGTGTGTCTTAACAGCTGTACTAAAGAGCCATTTTAGTAGAATAAGTACAACATTCACTTTTCAATTACAGCAATAATTTTTACCAATTGCCATATTATAAAAAAATATGTATATATTATTGAAACATTAATGTACAAATTATAAAACAAAGAATATTTATTATAAAAAGTATTTATAGAATGTTACTCTGGATATCCTCCTATATAACATATTTATTCATGTATGCATACCTACCTTATTGGAAAATTCTTTCATTTTTACTTTCTTGAAGGAAGTATCCAATCCTGAAAATTTTTCCTGTTTTGAACAGAATTATCCTTTCTTGGTCCTCCCTTTACCCATTTTGTTTAGCTTAGGCATAATGCCTATTTGTATCTCCCATAACTGTAGAATGAATAGCTTTAGAATGTTAAAATTTCATATTCAAGTGTGTTGTAATATCTAGTTTTGCACTTTCCCTTCTGATCGAACTCAACAGAGGGGGGGGGGAGGAAAAAAATCAATCTTCTCCATATATGTAAAAGGTACAGAAGATTTGTATAGAACCTTTTTTGTTTATTATTAAAAGATCTATAAATATGTTCTATCATATTTTTGTCATATAGTTCAAATAATTTATGTTTTCTGGATTTATAGTTAGTTATAAATAAAGGGGTACGGAATCTCATATTAGTAAATACTAACGATCACTTCAGTTAGTGAAAGTCAGTCATGCAGGGGTTGCATTAACTAAGCAGATTTCCCAAGGCTGGTATAAAACTTGTGATTTCATATCACTACATATGCTCTATTTATAAGTAAAAAAAACAAAGAGTAGTAGGAGGGGATTCTGAAGGCAAAAAAGAAAGTACGAACAACTCTCTGAATACTTGACTTACCAAAACATATAAAGAACAGCAATTGTAGAAAATCAAAAATTTAACAAGATTGGTTCTAAAACATTTTATGATCCAACACATAATAACAAAGATATATTGAATTTTCTAATTCCCCCTCTCTAAAACTCAACTATTCCTGGCCTGATTTCAGCCAATAACAAGTATGATCTTTAGTATTGACTGAAATGGCTAAATATCGAGTACAGTATAGATCAAATAAACATATCCGAGTAAAGAGTGAAAAATCTTAGTTGATGACATCATCACATGACATATATGCTGTATTTCACAAATTAAAACCATATTTGGCATTCAACCTTGGAATGAAGTAGTTCATGATATAAAGCTTATAGTTAATATGACATGAGTAGGAGTGAGAGTTTACTGATGGCCAAAAACTAAAATATGGAAATATCTCAGTTAATATTCAATACAGAGAAAATATGTATATAACAACATTCATAGAACATTATAGTTGCAATAAGATTGATTCTATACAATTTTTCAATCCAACCATAACTACAGAGATATTTTGAATTTTCAAAATTCACCCCCTATAAACCCCCTCACCCTCCTACTGGTTCAATTTTAGCCATTAACGAACTTGATCTTCATTTTTATATAAAATGTTAAAATATCAGACAAAAGTTACAACTGCTAGAGCGTTAACAGACAATATATATATAAAATTTTGAATGGAACATTTTTGTTATCTCCTGGATAGGATCGGTGGACATTTGAAGAAATATTTTAAAAATCTCATCATAAGTACATCAATAGCTGATTTCCCCTAAGGGAAATCTGCTAAAAAGTAGGTGGTGTACTACCTACTTCTTAAGCTCTCATCAGTTATTTACTGGTGTTTCTCCCTCAAGTAATTAACTTCTTTTCTTTTTTATTCTGTTGCTAAGGCGTTTGGATCGGTTAAGTCAGGACACAACATCTCAGTGCTGCTGAGGTTAATCTGCTCAACCAGATCTCATCTGAGGCCACCAGATTGATGTTTCTGTGAGACTTTTGATAGTACGTCATGACTAGTGCATGGGATCCAACAATATCTAATGAGATTTATTTTTATCAGTTAATAACATTGTATCTACGTAAGGTAGAGTAATGGAGAGAGGTAATCAAGTATAATAAAAGGAGTCAGACCTTTTCCATGCTAGATATACATTGTTGCAACAGTGAAATTAAGATTTTTCCATGTAAACAATTTATTAAAAAGACGATTACATTTTCAGGAGGAGTTACTGGTGTATTTGATATAGAAGATTTGGTAGAAACATTGAGAAAAGATAAAGCGGAAGATATTTTTGTAGCAAAGGTACCCCAAGAACTCAATTATGTAAACCATATAGTAATAGTGACAGGGCGATCCCGTCGACATATTATAGGCCTTGGTGAATATATCAGGAGCCTTTACAAGAAAAAGAGGCATTCTTCAGACTTAATCCCAGAAATAGAAGGAGAAAATAGCTCAGAATGGGTGGCACTGGATTTAGGTATGCCATTTTATAAATTATCATTTTTAAACTGCATGCTGGAATTAGCTGTACCATTAGTGCTACTGTTAGAAAATAAATTATATAATCATTTGATTAATCAATTTTTCTCATATTGTTTTCCTTTTTTATAATGAAGAACCTTATTATCAATTCTTCCTACTCTACTGGTGTTATTTCATTTCTACTAATAAACACTATCCCTGATAATGAGATCTGCATATTTTCACCTGATGGAATGCTAGTGAGCTGGTACCTGAATTTAGCATCTGTTAAAAAGTGCTAGGCCCACCTACTCACTGGTTTCCTTGTTGTCTTTTTCAAAATTTTGTTCACTGACTGAATCTTTACCTAAGGCTTATGGCAACCTCATAAAATTATTGATTCTTTTGAGCCTGAAAATGCTCCCAGTATAATTGAATTTCTTAGTTTCACGCATTATCTTCTTCTTTTACAGCAGTATTTCTCCTTTTTTTTGGAGTATGCATTCTACATATTTATGTTTTCCTTTAGAGCTTTCATAGCCGACCATCATTTTTATTTCCTTGTAAAAATAAAGGAAGTATTCTAATCACCAAAATTTCTGGTTTTCAGATATCAATGGAATTGTCTGTTTTGACCCTTCTGAACTAATTTTTACTAGTTTCAGTCTGTCTTTATGTACATATCCAACATTAAGACCGCTTGCTTACATATATAGGTATAATAGTTACACATATTTTGCTTTTATGGTGAAATTTCATATTTTTGATTGCTGAAAGGACTAGTTGTGTACATCCCCTTTTCATCAAATTCAACAGAGGGAGTTAAAAGGGGGCAAAAATAAAAAAATTGCCAATTTCTTTATATTGTTAGATAATAAAAATCGTACAGGACATTTTTTTTATTATCTTGAAAATATCATCTATAGATTATATTCTGAGACATTTAATGTTGACTTGCATTGAAAGAAGATATAATCACTTTCAAGAGAAACTATTTTACCAACAACCAAGCCTTTATTTTTATTTATTTAATTTAATAGGAGTACAAGGAAGTCATATGGCGCCCAAATCAGATTTTTCTCTATTAATGACCATCCACCTCACATTCGTTAAACCAAGAGGTCCATTTCATTTCAATGTACTGACCCAGCGACATATTTCAATCTCAGCACTCGGATCTTCATAGCTCCAATCTTAGTCTCGGGTAGTAAACATTTTTGTGATATTAAATAAAATCATGATCTGTATCCTGACTAAAAAAAGGGAGGTAACCTGTACATGACCCTTTCCGATTAGTCAGTATTGTAGCTTAAAATCAATTAATAATTATAAATAGATATCAATATTTCATTCCAAATTTAAAATTTGGCCACACATTGGGAAGTGTACAGACATGAAGTTAATACCTCAAACTTGTTATTATAAATGTTCCTATGGCAAGCTTTAACAAGCAAATATTATACATTTTTTTTTAGCTAAAAAGGCATTAAATAAATAAATGCATTTTTCATCATAGTTGTCACATTTCTTTGTAAGAGTGAAATTTTAACTAAAAAATAAGAATAAGAAAAATGTTCTCTTCTCCACAGGTAATATAGCACTGCACATAATGTCTGAGTCAGCAAGGGAAAAATATGACTTGGAATCTCTCTGGAGCCTCGGATCAAAATATGACATCCATAGCATTGTAGATGAAGACAAGGTTTTGGAGTTAATCAAGAAGCATTCAGTCCTCCTTGACGATCTACGTCCTTTAGAGACTGGATAACTATTTATATTAGGTATAAGTCTATATACTTGTATAAAATAAAATCGTATCTTTATCATTTTTCTATTTACTAAATTTCCTAGTCCTTTTTTTTAAGGAGGCTAAAATTGTTATTAATTCTTATAAAATAAACATAGCATGAATGGATATCCGAACTAGGCCCTTCTTATCATCTAAGTCACACAGGCACTGCTTAAACTGAGCAGATTTTCCATCCACTGGAAGACGATAAGCTTATGATCTCATTTTATCATCTATTCTCTATTTTTCCTGGAGTAAAAGCCTATAAGTAAACAGGAATTAAAATGTTATAAACCCTTGTTTTCCACGAAACAGTTAAATTTGGAATGTAGTATTGCCCACTTAAAAATCATGTAGTTTTGAACATAAAATGTTGATGTCACACTGAGAATTTTTGCACATCCCTTATAAAGTAAAAGTTCAATAAAAACGATATTTGGTATTTAAGTTTTAAATAAAGTGTCCCATGATATAACAGGTTATTGTTAATAAGATATGAGTAGGAGTGAGGGGTTTGCTGAAGGATGAAAAATACAAATATCTGGGTTAATATTATAGATAGAGAAAATACTTGCATAACATAAAAATTAAATCCACAATGAGATTGTATACAATATTTTGATGTGATTTTAATAACGTAGATAATTCAAATAGCCTCCTCTACAACCACCTAAACATAAATCAGTTTAGGGCACAGCATGTCTTCCTTGTTCTATTGAATTAAATAAACAAAATTTTTGGTAGCACTTCATTTGAAAATGCTAAATATCGATATCCAAATTGAAAAATTTCCTCTAGTGTCCATCAAGGCTACCCAGGTGATGAGAATGTGGTCTGTACAAAATTATGTATATTGTTACGTTTATTACAAAAATAATAAATGTTGATTATTAAGAGTTCTTTTGGATTGCAAAATTAAACATCCAAGCTTTAAAGTTTTTATCATCACACAATTTATTTGACAATGCACTACACACTTGATAAATTATTCTTAACTACTACTCACAGTATGCACTGATAACTTCACTTCTTATTGCACTGATCTTCACATAAAAAAAAAATAAAAAAAAATTGTACCGCATTCAAACTAAAATCCACTGAACATACTGTTATGTATTTACAAAAAGAGAACAAAATAAACTGTCAGGCCAGCTGGGCCGCTTTTATAGATGAGTGGGGAGATCGAAGAAACAGGGCAGAGGCCTTCTTTTGTGTATGTTTGTTACCTTTTTACGCATAAACGGTTCAACCAAATTTTATGGAACTTGGTATGTATATTACTACTAACCCAACTTAGACTTTAGGCTGTATTAATATTCTCTGAGACAAACAGGACTGGGGGTTATAAGGGAGGTCTTAAATTAAAAATAGCGATATTTCATTTCCTATTGGTTTTTCGGCAAATATGAACATAACAAAAGTTGTACATTTTGTTATTTAGAGTAACTTTTGTTATATACACTTTTTTCATGGACCGAATTATAAACGAGATATATGCTAAAACCTATAGCGGAAGTGAACAATTTTATTTGGAACAAAAGATTCAACCGAACTAAACAAAACTCGGTATGTGTATTAGCACTAACGCCTTCATTATAATAAGCCAAACCAACATTTCTAGGGAGGGGCAGGAGTGGGGGGTTGTAAGGGAGGCCTGAATTTAAAAATAGCGGTATTTTGTTTTCTATTGGTTTTTCTCCAAATATGCACATGACAAAAGTAGTTTATTTTATTATTTGAAGTAACTTTTGTTATATTCACTTCTGTCTTATAACAAAGTATAAACGAGATATACTAATAACTAAAGTGGGAGTCAACAATTTTGTTGGGCACTAACGATTGAACCGAACTTAGTAAAACTCGGTATGTTAATTAGCATTAATTCTTCCATGATTATAAGCTATATTAAAACTTTTAGGTCCAAACAGGAGTGGGGGTTATGAGAGAGGCCTGAAATGAAAAATTGCAATACTCCATTACCCATTGGTTTTTTAACAGATGCAAGTAACATAAGTTGTTCATTGTGTTATTTAAAGTAACTTCTTTTGTTATATATACTTTTTTCGTACACCAAAGTATAAACGAGATATACGCTAAAATCTATTGCGGAAATCAACAATTTTATTGGGTGCAAAAGACAATCTAATTAAACAAAACTTGGTATGTGAATTAGCATCTACTCCTCCATGAAAATTAGCTATGTTAGCATATCTACAGACTAAAGGGGGAGGTGTTATCTCATGCACATTACAGAAGGTTTTTAGTTTGTTTTTAAAATAACGTTTATTATACACACTTTTGTAGTTTAACTAAGCATAAATGAGATATACGCTAAAACTATAGCGAGAGTAACCAATTGTATTACTACAAATTAATATCTCTTTTATATAGGTGTAATAATGCTATGTTTTTTAGACTTATATGGTAGTTCTATGTATAATTCGGATTAGTGAGATTCTAACTCTCTGCAGCCCCACCCCACCTCCTTTAATATTTATTTTCACTAGGAAATAAGGTTATTTATTTCCATTGGAAATGAAGACTATATGAACATTTTCATTATTCAATTTTTAAACAAAGTCAGAATTTACACAAGGCGTGATAGCGGAATTTGTGGGGTATCAAGCTCTTTAATTCTGGTATATAGTAGCTTATTTCCTCCTATATTTTAACGTCTACTTACAACCGATTATTTCTGCCTGGAGCGGGTTTAACAGAAAAAAAGTGTATTATAGATACTATTTAATTATAATAAATGCCATCCGTGATTATGATTTGAATTATTCACGATGTGTCAAACAGTAGAGAGGGGTTGATTGGGAACTCATTTTCATTCACTCTTTTTAATTCAAATTTCTATTCTATAAGTCACCTACAGTTGCCTGGTCCTTATGGGAAAATAATAAGCCCAGATGGGAAGTATAATTATACACATTGAAGCATTGCTATAAATAACCCTTAATATTCAGCTTCTAATGATTTTCCGAGCGAAGAATTTCAATTAATTAAGATTTTCCTGTCAACTCGAAAATGTTTATTTCATCTACACTGTACTCAATATTTAAACGTTTCATTCAACTCTACTGCTAATATTTGTTAGTGGCTACAATCCTACCAGGAATAAGTGAGGTTTAGAAGGGGGGAGGGGACCAAATGTTCAAATGTTACCAGAGTTTGAGCATTTATAGTGAGATAAGACCCCTAGTCATCCAGTGTGTGGGAAATCTGCTTTGCTTAGTTTATGCAGCTCCTAGGTGACTGCCTTTTTTTTTTTTTCTGTAATGTTATTTTATTGTACCAATCTCCATCAATTTACTGGGCTTAAAAACTATTTTCTGCTAACAATGATGTTTTATTACCTTATTTATACAGGGTGTGAGGAGTAACATGAAGAGGCAGACATAAATAGACAAAGGGATCAATAACGCACATAAAGTAATAAAGTTTTTTTTTTTTATAAAGTCAAGTTAAGATTTTATACATTAAATGGATAAGTGCTAAGAAACGTTCAAAAATATATAAATAAATTATAAAGATATCACTGATTTGCTAATAAGTTCTCACAGATAAATAACTACAGGACAAATAATGCTAATGACTCAAAAAAATACTAATATACACATTCTTGCAAAAACCAAAAACATGAAAAAGAAGAAGATAAAAAAACAAACAAATATTATTAGTAGGATAATGTAATAACTAGATTCAAATTGAATAAAGGTAATTTTCTTAAGTCAGTATGTCTTGCTGTTCTTTTACATTTTTTTTTAATTTTTTTTTCTTTTTTGCTGTTTTTTTTTTATTTTTACTTTTTTTTTTTATTTGGTTGTTAAAGCTAATTATAGTTATTTATATCTATATAAGTTTTAAGTCAATGAATTAACATGTCACTGGAACTGGAATGTGAATGTTCCTGGGAAGGAATTTGAATTGAAAAACTGTGCTCCACCGTCACTGAAGAACGTCTCAAACATGGACTGTGTCTGGGCTTAAAAAAAAATAAGAGAAAAGTTTTAGTAGACGAAAATTAAAGGTCAGTTTTATATTAAACGATTGAAATGAGGAACCTAACAATGTCAGCTAGTTTCCTTTTTTCAAAATCAATAGGAAAGGGACCTTTATGTATATACTAATGTTATTAATAAAATAATAGAAATAAATAAAACTAATTAACTAAAGCATTATAAAATGAAGGGTGTATAGTAATATAACGTAGTATACTACTTATATTATATTACAACTTATATAATGTAGTATATTACTTTAATCCTCTGAATAAAAATAAACTCACGGGGGAGAAAAAAAAACCTTTTAAGTTTTTTTTTTAAGAAAAGCAAGTTAGCTTTATACATTTATTTGGAAACTATTTAACAAAAACACCATCTTTTATTTAATATTATGTTAAATTTGTGATATTTTTATTATGGATTTAAGAAACTAGCAAGAGCAAAATAACAAAAAAAAAACTGATAAGACCACATTACTTTTCTTTTACTCCTATTGAAATAAAAAAAATCTTTGATTGTATTTCATTTAATTTAAAATTATTTGATAGTGATACACATTTTTTATAGATTTAGAAAAGCCTGTTATGTGGGTCTCCACAACTAGCAGCAACTGAAATGAAATGAAAAAAAAGATTCTTATGAGATATTTAATATTTGGTTGCTTTTGATTTTACACACCATTTGTGCACAAGTTTTCACAAACCGTAAGATATCATAGTTTTTTCTGATGACATGAGTGCAAAACGGTGTGTAAAATTGAAACCAAACATAAAGAATAAAACTGTTTACAAAATGAATTTCTCATAAAAACTGTTTCATAATTTCAGCTACCTCTGCCAAAAGCAGAGACACACATGACAGAGAGGCGATCAATGCAAAATGACAGATTACAAGGCTAACCTTACCATCTCTATTGGTACTTATATATATACAATCAATTACACCAAATTGCACCTGACAAGGGTGTATTCCGTTGTAAATGATCATGAATTTATCTTATCTTTTAATGAGACAAATTCAAAAGTAACAGTTATTATTATATGAGGGAGAAATGCATATGTTGGCGATTATTAACTTATAATGACTTCCTATTTCATGACTTCTCATAATCATGCAAGAAGACTGTAGATGTGAATGAGCAATCAATGAATAAGCTTCAGCTACAAAATCAGCCACAATTTAGAAATTTCCAAGCAAAAAATTGGCCCTGGATAGCCATTACAAACCCTTTGGTTTATTAAAATAGCTCTCTAGAAGTTAGCCATGGAGCTCTTTGCATTTTCTTATTACTAAATTATTTTAATATCAAGAATATTACTATAAAAAAAATAGTAAGAATAAGAATGTGATGAAATAAGAATGTAATGTGTGAAATAAGAATGTGTATAACAATTTACGGGAAAAACAAAATAAAAACTATTTAAACTAAAGGAGAATAAAATGAAGGTGCACTGTGACAGATAACTTACACTTCTATTGATAGGAAGGTATTGTGCCTTTGAAATGATTTTGATGTTTTTAATGAGAAAGACGATAGAGAGAGGGGGGGGGAGTGTGTTTTATAAGATTTATACGAATAGTCATCTGTCAAGGTCATTTTTCAACAAATTTCTAGAAGCTAAACAAACTTTATACAAGATGTTTACACCTTATTTTAGTTGCAGCATTTCCTTAAGGGTTGTTATCCCCCCCCCACTGATTTTCTTAAGAGATTAAGTTATATTTAAAATGTTGCAGATTGTACAATACACAGCACGTGACAAGATAAAGTTTCATTAATGAACCTTTTAATTATGATGTCTAATACATATTATTGGGTTTTTAATAATCTGCTGAGACCTGGAGTATTTTTGCTGGGGGAGAATAACGAGGCTGGGGAAGTAAAGGGTGAGGGGAATGGATTTTTTTTTTCCCTAGTCCATGAAAGCCAAAATAAATTAATGAAAATTGACAAAGGTGAAATAAAATTACCATTGGTGCAATATTCTTCGAAGTCATACCCATTGTCGTAGCGGGTTCTCTTCTGAGGATCAGACAGAATAGTGTATGCCTCACCAACCTCTTTAAACTTCTTCTCCTGTTCTTGTTTTTCTGTATCTGTCGCGTTTGCGTGACGATCTGTAGAAACACAATAGATAGTTAACATCCAATTTCTTCCTATGCCACAATCAAATATACCAAATTCCACTAGAACATGTACTCTCCTTTGTAAATGAATTAGCTTTATTTTTTTTTTTTTAATGGATTCAGAAAAATGAGACGAATTCAAAAGTAATACTGACATTATTATATGAATACAAATATTGGCAATTATTGAGTCATAATAACGATTTTTTATTTGATAATTTTCCATAATAGAGCAAAAGACTGATATATGTGAATGATTGTGAATTTGTGTCGTCTTTTAATGGAATGAAACAAATTCAAAAGTAACACTGTCATCATTATTATATGAGAGATAAATACAATTATTGGTCATAATAACTATAAGCCTTGAAGTACGGTAATGATAAGACCTAACTAGTGATATTTTTAACCATTAGGAAAATTGTGAGGGAGAGAAAAATTTGTGACGAGTGGCTGAGCTCTCTCCTCCCTACCGATGCAATACTTTTATGTCTCCTATTTGAGCCAGTGTTGAGAGTTAACTCATTGTTTTATTAACACCAATAAGCCAACGCTTATCAATCGCTAGCCTATTAGTCGGCTTTTCGATTACCAATGCTTATCTACCACTAACCTAATTAATTGGCTTTTAGATTTCCAATGCTTATTGACCACAAGCCTATTAATTGGCGTTTATACTGCTAATGCTTATTGATTGGCCACTAGCCTATTAATCAACTTTTCGCTATTAAAGGGTTTTGCTCAGTGGGATTTACTGTTTTGTTAGCTAGACTAAGCCAGTCCTTACTGATTGCCAGCCTCAACTATGTGACCTGTCAATAAATTGTTAATAAAAGAAGTTGTTTTGTTGGTTTATCTACAAGTTACCACCCTTTTCTAGCCAGGGGGGGTCTAAGGATTTTATTTAATGCATTCCGTCACTAAATAAATTCCCTGCCAAGGCGGAAATTGAACTTGCCACTCTAGGTTTACCATGTGAGATTAACACGTTAAGGACGGAACGGGGTCAATTGACCCTGTACGTAACTGTCTCCCAGGACGGGTCGGTTTTGAAGATAAATGTTCAAAAAATACTTTGACGGTTTTTGCTTTGTACTAGTAAATATAATTAAAAATAGTACGTTTATGCATTTCAAATCCAAAAAGTACGTCGTATATCATTGAAAAAATGCACGGGGCTTTATGACCCTGTGCCGGCCTGGGGAGTGGTATTTGGGCTCTAGTCCGGCACGGGCTCATATAGCCCCGTGTTATTTCCCGTGCTTTTCCAGTGAACCGCTTGTTCTGTTATTTACAAAGGCTTATGCAAATGACAAAACGCGTCTCTCCCCTTTCAGTTTACTTTTTGCTGCTGTTTCGAAACATTAATCTGTATAATGAGCAAATCACGTGTCCGACAACTAGTGGATTTAGCTTTATTAAAAAAGTGTTTCGAAAAATTAAGAAAAACATTGTCCTCTAAAGAAGCAGACAAAAAAGTTAGAACGTATTGTGAAGAGTGCAACATGAAGTCACTTTGTCTACAATGCTTCAACAACTGCCATAAATCTATGTCCTAACCATTGTGATAATGAAGAATTGTTAATTACAAAATAATTATTTGTTTATTCATATTTTTTCTTTATTATGTTTATTTTCCAATTATTTGTTTAAACTAAACTCCTAGTTCCTAGTTTGTTTTTCTCGTTTTGTAATTTTATCTTTAAAAACTAATAAATTTTTATTGTAATGTGTCGTAATTTAAAGTTAAATCATATTCACCCATTTTAAAGTATAAAAAAAATTAAAATCCTTTGTTGATCACCAAAATTATCACACAAAGGAGAAAAAAAGTTCCCGACAAGGTGAAAAATGTAAGGTAAATATTCATTTCTAAGTCACGTAACAAAAAATTGATGAAAACACGGCCTGCGACTGCCATATATTTTTTGATGTCCAAAGAGTAAAAAAATGTTTGAATATAACAATTTAGTTCATTTTTCGAGATGTAGTAGCGCATTAAAAGGGGACATAAGTACGGGGTCGATTGACCCCGTGCCGTCCTTGTGGATAGTTGCACCACGGGGTCAATTGACCCCGTGCCGTACTTGTGGATAGACCACATTTTTGATGTCCGTCCTGAACGTGTTAAGTTCAACACTTTAACTCACATGGCGAGCCCCTCTGAAATAAAATATAATTCACTAACAATTGAACTTACAGTAGGAAGAAAAGAAACTTCCTTTTTTGATTCATTTTGGACAAGACAAGGGTGGAGTTAAAAAAAAAATTGTTAATACTTTTGGTTTTAAAAAAAAAAGTATAATGTATTTTTCTATTTCTTTATTTTTGAAATTTAAAAGATTTACTATCAAAAACTAGAGAAGAATGTGTTTAAACACTCAGTAGGAGTGTATAATAAGGGCCTGGGATGCAGAATTGAGCAAACACAGATATAAAAATTAACAGTGGTTAAAGAGTTTACGTAGAACCATTGAACTGAATGTCTAGACCTTCTAGTAAGGCGGCAAAGCATGGGATTTCACAAAGAAAATAGAAGAGTCCTTCCGGTCGAGACAGATGGAGTCCTGAGAAAGTTATTTATAGCTGTAAAAAAGCATCACAGATGGTTGATCTGAAGCAATACCGGACAGATTGAGTTTTATGGAGAGCCAAATATCGTCTGTATTATCTTTACTAATAGAGTGGAGCAGTTTAAGGATTAATTAGGAAGTTTTCTGGTATTTCCTGTTTTTCTAAGCAAAATATTTCATTACTTATTTCAATAAAAATAATACTTTTGTAATTTTGTTTGAATCAGTGATGAAATACCAGCTGACAAAAATGGAGAAGGTTCAAAATTAATAATTTTAAAATAATGGCTTTGTGATATTTTATATTATTATATTATATAGAACATTATTTTCTCCAATAATACTGAACAAATAATGGTGAAATCAATATTTATTAATAGAATTGATGAAAGAAAACAAATAAAAAGCTTTAAATTACCTGGATGGTGCACAAGAGCTCGTTTCCTGTAAGCTTTCTTTATATCTTCAGTAGATGCATTTTTGCTAACACCTAAGATCTTATAGTAGTCTTTTCGTTGTGACTTTTTCAACTCTAATTTTGCATTGTTCAAAAGGTTTTTAATTTCTAAAACACAATTAGAAAAACAATTTAATATGGCAATACAAGTTTCTGTGATAGTTGAGAAATATGGATGTTGGATAACAAATTAAAAAAAAAGGAAATGAGAATGTAAAATCTCATCAAAAGTTGTAAAAGACTCAGTAAAAAAAAATCTGTCAAGCAGGAGTTCCGCATACAGCAGATTTCCCCTATGGAAAATCTGCTAAAACATTCTATAATTTAAGCCACAAGCCCGTTTTACACCTGAATTATTCGGCCAGAACCGCTCGGTGGATTTTCGAGATCCGGGTACCGTTTTGTTCGTCATGGTCGCTTTTTGCTTTGAAAAATTGTCGGATTCCAGGTAGCTCCCTCTCCCGGCGAGATAAGCCCCTCCGAAATTTTTTATTCCCAGCCTCCCCCGCGACGCCTTAAATTCGCTATTTCTCTGCCCGGTTCCGAGTATCGCTTTACCGATCGGGGGAAAAACTCTCGGGTACATACCCTTTCGTTCGACGCCTCAAACGCGAATAACCGCCCACTCCCGTCTCGACAAATGACGATCGAACTCGAAAGTATACCTTTTCTTGCGACCCGCCAAACTCCCGTTCTACCGCCTCATTTTTTATTTTCGAAGCGTCATTTTTCAGCTCGAGCGTACGGTCTAGGTAGCCACCAAGCCGATTTCCCCTACCGCACTCCGCCGCCCTGTACGGACCCTCCTAAAACTCCTCTCTTTCTGCAGCTCTCCCTCCTCTCCCATTGGGCCTATGCCCACGCCGATTTCGGCCCCTTCTCCGTATCGCTCCGCTACAGACTCCCAAAGACCACCTCGGTCTCCAGTCGAAGGGCGAAGGGCGAGGTTAATGTTAATGTAATGAAATGTTAATATGTTTATCTAATGTATGTAGTTAGAGTTTAAGTATGTCGTCTGAATAAAGCTGCTTGCAGTAGCGAGAGGTTTTACACTTTCAGACACTTTTTTAATATCAAATTTTATTTTTAGCTAATTTAATTTCAAAGTTTTTTTATTTTCTTCATTTATAGTTATGTATTTGCATTATTATTGTTGATTTTTTTTGACTTATTTCTATTATTAGTCTAGAACTATTAGTTTTGTAAAGACGTGTATTGCGCAGCCTACCAGATAATCAAAGAACTAAAACAACTTCTTTTCCATCTCTTATTTTTCCTTTTCATTTCATAACTCTCAATGTTTATTATTTGCAAAAACTTTTAATTCCTTATTTCACTTATGTTATATCTTTACTTATGTTTACTTAAGGCAATTGTTGACATTTAAATAGTCTTTTCCTACTTCCCCTATTTACAAAAGTAAATTATACGGTTTATTGTAATGGATATTTTTATAGGTAATGTACTTGGTAATGATTTCATAATATGTAAATTTAATTATACAATTTAAATCATTTTTTTCTCTTATTATTAAGGCTTTCGTGAATATAGTCATTTATTTTTCGTCAGGTAAATAGTGGAACTTTTTTCATCTTCTTTCTTCTTGAATGACACGAAATAAATTATTTCCCAACCGAATGGGGATCATTTCTTTCAGATGAACTTTACCGATGTAACGATAAGAATTACGAATCTGGAAAATACATGTATAATTAAAATTAAGAAATCACGAGGGTGAAGCCCGAGTCGATTTACAGCGATCCCGAAGGGGTCGCTGTACGTGTTGTGCCGCTGCCGAAGGCAGCGCTTTTTTAAGGGGGTCAAGGGGGCGTAGCCCCCTTGCTGGCGTGAGCTAGTTAATATTAAGACTTAAAATTGAGAACAACAAAAAATACAAAGGATATCTTTCTCAAGAGAAATTATGGGTTATACACAATTTTGGGATAAATAAATAAATGAGTCACAATTCCATTAGTGATTCTCACCTGAAACACAAGTTAATTACCTATTTTTAAAGGGATGAGAATGTAAAGTGAGTCCTTCACGAGAATGTTGAAACCAACAAATTTCAAGAAAAAGTCAGGAACATACTGCTAATGAAAAGCAGTATCAAATCCAAAAGAAGCACACAGGTGGGGCATAAACGGAATGGTATTAACGATGCCATCTCAATTTTCTATATCTCCACTAATAAGAAGCCTATATAACCAGAACTTCTAATTTAAGCTGAACATGAGATGAGCATCAGTGATACAATTGCTGAAAAGTAAAAATCCCATGAGTAGAAATATGGGTTGACTGAAGGCTGAAAACAAAAATTACAAATAACTTGTTTCAAATAAAAGAAACAGTTATATAGAACAATGTAGGGCATTAAATGATTAATAAGATTGATTTTATACTTTTTGGTCAGACTCAAAATAACAGATATTTCAAATTATTTAATTAATCCCTCCCCCCTCTAAACCCATCTTCCACCTGGTTCGATTACAATTATTAACAAATTTAATCTTTATGTTCGTATGAATTATTTACTTATTGAGTATAGTATAGATCAAGAGATCAAGGCAATAAAAATGAACCACCATAATTTATAGACATCATTGTCTTTCTCACAAAGTTTTGAAGAAATCCAAAGAAAGTAATAATAAAAATAAATTCAAAATTGGAGTTTCAATGTTAAATATCTGTAACACAATATCAATATGAGATCTATCATTAGAATCACTTAGCAAAAAAATTGCATTATGTGCGGCTAGCTATCTACACTCCCATTACATATTTTGTTTTCTGAGTTGGTATTCTGGCAGGTGGAAGTGACTTCTAATGTATGTAGAATGAAAAAATTGTTGGCTACGCTTCCACTATAATAATTTATTGAAATGGCAAAGCGCTTTCGATGCTGTGCATCATCGTCAGTGCCCTGTTGACACACAAAATAATAGTTACAATTTCTATTAAAATATGTTTGACACATATAACAAAAAATGTATTATTCTTAGGACTAAATAACATATAAAACATAACGTAGAACTAAATAACATATAAAACATTTCATATATCAACAATTATTTTTTATTAAATTAAGTAGGTACAGGTAGGAAGTTAAAGCTAACTGAAAGAAAGACTATTTGAACAAAGACTTTTTAAAGAATGAAGAGAAAGGGGAACAAAGGAGAAGAGAGCGGGGTCTTACCGAAGGTTTTCGATGTTGACCTGTCGGCTCTTGGAGCTAGACTGGCTTTTCATCCCAGCTAGTTGAGGTAGACTTCTCCATAGTGGAAACAGGATCTTTTGGGTTGGGGAAGAGATTTTTGAGGGTCTTCTTGCTTCGGTAAGCCGTCTTGATGCCTGCTTTTCCCAGTAAGCTGCCTATTTTCACCGAGAGGGGCTTAAGCCTCAAAAATCTCTTCCCCAACCCAAAAGATCCAGTTTCCGCTATGGAGAAGTCTGGCATCTATCGGATATCTTGCCATTCCTGTGAAGCTACATACGTAGGGCAGAGTGGCAGGAAGATAAAAACAAGGGTCAAAGAGCATTTCACCACAAAAACAAGTGAAATGAAAAAACACCTTGTGACTGAAAATCATGACCAGGGATCTTTACAATTGGAAGTTTTATATCACCTACCTAAAGGAAGGAAAATGGACAGGGTTGAGGGACTAGAGATTAGATTGGACCTTCTAACGTCAAAGAAAAACATTAATATTAAAGAGGATGTCTGCCCTCTAAAATTTGTACCAATAGCCTCCTTACCTCAATTAGCTGTGATGAAAAGCCAGTCTAGCTCCAAGAGCCATCAGGTCAACATCGAAAACCTTCGGTAAGACCCCGTTCTCTTCTCCTTTGTTCAAATAGTCTTTCTTTCAGTTAGCTTTAACTTCCTACCTGTACCTACTTAATTTAATAAAAAAATAATTGTTGATATATGAAATGTTTTATATGTTATTTAGTTCTACGTTATGTTTTATGTTATTTAGTCCTAAGAAAAATAATGTTTTTGTTATGTTTCTAACATATTTAAATAGAAATTGTAACTATTATTTTGTGAGTCAACAGGGCACTGACGATGATGCACAGCATCGAAAGCGCTTTGCCATTTCAATAAATTATTATAGTGGAAGCGTAGTCAACAATTTTTTCAGCCTACATACATATTTTGTTATAATTATTCCTAATTAAATAGTTCCAAGGAAATCAATACAATAATGGCAATTTTAGAAAATACAGGTACTATTATTATTAGGGTTCAGATATATTCATGTAGGGAAGAAAATAATGGTACTCTGCTCTAGCCTAAATGTTGTGATAACAGCACGCCTATGGAATCTGTTGAACTGAAAAATAACTAGAACTAGTACTAATTATAACCTCCTGGTGAATGTTACTTGGGAAAACATGAATGGAACTGAAATGTGAAGGATCAACTAACTCTCTCACATATATACACGTCCGTGACCGTTGAAATTCCACACAAATACTCATGACCATTGCATACTGAGATTTAAGCAAGAATTACCATGATACAAAATAAATACAAGCAATAAGTGCATTCTGCTAAACGGGATACGTTTTGAAATTTTGATAGGTAGACAGTCACACTATCTGGCACTGTCCCACTGTATGTTGATCATTTTAACTGACAACAAGACAAGAATGAAAGGTTTTACACTTTTTATAAAAGTATAAGGTGATATCCCTCCATGTTATAATAATACAAAAAAAAGTTTACTTCATCTGGATGCACAAAGTTGGCCTTTAACCTTCTACAATGCGTTTTATTTAAGCAAAGTGTTATTTAGTCTGTTGCTCTGAAAGTGCACTTTGCCTAAATAAAACACACTGTAGACCTACTTTGTACATCCAAATTGATTCGTTTCTCTACCACCCAGCTTCCTGTCCCAGAAGAATTAGTCTACTTCATCTTTTGATCAGCTTCAACATTTTGCGATAGTTCACAAATAAGAAAAATAGAAAATTCATGAATTCCATTACTGCAGAGTTAGGTAACACCCTTAATGATATTAAATATAAAATATATAGAATATCATATAACTACTGAATTTTCTTTGTGAGGAAGTGTTTATGATTCATATGTTCCCTGTCCGATTGGTGTCAAAATATTTTCCTTTATTGTGTAATTTGTTCTTATGGTTTATTAAAATCGCTTGAAGAATTATTATTCAACTATGACCATAACCCATGATTTACACTAGTTCATAATAGACAATATTTTAATTGATTAATTTCTTTTTACTCGATTGTTAAACAACAATTTTTCTATATTAAGTGGGTGCATTTTTATTATACACCCAAATCACTCTTCAACCAATTAGCAAATATCTTCCTGTATGCTGATACAAACCCCCCCCCTTTTTTCTTTAAAGCTAACCTATTCTATCCCACAAACCGGGGAACCAGTGAACACATTCAATAAATGTATTAGTGTATAAAATTTTGTAATGCACAACAGGCCTGCCTCTCATTCAGCTCAATGGGTTTTCCCCTTATCCATCCAATCCCGACATCGAGTAGGTTCTACCACAGCATGATCCTGTTGATCTGGTAGTACCAGGGACAGTGTGACCACTCTCATTGGCAGCTTTGCATTTTTCTAACCATCCCTCCAAACCAGTCCCTTTTAGAGGGATGGCAAACCTGAGAGGGACTGCAAAACTGGATAATGTGGTGCTGGCCTACAGCTGAAGGAACATTAAGTTTGGAAATTCAAACTGGAATTGTTAAGAGCAGAAAATCATTACCTCTGCTTTTATCCATTTTTGAGGCTTTTTCGTAATCTCGTACTGCTTCTTCAAATTGCTGTAATTCCATGTAGCACTTAGCTCGTCTAAGTAATGCTTTCAGGTAGGTTGGGTCTAATTCCAAAGCTGCGGAACAATCAGAAACAGCTTCGTTCACTCTCCCTAGCTAAAAATATATATAAAAAAAATGCAATTACTAATATTTGAGAAGATAGAATTATATTAAAAAAATTTCAATTGAAGATATCTTAGGCAATGAGGATTGAGAAGTCAGTAAATCACTTACCTTAGATGATACTAAGGCTCGATTAAAATACAGCTTTGCATTTACTGAAATATTATTTGGGTCGATATTAAGTGCTTCAGTATATAAACCATAAGCCTCCTTATTTTTTCCATTATTAAATGCTTCATTTCCCTCTTCTTTTTTCTGTTTAAGAGCTTTAGCTTTCTGAAATACATCAAGCAAATAAAGTAGGTAGTTCAAGTAATGTATAATCTTAACTACTTAGAATTATATTTTTAAAAAATTGCCAACTACATTTTGTTTTTCACTGAAGGTAAGTCTAAGGCCTAAAAACAAATTATGGTTCTGCAAGATCAAAAGCATTTTTTCTCAATTATCATCATTGGATTAAAAACATGAAATTGATAAAAAATGGCAGAATGTTCACCTTATCTTACCTTCCTTCAATCCCCCAGTCCTTCCCCTTCCTTTGCAGCGAGATACAGCAAAAGCCAATAGTGTAGCACCTTCCTATCATCCCTTCAAAACTGTTCCTAAGCAGTGTGATATGGCAAAACCAAATGGTGTGCTGCAGGCCTGTCATTCCTTCAAAACCCTTCCCATGTAGTGTGATATTGGAAAACCAAATAGTGTGCTGCAGGCCTGCCATTCCTTCAAAACCCTTCCCATGTAGTGTGATATGGCAAAACCAAATAGTGTGCTGCAGGCCTGCCATTCCTTCAAAACCCTTCCCATGTAGTGTGATATGGCAAAACCAAATAGTGTGCTGCAGGCCTGTCATCCCTTCACCTATGTAGTGTGATCAAGCAAAACCAAATAGTGTGGAGCAGGCCTGCCATCCCTTCAAAACCGTTACTATGTAGTGTGATACGACAAAACGAAATAGTGTGCTGCAGGCCTGTCATCCCTTCAAAACTGTTCCCATGTAGTGTGATATGGCAAAAACAAATCATTGTAAATTTTAAACCCACGTGATCAATTACAATATAAACAAAATAATTTTTTCCATGTGGGAATTGTTTTAGTTATTATATAATAACAAATGGTAAACCTAGAGTGAGGAGATTCCCACCTGGGCAATAGGAATTTATTTAGTAATGAACTCATTAAATAAAACCCTCAGTTCCACCCTGGCTAGAAAAGGGTGGTAACCTGTAGATAAACCGTCCCAATTGGCCAAAGTTGCACTGGGTGGGCGTTAATAAACAAAAACAAAAATATAACTTGTTTTTAAAATAAATAGTGATGCATTTTTTCTGTTTCCAAAAATTACCTTGTAAATTTCCATTGCTTTTGAATGGTCTGGAGCGAGTTTTAGTACATGCTGGAAATGTGAGAACGCCCTTTCAACGTTATCCTGATAATAAAGACACATCCCTCTCACTAAAATGGCATCTGCATTTTGCTTGTCATTTGAGAGGACGTCATTGGCAAGTTCCTGAGCTTCTTGATACCGCCCAAGTCTTGCCAAGCACTCTGCTTTCATCACTTTAAATTTTGTGCAAGCATTACATATTTCCACAGCTCTATCCATACAAAAAACGACCTAAAACAATCATTTTAAAAATGAGAAATGAAATAGCGGTATATATAATAGCCACAACATATATTCACCAATTACCAGTAAATATTCGTTTAATCAAAAGAGTAAACAAAAAAATCTGTATGGAATATATTTTATCCTAAAGTTTAATGTAGAGTTATTTTGAAGCATGGTTTCGAACTACCAATCTTGAAGTAGGAGCACTAACACTGCAGGATTAAACAAATTTTGGAATTTGCACAAACAAAGAAAATGGCTTCTAATTACATGACACTAATTTGTATTTTACAAACACTATCTATATAGAACACTACTTGGTCAAAAAATAAATTAATTTTAACTTAGTGATTATTAATTTTATTAAAACATTGCATTTAATGCATTTGTTTTCGAATGCTTTCAGTATTAAACCTTTATTTTATAGCCAGGGATTTATAAGTTTTACTGCCCAGTCACATCCACAAATTTCATTTGACATATAACTGATTTGAATAGAATTATATTATGCAAAGCAATATGGATTTAATTAAGTGATTATTGTTATTATAATATAATAAGAAACCATATTTCTTTGAAACTGTCAACAACAAGTAACAAATCAATTCAATAAAACTAGGGAAAAGAAAGACATAGTCTTCCAGCATTAATTGTAACTCTTTGACATCCGGTTTCACCAGTTAGAGAGTTTTGTTACCTACTTTATTACTCCTTCTCGTGATATTCACCTATTTATGAAATCCTTTCCTTTACTAAAAATCTGAAGATGTCACTGATGTGGTTAAAACTGTTGCCAAATATAAACAATTAATACATGAAGACTATATCTCACTTCCCTAATTGCTGGATACTGCAACATCGATCACTCAACATTATCTTAAATTCAATAAAATATTTCGCAGAAATCCAATTTCATAAAAATTTTGTTTTCTCCCTAAGTCAGAAAAAGAACCTATAAATCTTATATAAAAATACACGTACCCTTCTGAAATCCTTCTTATGATATGATTTCTCAGCTTCCTCAGACCACTTTTTAGCATTTTCTAAATTTTTGAATTCAGCGGCACGTGCGGAGTTGCCAGGCTCAAGCTTTTCGATTTCAGCAAGGGCATTTTCAGTTGCTTTAAAGTCACCTAAAGCAAGATATGACTTTGCAACTCTTATCCATCCCTGTGAATACACGTTTGTTATTATGGTTCATTCATTGTGGAAAAACAAAAACATTGTTTAACCTGATGATACCTTTACAAATTTAGGGTCAAGGCTAACAGCTTTACAAGCATCTTCAGCAGCCAGTGAGTAATTTCCTTGCATCATATAACATGCAGATCGATTTCCATAGTAAGAAGAGTTCTCTGGCCATAAATCTAGAAATAAAATAATGTAAATTGATATATAAAATGGTGTAAGCTAATTAATAATTTACTAATAAAATATAAAGATAAATGAACATCAAATCTTTTTGTATATGAAAAAGTGAAGCTTCATATAAATTATTTCGAACATATTTTCAGTTAGCATTAGTGGTTTTCTTAGCAGTGCTAGGTATTTATGATTTTATTATATTATAGACCTTTTTCTTTTGCACATTAGACATTCTATTCCCTCAACATACATATTCCAAACAATAAAGTTTGTTACAAAGCATTAAAATACTTAATAAAGCTACTTGATAACAGCAATATATAATCAAATATTTATGTTGTAGTGTGTTAAAAGTTCAATCGTCTAAATTACAGAATATTCAATATTCTGTAAGAACAGATAATTTATGGTGGGAGCTATAATGGAGTATTTTAAGGCACTTCGTCTTTCATAATAATTTCTGTCACTCCACCTAACTGTCAATCTGCCACAGTACTTTATATCTAAGAGTTGATCAAAATTCATGAAATATGGACCAATTTTTGTAATGAACTTATTAATTTTTACTAATAGTCACTTGCTAAAATTTCGTTTTGCCTTGTAAATAGGAACAGAGGTAGAAAGAAAACTTTTGTCAATGACTTCCATATTGAAAGCTCTCGCTGGCTACTGTTGAAACATATGCGGCTCCTAATTTGAAATGGAAAAGATGTATGATTGTAGTTAGCCTTTTTCCCCCTCCCCACCCCCTCATATCCCATTTTTACCCTTAATCCTTATTAAAGATTAGCTATTTGAAAATTTCAGAGCTAATTATGATACCAGTGAGTACAGTTGTACTAAATATGTTTCAATTACTTTACTTTTTTTAGCTATTGAGAAATTGAGTTGAAAGAACTTTTCACTCATAAATTTAAAACTTTTTCATATGTAATTTTTCTTTTATGGTAAGCTGGTAATTGTTTAATAACAAAATAAGGTATTAACTATTTTGTACTATTTTGGAAAAGAGAATTATTCTCGATTTGTTAGAAAGTATACGAGGTAATCAAAAATCCAGAAATTTAGGTGGCCTACGTTTAAGCTTACAAGCATATACTGTTTTTTAAAGACATAATATATGATAATGTGGGCTAAGCATGCAACCCATCCTACAAAGTTTGACAAAGTTGAGTTTGAAGTTTGAGTTTGAAAGTTTGAGTTGAAATATAAATCTATACATTTTACAAATTATATTTTGGGTATAAGTGTGATTGTAACTTTTCGGTTTTCAAATACATGTTGGAACAACAGTTGAATACAAAAGATGAATGATTTGATTCAGGAGTCCCTGAAATGATTTACCCCAGCCTTTGCAGGTCACTGAATATCTAAAACACATTATTCGAGTGGTGATAATTAATGGACAACTATAAACTAACCCATTATCCATTTTCACCTAACAGATAAGAACTTTTTATCTTAATAAAGGTTATAATTTAGCTGGTTAAACTCTTGTTGCAGGTAAATAAAACAAACATTTTGGTTTTAATATTTATGAGAGAGAGAGGGAGGGAGAGGGAGAGACATTTCGTCATCCGAGTAAACTTTGCACATACACTGAAAATGCTTTTACCCCATATAATTCTACCAAAAGCAGTACATCAAATCAAATCTGTACATTTACAGAAACAACAGTTTTTATATCCATTTAGAGTAACAACTACATAAATAAAAATGCATTTACCAATAGCTTCTGTGTAATACACCAATGCCTTGGCATATTGTTTAAGTTTGTACTGTTGGTTCCCTAACTCTTTCTTCTCTTCCGCAAGTCTGTGAACAAAGAAAATATCCAATAATTAATAAAAACAATCATAAGACATATATAGAAAATAGAATAGATATCACAGAAATGTGTTCTTATTAAGAACTGGTCTCTTCAGATGCTCATTCGTTAGTTTGAAGCAGCCTACACACGAAATAAATAAATTTGGGAAGTGTAAGTGTCAATTTAATCATCATAAACTTCCAACTTTACAATCTGGCTCATAACAACAAAGATATTTTAAATTTTCCATCTTCAAAACTATAGATCATATTTGTTATAGATGATAATAAGCTGTGATAAGTAGCTGTGATTTCAGCCTATAACAAATATGATCTATAGTACTGTATGAAATAATTAAATATCGAGTACGGTATAGATCAACTAAGCATTTTCGAGTGTATAAATAAAATCTTAAATGATAACATCATCACATATGTACATACATTATGTATTTCCATATATCTACCTAGAAAAGATTTCTTGAAAACAATTTTGGGTATTTAAGCTTGGAATTAAGATGCTTCATAATATATTCGCTTATTGTTGAAGTGAGATGACTAAAAGGGGATTAACTGAAACAAGATTTATAGAACATTAAATTTGAAACAAGGTTGGTTCTAAACAATTTTTGACTACCTCTCATAGTAACAGAGATATTTTAAATTTTTTATTTCACCACTCTAAACCCTGCGGTTAAAGAACTTGATCTACAGTTTTACATGAAACACTTATATATTGAGTTTGGTAATGATTAAACAAAAATTGCAACCACCTAAGCAGTAACAATCAAATATAATGTATATAATTTTGAACAGACCTCCATTTTCATCATCTCCTAGGTAGGATCGATTGACATTTGATTTTTTTTTTTCTTTTTCAAAAATCACAACAAGAGCACAACTTAAATAGCTGATTTCCCTGAGGGGAAATCTGCTAAACCATATTCATGAGCAAATTTAGGAAAGGGTCACATAAAAAAAAAAAAATCAATGAATATAGTGATATAAAGAAGAAATTGAAGGATATGGAGTCTAGGAGTCACTATAATTTTATAAGATTATGACCATTCTAACATATATGTTGTTATTTAAAAAAAAAAAATAAAATAAAGAGAATCAGAAGATCTCATTAATTGTGGGAGACTAACCTCAACTTTAGAGGATAATTATACAACCAATCAGTGATGACCAATTATAATTCATTAAAAGGCCTGTGTATACAGTGTTGTACAAAACTAAAAAAAACAAAACAAGTGAATAAACAAAAACTAAAGTTAAACTAATGAAAATATCTTAGTTGAACTAAATTATTGAGAATTAAAACTTTAGTTTAGTTTAGTTAGTTTACTAAACTAAAAAATATATAATCTATCTCAGTAAATAAGCCATAATCCTACAAGCATTTGGACTATAATTTTAACAAAAAAAAATGTTGTCAAAATCCAATTTAAAATCATTTCCCTAATAACAATGAATTTATTATTCAAAGTTGTATTTTTTTTTTTGTTTTGTTAAAATATACCTTTTGTTTATATTGTATTCGTTTGTTGATATATTTTTTGAACAGGTGAATAGAGATGGTACCCAGGCCAAGCAAAACGGAAAGTAAGTAGAACATTAAAGACACGACATCTGTAAAGACAAACGGTTTCTGGAAATATCTTAGACTTCTTGCCAGTAACAAGTTTCTTTAATTTGACATATGTGTACAATAGCACTGAATGTCTAACATTTTCTTGTCTTTACTTCTTTGGGCGGCCTATTGCCGATCATTAGATATTAGCCCCCAATAAAAAGGAAATGGCAGACACGACCAATTAATAGTAGATATCTCAAGAGCAGTCTAGTGTTTTTGTAATACCTAAAATACACAAATTGTTAATATGAATGGGCATTCATAATGCACTGAATTTTTTTCAATAAAGCAGAAAACTTCAATTTCTCAAAGAATATTTGTGATTACTTAAAATGATTCTCTGAATCCTTTGAATTACAATTATTCGATTCTGACATCTAAAAAGTATAAAACAAACTAAAGAAATTTAAGTTTTAACAAAATACAAACCTTCGTTTTTAAAAACAAAATAATAAGTTATACACATAAAGATTTTAAACAACAAAATATATTTTTCATTTAGTATCCTGAACATAATAAATCTAAAAAGAAAATAGTAAGTACATGAAGTAAGTAGTATTTGAGTCTAAAATCCTACTAGAGGAGTATTGCTAAGTTCTTCAACAATTTTATAGTCAAGAAGATAAATGGCTTCTTCCTTCTGGATGATGCAAGGCACTATCACTGTCCAAGACACCCTCCACTCCACCAGAAATACACCAGTGGAACGTGAGGGTGTCTCAGTGCAGGGACAATGCGCTTCTGTACATGGAACCATTTGCTTCTTCCTTCTAGATGGTGCAAGGCACTATCACTGTCCAAGGCATCATCCCCTCCACCAGAAATACACCAGCCGAAAGAGACGATGATGACTCAGTGCAGGGATAATGCGCTTCTGTATATGGAACCATCTGCTTCTTCCTTCTAGATGGTGCAAGGCACTATCACTGTCCAAGGCACCCTCACCTCCACCAGAAATACACCAGTGGAACGTGAGGGTGTCTCAGTGCAGGGACAATGCGCTTCTGTACATGGAACCATTTGCTTCTTCCTTCTAGATGGTGCAAGGCACTATCACTGTCCAAGGCACCCTCCACTCCACCAGAAATACACCAGTGGAACGTGAGGGTGTCTCAGTGCAGGGTTAATGCACATCTGTACATGGAACCATTGGATTCTTCCTTCTCGATGGTGCAAGGTACTACCACTGTCCAAGGCACCCTCCATTCCACCAGAAATACACCAGTGGAACGTGAGGGTGTCTCAGTGCAGGGATAATGCGCTTCTGTATATGGAACCATCTGCTTCTTCCTTCTAGATGGTGCATGGCACTATCACTGTCCAAGGCACCCTCACCTCCACCAGAAATACACCAGTGGAACGTGAGGGTGTCTCAGTGCAGGGTTAATGCACATCTGTACATGGAACCATTGGATTCTTCCTTCTAGATGGTGCAAGGCACTATCACTGTCCAAGGCACCCTCCATTCCACCAGAAATACACCAGTGGAACGTGAGGGTGTCTCAGTGCAGGGATAATGCGCTTCTGTACATGGAACCATTTGCTTCTTCCTTCTAGATGGTGCAAGGCACTACCACTGTCCAAGGCACCCTCCAGCCCACCAGAAATACACCAGTGGAACGTGAGGGTGTCTCAGTGCAGGAATAATGCACTTCTGCACATGGAACCATTTGCTTCTTCCTTCTAGATGGTGCAAGGCACTATCACTGTCCAAGGCACCCTCCACCCCACCAGAAATACACCAGTGGAATGTGAGGGTGTCTCAGTGCAAGGAAAATGCGCTTCTGTACATGGAAAAATTTGCTTCATCCTTCTACGTGGTCCAAAGCACTATCACTGTCCAAGGCACCCTCCACTCCACCAGAAATACACCAGTGGAACGTGAGGGTGTCTCAGTGCAGGGATAATGCGCTTCTGTACATGGACCATTTGCTTCTTCCTTCTAGATGGTGCAAGGCACTATCACTGTCCAAGGCACCCTCCACTCCACCAGAAATACACCAGTGGAACGTGAGGGTGTCTCAGTGCAGGGATAATGCGCTTCTCTACATGGAACCATTTGCTTCTTCCTTCTAGACGGTGCAAGGCACTATGACTGTCCAAGGCACCCTCCGCCCCACCAGAAATACACCAGTGGAACGTGGGGGTGTCTCAGTGCAGGGATAATGCGCTTCTGTATATGGAACCATCTGCTTCTTCCTTCTAGATGGTGCAAGGCACTATCACTGTCCAAGGCACCCTCCACCCCACCAGAAATACACCAGTGGAACGTGAGGGTGTCTCAGTGCAGGGATAATGCGCTTCTGTACATGGAACCATTTGCTTCTTCCTTCTAGATGGTGCAAGGCACTATCACTGTCCAAGGCACCCTCCACTCCACCAGAAATACACCAGTGGAACGTGAGGGTGTCTCAGTGCAGGGATAATGCGCTTCTGTACATGGAACCATTTGCTTCTTCCTTCTAGATGGTGCAAGGCACTATCACTGTCCAAGGCACCCTCCACTCCACCAGAAACATACCAGTGGAACGTGAGGGTGTCTCAGTGCAGGGATAATGCGCTTCAGTACATGGAAAAATTTGCTTCTTACTTCTAGATGGTGCAAGGCACTATCACTGTCCAAGGCACCCTCCACCCCACCAGAAATACACCAGTGGAACGTGAGGGTGTCTCAGTGCAGGGATAATGCGCTTCTGTACATGGAACCATTTGCTTCTTCCTTCTAGATGGTGCAAGGCACTATCACTGTCCAAGGCACCCTCCATTCCACCAGAAATACACCAGTGGAACGTGAGGGTGTCTCAGTGCAGGGTTAATGCACATCTGTACATGGAACCATTGGATTCTTCCTTCTGGAAGATGCAAGGCACTATCACTGTCCAAGACACCCTCCACTCCACCAGAAATACACCAGTGGAACGTGAGGGTGTCTCAGTGCAGGGTTAATGCACATCTGTACATGGAACCATTGGATTCTTCCTTCTAGATGGTGCAAGGCACTATCACTGTCCAAGGCACCCTCCACCCCACCAGAAATACACCAGTGGAACGTGAGGGTGTCTCAGTGCAGGGTTAATGCACATCTGTACATGGAGCTATTTGCTTCTTCCTTCTAGATGGTGCAAGGCACTATCACTGTCCATGACACCCTCCGCTCCGCCAAAAATACACCAGTGGAAGGTAAGAGTGTCTCAGTGAAGGGATAACGAATTCTCATCTATTAATTGAACAAGCTAATATAATTTAACACTTAAATTTAATATATAAATACAATTTGTAAGCAGAAATATAATTTTTAGAAGTCAAATTTGCTGTAGGATGCCCATGGCTCATGTATGAGAGGTAATATGTCGTGGTTCAATAAGTTTGTTTGTCAGTAATGCAAATTGTTTTCAAATATCTCCGGATTCCTATACTTATCTGATCTTAATTATACTGCTCGGAAAGGTAAAATCCCACTCTGAATCTATTGTATATTTGGTTTTGCAAGAATTAGTATGGTTTGTGCTACAGCATAGTGAACAACTCAGAAAACGAAATTCACTTTCAGCATATTCTGCTTTTTTATATAAAAAAAAGGCAGGCGAGCTGCCGAGGCCCACTAAAAGATATGTGACTTGTTTGGGAACGAAGTCTTAACAGAGCATACTGCAAAGAAATGGTTTGCCAAGTTTTGTTCTGGAGATACGAGTTTGGATGATTCACCCCACAGAAAAGGATGACCGTACCATGGCAACCTACCTCCATGTCTAAGCTAAAGATCAATTTCATTATTGGCTGAAATTGGACCTAGTGGGAGGGGGGGGGGCTTAGAGGGAGAAAATAATAAATTCAAAATATCTCTAATACTATGAATCAAATCAGAAATTGTTTAGTACAAATCTTGTTCAAATTTAATGTTCTATAAATTTTGTTCTAAACACCTTTTTCTTTATTTTCAATATAGACCCGAGAGTTTTGAATTTTTAAGATCCAATAAACCACATTTAGTCACTGCCGTTTAACAATAATCGAACATATCATGAAACATTGTATTCCAAGCTTAAATACCAAATACTGTTTTCAACAGATCTTTACTAGATGCAAAATATGTTGTGTAATGAAGTCATCAAAATTTAACTATCATTCAACAATAAAAATCATTTCGTTAATTGCTGAAGTTGGGCCAGAATAGGGGAGTTTAGAGGGAGGAATTTGGAAATTCAAAATATCTTCGTTATCATGAGTCGGGCAGAAAAATGTTATAGAATTAATCTTGTTCTATACATTTTTCTGTATCTCAAATATTAAGTGAGTTATTTATACTTTGTATGTTCAGCATTCAATAATCCCCACTTCTAGTCACCGGTTTTTTTAGCAGATTTCCCTTCTAACCTTACCTTACCTTCGTTACTTTGTGAGATTTATTCAAATACGTTCTGTTCATCTGCCCCCCCCCCCTTCTTTAGTTCTTGGACAACTAAAATTTGAGTTATTAAAATATAAACTATTCTTACAATTCATAAGCCGTTTCAGATGGGAATTTATTTTAATTAACTAAAAGATTTCTCATTACCGTTTGTATCAAGGTGGTGTTGTGTTACCAGTATGCAGATTTCTCTATTGTAAAACTTCACGTGGGAAATCTGCTTAGTTTACGCAGCACCTGTGTGACGGACTTTATTTACTTTTTTAAGTATCACAACTTGCTTTATAACAAAGGAAAAATATATCAATTATATATTTTGTATACTAATATGCTAAATACAATTATATGCCTAAATTAAACTTAGGAGAAACATTTCTTCCAATGAAGGAAAAATGTTATCCAAACAAATGGGCGTTCACAAAGTTCAATTCTAAATTCCGATTTCCTTATACTCAATCTCACATTTATCAAAATGTTCAAGCCTCCTTAACTCCAAATCCTTCAAATTTTGTACTATAGGCATATAGTACAAAATTTGAAGGATTTGGAGTTAAGGAGGCTTGAACATTTTGATACATGTGAGATTGAGTATAAGGAAATCGGAATTTAGAATTGAACTTTGTGAACGCCCATTTGTTTGGATAACATTTTTCCTTCATTGGAAGAAATGTTTCTCCTAAGTTTAATTTAGGTATATGTAAAACTCATTTAAAATTTTATCTTCATTACAACAATAACTGAATTTGCAGGGAATCCCTGAAGATATCAATACAAAAAAAGTCAGTCACACAGGGACTGGGTAAACTAAGCAGGTTTCCCCTTATTATGGAATGGCATACTGATGATCTCATCTCACAATCTATACCCTATTTCCTATACAGTAAGAATACTATGTAAACAGGAATTAAAATGTAAGCCGGACGAGACGTTCGGTGACTTAGTTGCTCCAAGTAAAAATGCAATGAGCACTGCAGGCTAAGTTTAATAAAGGCTCAAAACAAGACAATTTATAAAAAAGCCCGTCACGCAGGGGCTGCGTAAACTAAGCAGATTTCCCACGTGAAGTTTTACAATAGAGAAATCTGCCTAATAACAACTGTAGTAGTAAGAAACCTCTAAACCTAAAATATTATTTAGGGCGTAATAACCCAGTAGTTTCTAGCCCCAAAACACAGTTAACCTAACCTCTAAACCTATTCACGAGGGACGAATAGTTATGGAAACGGCCGCCAGAGCTCTCGGCGGAAAGTCCGAACATAGGCTACTGGTGACCACACGCAGAATACAAATGCCAATATCTCGGTTAATATTCAAGATACAGAATAAATGTATAGAACAATATTTATAGTAAATTTAATTTGCAATAAGATTTATTCTATAAACTTTTTCGATCCGACGCATAATAACGGAGATATTTTGAATTTTCAAAAATCCCCCCTCTAAACCCCCCTCCCACTGGTCCGATTTCAGCCATTAACGAACTTGATCTTCCTTTTTACATAAAACGATCAAATTCCGAGTTTGGTAAAGATCAAACAAAAATTGCGACCGCTAGAGCGTTAACAGACAAATATATATATATATATATATATATATATATATATATATATATATATATATATATATATATATATAATTTTGAAGAATAATTGAAGAAATTATTCGAAACTCGCATCATGAGTACGACCTCAATAGCTGATTTCCCTTAAGGGATATCTGCTAAAACACTAATAGAGCATTAAGTGATTGATCCTGTAACATTTTTTGATACAACTCATAATAACTGAAATATTTTGAATTACAATCTTATCTCCCTCTTCATGGTCTGATTTCAGTCATTAACAAACTTGATCTTTAGTTTTACATGAATCGCTTATAAATATCAAGTTTGGTAGCAATAACAATAAAATTGTGACCTCTAGAGCATTAACATACAAGTGTGTATGCATGTACAAGGTCTGCCAGAAAAGTAATGAGGCTGATTTAGTAATAACTAAAGTTTTTATTTTTTTCAGTAGTGGGCCCAAAGCCGTACCGCTAGCAGCTATAATACAGCCGAGCAACTGATGATGGCACATTAGTGCCGAAAGGCCTTGTGCTTAAATAAAGAAATTGGTGGGAAGACTTTTTGTTATCAAGACCTGTTCTCCAACAATGTAATCCCCTTCAAAGTAGTTCCCTAGGACAGCTAAACAGTGCCAGAGTCGTTATACTCTGGAAGTCCTCAAATGGTATGGCTTTTAACTAGTCTCACAGACTTTTGAATGTTCTCTAGAGTTCCAAAATGTCATTCTTAGGACATATTTCAATTTCGAGAAAAGTAAAAAATCACAAGGACTCAAATCAGGTGAATAGGAGGGTTGAGGGACAACAATAAAAAAAAACAAATGAAGAGATGCACACACCATCATCTCCTTGGTGGAAGAAATGTTGAATAAGCAAATCAAAGATCAAGACCATTCTTAATTGTTTTAAGGCAGTACGGGTATCATGCATAGAGAATTTGTTCCACCAGGACAAATTGTCAACCAAGTGTTTTATAAAAGTGATTTTAAAGACATTTTGAGTGATTCGTGTGAGACAAGACATTGCAGGCAAGTGGATGCATCATCGTGACAATGCTGCGTGTCACACGACCGTTTCTATCAGGGAATCCTTGACCTCAAAAAACATTACCATTGTTCCTCAACAACCCCCCCCCCCGCCATTAACCTGATTTGACTTTTTGCTTTTCCCGAAATTAAAAAATGTCCTGAAAGGGCATCATTTTGGAACTCTAGAGAACATTCAAGACTGTGACCGACCAGTTAAAAGCCATACTAGTTAAAGACTTCAAGCACTACTACCAAGAGTGGAGTGGAGCACTCCATCTGTGTATAGCTGCCCAAGGGAACAACCTTCAGATAGGTAAATTGTTGTTTGAAAGAAATAAAAACTTCAGTTAGCACTACATTGGTCTCATTACTTTTCTCACACACCTCATACATATATGTATTTACATGCATGTATGTGTATTTTAATGGGCCTCATTTTTGCCTTCTCCTAGGTGTGATCGACATTTGAAGATATTTTTCAAAAATCGTGTCTTATTAGTACAACCTCCTTTTAGAGAAATCTGCTAACACTGAATAAACTATACAATCGATCTTATAGGTCAAATTTCACGTTATCATTCTGAAAAATCAAGGCATTTTACCAATTAAGTAATGCTCCAAGGTACTATACTCATTAAAGACTGTTACTAATTATTAATAACAATTAAAGGTAGAATTCCTTTCATTTGAGGGATTGAAGTCCTTAAACTTGAAATTTTTCTAAAAATTGGAAGGGCATTTTAAATGCCTTGACTGATTTCACAAGGAATGTCTAAACACTATTAAAGTAATTGAGTTGAAGTATATAAGAACGATATAAGAAAGATGAATATTAGAGGTCAATGCCTTGTTAAGAATGAATGACATGTTTTGATACTTTCTTAACTAAACGCAGGATTTGACCAGAAATAATTAATGATATAAATAGCATAAGCTAAAACACCTAACACTAAATGAAAATGATGAAACAAAACTCATGCTTGTGCCATCAAAAGACACCCAATAATAAATTAAAACCTATATACAGAACAGATAAATTCCTATAATGGGAAGGTAAAAATCATTTCATTTATGCCAATCTGAATGAATAAACTACAATTCATAAAAAGAGAAGGCATAATAATCACAAAAGTCTATGACACATGAAAAACCTAATTGTACATAAAACTTATTGTAGACTCACATGCTTATTGAGTTTGTTAATAGAATTACAGGAATAATGAGCTTAATAATGGACAATATACTTTTTATAAATACAACTATAAGTGTTCAAGATTATAATGCACTTCAAATCATTCATGTCTAATCATGAATACCATGCAGATACTCCACACCAATTAACAATTTACATAAGGTCAAGTCATTGCATATTGACTTAATGCTAAACATTCCCTAAAACTGGATTGAAAAACTGCATATTCCTGCAAATAAGAATGTATGGGGTTGACAAATCAATTATTAATTACTTAAGTATAACTTCATTACAAATGTCAAAATAACTAAATTTATTTCATGGCACAATAACTCGAAATGAATAATGAATACCCCAGGATCAACTCTTTAAATCGCTCATAATGGTAAGAAGTTTAGTAATGGTAAAAAATAAAAATTGATTCAGGTGACCTAAACTATTCAACACCTAACAGCTCGAATTAAAAATACGCTCACGCAAAACACGCTATACAAAATCGTACCAAGTAGCAGTTCAATAGTTTTTAAGTTCGCATAACGGAAAACAAGTTCATAACATAAAGAGTATCCAAGACGGAACACAACTTCCAGAAAATGTTTTTATATTTCAAAAAAACAAAAGTCTTACCTTTCTGGATTTGGTGGGATAATTTCATCTTCGTCTTCCTGCATTTGAATATCGACATTTTCTACAGTGATCGTCATACTGAACACAGAAAATTTAATAGACTTGCCCGAACGTGCCAAGGGGTCTAGCCAGACAAGGGGCGCAAGCGCTCTCCGATCATGCCTCCATTCAGCAAGGTTTACCAACTCTTCAATACTTCCCTCATATTTTTATTTCATTTTAAATCAAGTTTATATTTTCAAGAAAATACCCCAAATAAAATATCAAGAAGATAAATATGCGCGAATAATAAATTTTTAACTTTATAAATTGAAAAAATGTTTTCATATCCGGCATTTATACAAACCCTATTTGTAAATATTAGGTGCCCGAGTTGATAGTGTATGAATCTCTATTCTTTATAGACAAACATTAATACGTCAGAAAGTTTATTGAGAGCGAGCAGAGAAAATTAAACATTCTATGATTTTCTTTAAACTTATTTATTGTGTTAATGGCGTGACGAAACTGTAAGGTGGGCGGACGAATAATTATCAGGTTAAGATTAACTGTCAATTTAACTCTTCAAACAAATTTGTCGGTACACATTTGAAAGATTCTATTGGAATATGAGACTTCTCTCTGGCCTGTTATTATTATAATAGTTGAGTGACGAAACCTCCATGAGTAAACACACCACCTATAACCTAGCTCTTATCAATGTTAACTTGTATTTTCATAGATAATGTGTATATTAGGACTAATAATCATGTCCAACAGCACGGTTCCTCGATGCTTTATATGTTATAGAACGAACTTCCATTTAAACAAAAATGTAAGCTTGCTAAATGTGTAGGTCTTAGTGACATTAACATTTTATTTGAGTAATGGGAAATAAGAATAGCTGTTGTGCCTATTCAACTCCTCCTTCAAGAAGAAAAGATGTTCAGCACTTTGAGGAATATTTGCCTGAAGGGGAAGAGAGCATTGGCAACTTACAACATATTAGTGAGAGAGAAATTGAAGACTGGGACACAGATCCTTCCCTTCACCCAAAAGCTGCTACTCTCTTCCTTGAAAGGTCCAAGATTTCTGTAGAAAGTAAGTCCACTGTTTCTATTAAATATTTGATGGATTATAGCCAGAAACATGTTGCTGATAATAGTTTTTTTGTCTCATTAGATGGACTATCGAGGAAGAAAAGTCAAAACCATGTAAGTTTTTAACTCAAAGTTTACATTATCTCGTCAATTCCTTTTCCTCTTGTAATAGCCTAATTGTTTCAGATAGCTGATGGTAGAGGCTCTGGGCTTAAAAAAAGCAGTTCCTGTTCAACTATTTACCTCGATGATAGTACTGTTTCTCAGCCTAACCTAAAAAACACAGTTAAATGTGTTTCTTTAGCCATTTATTATCATATCAAGAACAGGACTTCAGAAAGATATATGGAAATATTTGATGAAAGGAAACATCCGTTAACAGTAATACAATTGTGTATTTCATAAGTAAATTTGCTTTATTTTAATCTTATATGTTGTTATAATCGATATTTCTTCCAGCGAGATGGTGTCCCTGAAGATTATGACCAACATAATCCTGAGCACAAACAGATTTATAAGTTTATAAGAACTCTTTTTAATTCGGCCCAACTTACAGCTGAATGTGCCATCATAACTCTAGTCTATTTGGAAAGGTACATTTATTGATATTTTTAATTTATTTTGGTTGATAATTAAGTCATCAGAACTTTAAGCAGCTACATTTAATGTGTTAAATTACGTAGAAAATAATTCAAGTTTTATATCAATATATTGCTACTTTGGCAGATAGATATACGCTATTTAGAGGTTAATTTATTCTAAACAGTTATAGTGAGGAAGGGAAATTTTCCTGTGTCTTATCCCTGAAAACATTCTAACCTGCACATTTTGTCTTTGCTATTAGAACTCTGTTTGGCTTAATTTAATTTTAATTTTTTTCAGGTTATTAACGTATGCTGAAGTTGATATTACTCCGGGAAACTGGAAACGAATTGTTCTGGGTGCAATTCTCTTAGCTTCTAAAGTGTGGGATGACCAAGCAGTGTGGAATGTCGATTATTGTCAGATACTTAAGGATATCACTGTGGAAGACATGTAAGGTTTTAATTATTTATTGAAAAATCATTTTCCATAGAATATTATTGTGAGTAAGGTTGTACATTTCTGTGGGAACAAGTGCTTTATCTTTCTTGAGAATAGTAAAATTGGTATCTGAAGGATTCTCAGTGGTAGTGTAAAGTCAATTTCCTTTAAATTTATGTCTCTCATGGTCATTTCTGCCCAAAGGTTGAGACTGAAGTTGATGGTGTAAATCAAAATGTTCGTCTTTATTTTTGTCTACATACAATGGCTAGTCCATGAGCAAGGTTCATATAATAGCTATCGGACTTACTAATCTTATAGTTTCACTTCAAAGGTTGTATTATCAGGTTCAAAACCAGTTAAATACTCATTATATTTTATGATCATTGAGGTCTAGTTTTATTTGAGTAACTGCTGGTTTCATAGTAGTAAAGTCAATTTTTACATATTTGGGCGTACCCAATCTGAAATTTCCATAATGCTGCCCCCCCCCCCATCAATTTAGTTTCCATTTTAAGCACTCCATAAATTAAAAAATAGTAGATCACATCTCCTCGATAGAACAGAATTATTGTATAGTTTCCTTCTTAAACACGGTTCTAGCGTTAGATCATGTATGACATTATGGGCTGCTTTATAATCTCATAACCCCTCTACAAAGTACCTAATCCTTAAATCCTACCTATCTAACAAATATTTCTGGGACCTTCCGGGTCATATCTATTATAAAATATGCATAGCTGACATTCATTGCAATATTTGCCAATGATATAGCAACCTTTTTTCTCCATCCATCCTAATCTTACTACTTTCATTCCCATTTGGCTTTGATTGAAGAATACTTCAAGAAACATTGCATTAAAATCAACAAAAGTAAATATCAACAATTAACCTTCACACTCCATTGCCAATACAGCTCTTTTGTCACATTAAGCAATATTTTTATTCGAACAACTTATCCAGTCCTCTACCTTGGGTTTTTACGTTGACTTGAGACTTGGCTTGGTAAATTCGTACTAAACGTTAGTGTCAGGACCTAAATCTATAATTTGGATTTATGCTCCCTCTTGAAAAGAACTCATCTTTCATCATAAAGTAATTTTACATGACAACACAGAACAATATGGAGTAATGATCTCAAACTGTATGGAACTACTAAATTTTCAAACATAATGCACATCTAATCCTTACGATTTCCTACAAACCATAGTAGTGGTAGTGTTCCCTACCTTGTTTGTAACTTGATACCGCAACCTAAATAATATTCCATTCACTCAAGATATCACACCAACTACCTTCTCAAGATTTCACAACAAATTATCTAACTATCCTAATTCTAAAAGTTAATCCCTTCATTCCCCTCTACCCTTTCCGAGAAGCCCCTCTAGGCATCTAAAACTGATAAATCTTTCATAGCTTCTGTTATACTAAATAGAGTGCTAGAAAATATAAGATGACATACCAAATTTATGGAGCACTAGCAATGGCTATTGAGCGCTACCATCCCTAACCACTCCAGAGCGCTGGGCTTCCCTCCTACTTACAGTCAAGCTGTTCCTTCAGTGACCTGGATTAGTTTGGGGGGGGGGGTAGTTTATTCTGGTGGAACAGGTCTGTTGATTATGTAAGTAAATCCATCTCATCCTGAGCTGCATGTGCCATGTTAAAATTTGGTTTTCTTTTACATATATCTCCAAGTACCTAATGCAAATTACAAGTTGTATTTTTCAAATTTTATAACATTGATCATGGAATCATAGTTAAAAAATAGTCATAATAATAATAATCCCTATCATTTGTATGGCACAGCTACCAAACTATCTTCATCCCAAGGTCCTCTCAAATCTTTCAATTATGCTTATGCCCTAGATTATCTCCCATATCTTGCTCCCTGGTAAATGGCATAAGGTAAAACCTGCTAGGCGTGTCAGAAATTTGTGAACAGGATTCATGTACTGGGCAATGTTTTACAGTTTCTTAAGAAAATGGAGTATTTATTATTCATCCTAAAATTTTATATAGTCAGCTGTAGATAGGGCTGGCAAGTCCTACCAGGGATCTAGGTGCATGAAAAACATTTTATTTTTCTACTTTAAAGTAGGTGTGATAGGGAATTCAAGAAGTTGGGATTGAATTTTTCAATTGTTAAGTTATTGAGACTTCATAATCTTGGGATGTCAACTGTCATCTTATTCCACCATGAAATGCACTCAGCTGATAGTCGATATTTTAATTTACTATTTCATTTTACTTTGAATTGTTGAGTACAAACATTAATTTATATTTAACTTTTTGTTTTTCAGGAATGAGTTAGAAAGGCAATTTCTTGAAATGCTCCAGTTTAATATAAATGTTCCATCAAGTGTGTATGCAAAGTACTATTTTGATCTGAGGAGTTTAGCTGAAGCAAAGGACTTAGCATTTCCTGTCGAGCCTCTAAGTAAAGAAAGAGCACAAAAACTAGAAGCTATGTCGCGTATATGCGAAGACAGGGTAACTGCGGAATTGCTCAAGAATGGACTGAAAAAATGGTCGAGTGTAGATAATGTTAATGCTTTAGGGAATATAGCGCCGAGGCGAAGTGTAGCCATTCTCTCATGAACTTTTGTAAAGTCATCTTGGAACCACATCATATCTTTTATAAAGAAGAACTTGTCTTCTAATTTTAATTCAACTTAGTCATACTTTTTCCAATATAAGTTGTGTGATATATTAATATTTTTTATTTCACAAGATTTGTTGACAATAACTTTTTAATTAGGACATTATTGGCTTTATACCTAGACTGTTTAGGTACTTCATTAATAAAGACAGTGAGTATATCTTATGTATGCTTCATTTTCTTTTAAAAAGAACTATGCCTTGCAATAAAAGAAATGGACTGAACTGATGGCCCTTTTTTTATAGTCTATTTTCTATTTTTTGTTTAATTATTTAATATTTTGTTCTTAAAATTATGCAATAAGCTTTATTACCATGAACTGGATTGAATATTACTAATTTATCACAAATGTACATATAATTAAGTTAAAGACATTCATGTGATAATAAAAATTTACACTGCTAAAGAATCTTCAAATTGGAGAAAGTTTATAAGTAAAACTAAGCTTGTATATTTTATCTGATGTTATATCAGGTAGCTTCTTTACACGTAACATCTTTTATGTAAGCATTTCTAAGAAAAAGTGATTATATTGAAAAATAATTAAACATTGAAGCATAATTAAATTGAATGTCATTTAAATTAGTAAATGAATTACATTGTATAAAATAAAGTACACTTTAAATATTAAATTTTTTTAAGGTTTTCCCTTTCCTTTGCCTTGCTACTTAGCAAAACACATTAGTCATAAAGAGAAATAAATTTGTGTGCTGCTTATGATGTCCTGATATGGTGACCAACCACCTTCACAACATGCTGAATGATAATAGCAAGGTTTGTCAGAAAAATGTGGTAACTTTTGAAAACCTCCATAGTGTTGATAACAACAAAACCTTGGACTGTATCTCTGACAATTAACAATTACTTTGAACCACTTCCAGTCATTAGAATCTACCAACTATACATCAATGACCCACAGTACAATGAGTATGTCTACCGAATTTTAAGTTGACCTGATCACTATTGTGGACAGTATCTAGTTATATCCAGAGTTGCGTACTGACTGATCAACAAATTCCTTTCAGTCTCAAAAGTAGGACTCTGTTCCATCATCAATAATGGTAATTTGTTCTCTTGCCGCAATTTTTGAATAGTTTCTTGAAACACCCATGAATCATTCCTAGGTCATAATTGGAATGAGATCTGTTCAATTGTAGCACACCGACTGGCATTCAAAAGTTTAGGACCACAATGTTTTGAAAAAATTCTTAACAAGTCTTTGAAAACGTTTAACAAGATTGGCTCTCTAACATTTTTTGATAAGACCCCCCCCCTTCCTCTCCTGGTTTCAGCCATCAACTAATTTGACAGTTAAAACAATTAAATATAGAGTATGACAGATCAAATAAACATTTTCGAGTGAGAATGTAAAATCTTAAATGGTGACATCATCACACTAGTATTTGCATGTACCTCACACAGTAAAAAATCAATTAAAACATTATTTGGTATTTAAGCTTCCACTAAAGTAGTTCATGATGTACACTGCCGGTCAAAAGTTTGAGACCACCTATTGTTTACATCAATTAATCTACTTTAATCATGCAAAACCTCAATTTTACCTAATTATCAATTCATAGTTACAAAATATAGGTATCTTATTATTATTTGTATTTATAAACAAATTTGCTAATTAGGTGTAAGAAAGGTTTGGGACTATCATAAATAACAAGAACATAATTTGATTTAATCTTATTATCACTGAGACTACTAACATGATAAAAATAAATAAGAATAAACAATGTGTTTGTTGTGTCTGGAGTTTTATTTACAGTCTAGTAATTCCCCCAAGTGGAATTAAGATGATAAATTTTATTCTTAGTTGTATTTATTGATTTTTAAACTGCCGAAGTTGTAAGAAGTTCACTGCACAGGTAATTTTTGTTCTTTTCATTAAAGATTGGTTAAAAAGAAGGAATTTTCTGTTGAATTGCGAAGTGCGATCTACACACCACACAAAGAGAAAAAATCCGAGCGCCAAATTGCCGCACAACTGAAAGTTTCGAAAACTGGGTGCATAATACAATCACTTGCTATGAAGAGTTGTTATTGTTTGTTAATTGTTTAGTCACTTATTTATTGTTTTATTGAAGGTTCTTTTTGGTTTGGTTTATTTTGTTTAATATAATCCAAATTTTTACAAAAAATTGAAGTGGTCTCAAACTTTTGACCGGCAGTGTGCGCATTTTCACAATTTTTTAAAGTTGACATTTTCTGAGGGTAGAAAATAAAAAAATTCAAAAACCTCGGTTAAGATTCAAAAGAGTGAGAAAATGTGTAAAACAACAATTATAGGAAATTAAATTTATAAGACTTGTTCTATAACATTTTTTGATCTGACTCTAAAAAGTCCGTCTAACTAAAGGGCTGAAGTAAGCAGATTTCCCACGCGAAGGTTTACAATAGATAAATATACATACAGGTAACACTATCGTGAATAAATACAAACGGTAATAAGAAATCTTTCAGTCAATTTACAATACAAGTTAATAATCTACAACAGACTGCGGCTGAATTGTAAACAAACAGACCAGCCAACCTCGTAGTGCTGAATAGATAGATAGACCGGAAAGACAAACATAAAACTAAAAAATCCAAATATCTCGGTTAATAATCATTATATGGAAAATATATTTAGAAAAATATATATAGTTAATTTAATTTGCGATAAGATGGTTTCTATACAATTTTTCGATCCGTACGTATAGTAACAGAGATTTTTCAAAATTCCTCCCCTCTATACCCCCCCTCCGCCTGGTCCGATTTAAGCCATTAACGAACTTGATCTTTCTTTTTACATAAAACAACTAAATATCAAGTTTGGTAACGATTAAACAATAATTGCGAACGCTAGAGCTTTCGTCATCTCCTAGGAAGGATAAATGGATATTTAAAGAAAAAAATCGTGTCATTTGTACGACCTCAATAACTGATTTCCCTTGAGGGAAATATGCTAATAAAAACAGAGTGGAATTTCCTCCCCAGTCTAAACCATCTTGCTCGTTCTGGTCAATTTCAGCCATTAATGAACTTGATCTTTAGTTTTGCAAAACACATTTAAATATCAAATTTGGTAAGAAACAAAAGTTGTGACCACTAGAGCATTAATAGACATATAAACGGATCTCGTTTATGTCATCTCAAAGGTAGGATTGATGGACATTAGAAAGAAATATTTTGAAGTTTGCATCATGAGTACAACATCCCGCCTGTAAGTGAAATTTGGTAAAAAGTCTCACTGTTTCATGTAGTAAACAACAGTCATTTGGGTTCCTGGCCTGAAATAACTTGTGCTCAAATATATTCATACATTTTGTTAATGAGTCTGTTGTGAAATTCTGTGACAAATTTCTGGAAAAAAATATACATAAAAAAATCCATTACAATGATGAAATATAAGCTGTTTTATTACAATCACTAAATATATTTTATTTACAAAAATAAAATAATAAAAAAAGAAAAAAAAAATCTTTTTTTACATTTTCTTGGGGTATTTACAATTATCTTAAATAAAATTTCCTTTTCCCAAAAACTGGAAGAGTTCCGTCTTTCTTAGTTAAATGAGAATTCTTGTGGCATCTTCTCAATACTACCTTAAACATAAATCATCATAATGTAGACAATAGGGATAAAATTAATATAAATTTACTCACAAGTAGTAATTAAACAACTAAATTACAAACTATAGAATATTACATACATTCATTTTTTCATGCTAAATAGTAAATTTCCAACTTAATAATTTTAAAATATATAAAGCAACAAATTAAACTCTTAAGTAAGAGTTTTTCTTACAAGAATGATGTTCCTTATTTCAACCTAAGTCTTAATCTTTTATATTCAATGACTTGCCTTAGTGTCTATAGTAATATTTCAGGAAACTGCATCACATAATATTGCAAAATTTCAATAATATTGAAATTAGAAAGGAATATATATGAGGAGTGAAAGAAATATATATTCAAATATGAATAAAACACCAGTTCAGTTGATAGAAAACACTCTTCATCAAAACATGTATTAATTTTATCAACTTGTTTCACTTCTTATGAAGACACTTCAGGAGATTAATAACACTAACTAACATATACCTATACTATCTTTCACACAGAGGGCATGTCAACACAAACCAAGCATGATACCTTATAGAAAACAGTTGACTATAGCAATCGCCTGATATAATTTGTTCCAACATGAGTCCAAACTGAGAAGTGCATACATAGTAGATTTGGTCCATTCCACCAACTGTGCAATGCATGCGTGCACCAGTTTGCTGACTTGTGTCGAAGCAAACCTATCAATTATTTTGCTGCTCACTGAATCAATATCCAAACAAAGAACAATCAAGCTAAGAGAACAAAACTTTCTTACATCCCTTCAAATATGGGTGGGCGGGTGACGAAGTAAGATAATGAGTGGGTGACACAGGGAGGGAACGAGTGACTATTGGGTGGGGGGACGGGAATTAGAGAGCCAGTAATATTAAAAACTCAAAATATGTGTATATTAAGAGGATAGTGTGATTTTCCCTTACAAACATGAACAGCACCTGCACTATATTTTGTTGCTGCAGAATTAATTGAGAAAATAAAAAAGTAAAATCAAGATATTTACCAAGAAAAAGATAATATTTAATCTAGTAATAAAGGTTCTCCGCAAATTGACTTTTGCCTGATTTGAAATAGTTTTCTTATCCAGCGGTTTGTTTTCTCAGCCTGATCTTCAATAAGGAGCTGTAAGAGATCAAAAACAATCAGAGAAGTTCTCAAATGGAAATAAATTAAAATAATTATAGTTTACTTATAGTACATACATTGGGATGTAGGAGGCTTCCAGGTTCCTCCTTCAGTTGGTTGTTAAAGCTAACAAAATTTGTTAAATCTGTTACTAAAGGAGTATCATCTTTTTTATCATTTGAGCAAAATGACTTCTGAACAAAACTTGGAGCATTGATTTCATTAATGGCTGTGGTACGTGCTTCTGGAGGATCTAAAATAAATGAAATTTTAAATTAGCCTCATGTAAAGCTGAAATGAAAATGAACAAAAATAATATTGATGTGTCTTCAGGAAACACCTTGATAAAGACATCCTCGATTCAGAAACAGTAGACTGAAAAAAAAAGTCAGTTTTTTCATGTGTAGAAATGACATAGGATGCTGTAATAGTGAGTCAAACCACTACAGATGACATCATCTGTACATTGTAATCTTTAATATAAGAGGCCTTATGAAAACAAGTCTTGAAACTTAAACCAGTCACCAGCTCAGCTTCTATAGGTATTTAATTTAGAATACTCCTTTTTTGTTAAGAACAATAGTGGATTCACCACATTGCATTAGTATTTTTCATTTAAAACCCTTATGTCAGAACCTATTTTAAAAGTTGGACATAATTACTGTTAATAGCCTCTGTTGCACACAATTCTATTTGTCTCTTTTGTCCATTTTATAATCTTGGAAATGTAGATTAAATCTATGTGATTTTACTCTCAACCATCAACAACCACTTATCAAAAATAGGATGCCTTGAGCATCCTCTGTGATATATATCATTTGATATTTTCTGCAGTGTGTTAAATATACTGGGCTTACCTAAGCCTGACCTGTCTGGTCTTCTTGAGAAGGCTTCTGTGTTAGACAAACTTAGTACTACTAAGACTAACTGGGACGGGTTATCTACAGGTTAATTATCTAGCCTGGGTGGGACTAAGGATATTATTTAATGAGTTTTGGCCTCACTAAATAAGTCCTATTACCCAGGCGCACTCACAACTCTAGGTTTATCTAATGTGATTAAATTTATCTAACCCCCTGAAAAATTAAAATATCAAAATAATTATACCTTACCACCAAAAAGGCTTTCAAGTTTCTTTGTATTTTCAGATAATGCCTCAGTTGCAGCTTTATTCAATTTCGCAAGCAATTCAGCTCCATCAAAGAGAGGGCTCTTTTTGTCATTAGATTTGCTAGAGTATGAAGGAGACCTAGACCTGCTCCTTCGCTTCCCTCTTGAATTTATTGGGCTATCTTTTTTATCTTTTGAATGAGACCTATTAGAAGTATATGAAGGCGATCTGTTTGATGAGTGTTTTGATACAGAGCGTGATCTTCTTCTTGAATGCTTTCCACCATGTCTACTACTCTTCTTATGCCTTGAAGAAGAACGTCTTTCTCTTGATTTCCTCCTATACCTACAAAAATAAAAAGACAATGTAAAAGAGTTTATAGATCAAACTGTAAGGACTATAAGTATTTTCCTTCCAAGACAACAATAATTTTCTGCCTGTTCCATTTTCCCAACAACTTGAAAGCCAATTCAGACTTACAGCTTATTCCTAATAAGGTATAGTAGGAGGAGGAGGGGGGCGGGGCTTTAATGAAGGCTGCAAATTAAGAAATGCAAATATCTTGGTTAACTTTTGAGATGTAGAACAAATGTATTATACAACATTTATAGACAATTAAATTTGTGAGACCCAATATTCTTTTTTTTTTTTAATATTTAAATTTTACGTCCACTTTATGCTACTTGGCTAATTGGGACGGGTTATCTACAGGTTACCACCCTTTTCTAGCCAGGGTGGGCCCAAGGAGTTTATTTAATGAGTCCTTCATTAAACAAATTTCCACTACCCAGGGCGGGAATCGAACCCGCCACTCTAGGTCTACCATGCAAGATTAAGACCAAAGCCTTAACCCGCATGGCCAGACCCAATATTCTTGCTAGTATATACAGTTTTTGAATCAGACTTAATGGATACATTTTGGTTCCTACCCTCCCCTCTTAACTCCTTATCCCACTGGTCTGCTTTCACCCATTAAGCCAACTTGATCTTTAGTTCTACATGGAATGCTTAAATGTTGAATTTGGTAAGACCAAACAAAAAACGTTCTGTCACGCAGGGTTGCACAACCTAAGCAGATTTCTTATGTGCTGGTATGACACACTTCTGACCTATAGATGACTGAATCAAGAAAATACAAATAACTCTCTTAATATATAAGCTACGAATAAATTTATAGATCAAAAATTATAGAACATCAATATTTTAACGAGATTGGTTCCTTCAAATTTTTTGATCCGAGACACAACAATGTAAAAATTTGAAATTCCAAACACTAATCATTAACTACTTTGACAGACAATTAAATATGGAGTATGATATTGACCAAGTAAACATTTTCGAGTAAGAATGATGACATCATCACACTACATATTTGCATGTACCTCACTCAGTAAATGTGAATGAAAACAATATTTGGTGTTTAAGCATCAGATAAAATTATTCCTGGTATAACAATTAATTAATATGACATGAGTAGGAGTGGGGGTTTGTTGAAGAGTGAAAACTAAAAACTGCAATTATCTCGATTAATAATCAAAATAGTGGGAAAACACACATAACAACATTTATAGAGCATTACATTAGCACTAAATTTCGTTCTATACACTTTTTCCATCTGATGTACGGAGATATTAGGAAATTCCCTCTCACTAATCCCCTCCCCTTCCCACTAGTTCTATTTCAGCCATTAAAGAACTACATTTTTGCATGAATAAATATCGAGATTGGTAACGATAAAAAAAAATTGGGACCGCGAGAGAGTTAACAGACAAATATTTTTATTAAATTTTGAATGGACCTCATTTTCGTCATCTCCTAGGTAATCATTTGATAAAATTTGTAAAATAGCATAAATGCCGTTGAATGAAACGCTTAAATATCGAGTATGGTATAAATCAAAACAGCATTTTGGAGTCAATAACGTAAACTATTAATTGATAATGTATCTCACATAATAAATGTCTGCTGAAAACCATATTTGGTATTTGACGTTTAATGATACATAGACTTACTAACTCAAGGACGTACTGATAAAGTGCGATGACTAATTTCTGACTAACTGATTTTGCTTAGGAGAAATCCGCTTATCAGGAATCAATTATTTGAATGTTATCAAAGTATGTACATATTTTAATGTCTCATGAAAGTTCGAATCTTTAATTACGTTATAGTAAATCGTAAATTAATACGCATCCCATCCAGAAATGTTAACCAACTAATTCTTGTTCATGAAATGATTTGTCCTTCAATAGTTATTCAACATATTTATATATTTCTTCGTTTTGAACACTACTCCTTTATAAAACTAAAGGTCAAATTCGCTAATGGCTAAAATCGAACCAGTAGGCGGGGGAGGGGGGTAACATGTTTTCTCTATCTTCAATATTAACCGAGATATTGGCATTTTTTAGATTTCAGCCTTCAGTCATCGCACGTTGAGAATAAGCTAACAAATCATGAACAGTCTTATTGTATTCACCAAATCATTCCTAGATGAAATATATGCAAATACTTCTGACACCCCCCCCCTGTCTTTTGTTCTTGAATTACTAAAATTAAAGTGATTGAGATTATTCTAATTCATTATAAATTACAGTACTAGATATAATAAATAGTTTTCAATAAAATTAATATTATATCCAGTAATTGTTTTTCTTTCCGATCAAGAATATTTGTATCTACATATCAGCTCTAAGAGGTTGGCTGACCTGTTTGTTAACAATTCAGAAACTTCCTGTTGTGTTGGTTATATGACTGAATCTTTTCTCATCACTTTTATTTATTCACTTTATAAACACGGTGGTTTTGTGTTACCAGTATGTAGACTTATCTTTTGTTGCACCTATTGTAAAACTTGTAAAATCTGCTTAGTTAACGTAGCCTCTGCGTGACGGACTTTTATTTTACATAAAAATAGAAACTCTGTGGTAAGATGAGTGTCTTATACCAGGACGAGGGGAATCAGTTTATGCAGCCCCTGTATGACGGGCGTTTAGCAGATTTCACCTAAGGGAAATCAGCTATTGAGGTCATAGTCATGACGCGATTTTCGAAATGTCCATCGATCCTTCTTAGGAGATGACGAAAATGAGGTCAGTTCAAATATATATATATATATATATATATGTATATATATATATATATATATATATATATATATATATACTTTTTTTTGTTATTTATTTACGTGCACTTTATGCTACTATGGCTAATTGGGACGTGCTATCTAAGGTTGTCACCCTTTTCTAGCCATGGTGGAACTAAGGAATTTATTTAATGAGTCCGTCACTAAATAAATTTCTATTTCCCAGGGTGGAAATCGAACCAGCCACTCTAGGTTTACCACACGAGATTAAGACTAACGCCTTAACTCACACCGTATTTATATAGGGAATGAATTTTGTCAATGTAAGATAATTATGCACCTCTACCATTGATAGGAGCGGGGATTGAAATAACCTTAAATTAGATTTCCGTGGGAAACCATTTTTACTCCAACCAACAAAGACGGGTTAACAAAGTTTCTAATTACTTCCGACTTCGGTTGACACCTCACACATTCTATGGTATTACAGCAGTATGCCTGAACAAACTTTTATCATATTTTTACTCCGGATGATAAGAGGATACAATCATTTAATTCTGAGGGGAAATGAGATTTATTTATGTCAAGAACGATAATAAATTCGTCAATATCTAATATACATTCTACGTTTCAGGGTTAAAACTATAAATATGACTAATTTGATGAAAATAAATGGATTAATTTTTGCCTCAGCCAATCCAATCTTCATTTTTCGACGGGAAACTACTATTATATCAATTCATTTCCGGATTGTAATTCTAAACATAAATTCGTCTAACTGCTTATATCTTACGTAAAACAATTGAATGACAGCACATTTACTGCTCAAGTTTTAAGGCAATTTTTTTATTGAAGAATATGAGGCGATGGATTTGAGCATCCTATATTTCAAAAGGGAAACCAATTTTTTTTTTTCAACCCGTCGTCGGTAACATAAATAAGCCCTCGAATAACTGAATATCTCGAGTCCAAGTTCAAATTTCAAGTCTTGTTTTCATAACTTCCTTATTAAGAAAGAAATAGAAACTAGTTTGTGAATTGACGTCAATGAGTAATTTCAGGAAATGGCTGGCGCAACATATTCGCAGGTCATTACATTTTATGGCCGTTTTTCAATAAAAAGAGCTATAAATAATAATGGTTAATGATTTTTTACAGTATTTTTAATGTAGTATTTAAAGAAGTAAGAAATTTTATTACTGATAAGAATTGATAACTCAGCTCTTGACATATTGCTGAAAAATGGTGGGGATGATGGAAGCCTTGTCAACCCTATTGGCTACTCTGTGTGGTTTATGTTCATTTGGATCTGCAGGCAGAAAAATGGAAGAAGAAAGGCAAGAATGGAGTGAGGATCAAGAACCAGTATGTTGAATTATTATTTCTTATTTCTGACTTTATTGAGTACAAACACTTTGTAATTATTAATACTGGCAGAGTATGTTCATTCTAACCTAGCATGATGTGGCAAGATGGCTGTATCTCAATTGAGATATTTGTTTACTAGACAATTTTGACCCTATAACTAATTTATGTACTCATACATATAAATATCACATACATGAGATATACATACATACATGAAAATGAAAATTTGGGACTTAACAGCTCATAAAGAGCCCAGGCCTACTGCACAGTTTTGGCGGGAGTTCAAGAAGTAGTCACCATGTTGTATTTCCTTCCATATTGTGGTGGCATTATAAACCAAACATTGCTCCTTAATTGCCTCATACATCTGAGTGGGCACTGGGGAACAGGTAGAAGTCCAATCTCAAGTCTTGGTCGCACATAGCAAAATAAAATGTTGACTGTTTACAATTGTTTTGTTATGTATCCCTGAATTAGTACAATATCTCTACAAGAAAAAAACTTTCCGTTCACTAAATGATTGCCTATATTGCACAACTTTTCAACTTCTTTTGTGCTATTTATCTGGTCCTTCAATTTAGCATGCGTTAAAAGTACTGGAAACACCACCCCCCCTGCCCTGAACATCACTTGTGGTTCTTGGGTGGTTTAAGACAGACTTCGGTCCATTGACTGAATTTTTGACTAGGCCATTTGAAACTCATAGAGATCTACTGTTACATCATACGTGAAACTCACTCTTTCTACAACCAAGCAGGTAGTGGTTATCTTTCCAGAGTATGCTTTGTATTTAATGAGCATTCTTAATACTTGGAGCATTGCTTCCAATTCTTTGGAGCATTCTCAGACATGGCCTATCAATCCCTTAATAGATGCTCACATTCACAGAAAAGTTTTCTTTTTTTCCACCAATTCATTTAATTCTTTCACCACCACTATCATTACATTTCTATTACCTTTCGACCATATTCAGGCATTCAGAGTTCCGTTGCTAGCACTAATACTAGAGACGATGCAAACATTCATAGACTTGTCAGAAAATATATCTTCTTTCTGTCCCAAAATGATACGGCTTAATCTTAATTGTTCTGTTCCTCAGAGCCTTGAGCCTTTACTTAACCGATACGAGTAAGTGTTTTTCATAATCGACAAGTTTGTGAGAAGTGGGTTAGACCAAGTTCCACCCCAGCTCATTGGGAAACTATAAAAAAAATATCATATGTAGGATACATAGTGCTGCATATTGAACCTACTATTCCATGAAGTTAGTTCCCATGTGAATAGGTTTTGCTTGCCACACAGTTTAACTGGATCATGGGTCAAACGTTTTACACCATCAGATAAAAATGTGTTTAAAAGGTAGTGTAACTTTGAATTTGCCATACTGCTAACTTTTCTTTACCCCCCATAGAAACTTTCTACCAACTAAGAACAAATTACTGTGCTCTTTGTTCCTTTTAACTATTAAATGTGACTTCTTCAACCCCTTACTCTAATTCCAAATCCAGAACATTAGGTAATAACATCATCGAACTTAGATGGAACAATTGGATAATAGCGTATCATTTTCAGGATTAAATTTTTTTTTAATGGATTGCCCGAATGAATTAAATCTATGAAAAAATATAAAAAAAAAAAACTTTGTTTAAAAATAAATTAAGAACTTCATGTCTGAAGAATGTTTTTATACAAAAGATGAGTACTATCAAAATGCTCAATTATTAAATAAAATTACAAAATGTTTATAATAAAAATGGTGAAAGTGTAGTTTAGTCCCCCCCCCCTTGGTGGCGCACTTTTCAAAATGACGACTGCTGCCATTTTGTTTTTCTAACTTTATCTTTTATAACACTTTAGACTTTAGTGGCCGGATTCAAAAATTTCCAAAATACGCCATCGGTGGTTTTAACCGAGGGTGGGGATTTTAATTTTAACTTAATTTTTTTTTACCTCACCTAATTTGTTGGATCCTTAGACGGTGACGAAACAAGATGGCGTACAGGGGGGGGGGGCTAAACTACACTTTAGCCATAAAAATTGGTAAAAAAAAATAATTTATGATGAAGTACATTGTCTCTTTAAGGTGAGGCAAGTTTCTCGTCATACATAAAGCATATCACCCTTTAATAAATCTAAGACTTATAACACACTGTTAATGAATTAAAAGTGCATGTTACATATTTAGAGTGTTATTAATACTGTTACAAAAGTAATTTATTACATATAATTATTAAATTCATAGATTTTATAAAATGTATTCATGGAATTTAAGCAAATTTTATAACAAATTTATTTATAGAAGTATAATTGCTGTTTAATAATATCTAAAAAAATTAGTTAAAATAATGCTAGTAAAGTTTTTATAGAGAAAAAATATTTGACATACCCTGTTATGTTTTGTTTCAACTTTTAAAGGACATAAATACATTTCATTACACTGGGGATGTGAGATGGGTCAGAACCAATATGCAATATGGAAATAGGCTAGGCGTAAGTTGAGCTCATTCCGTGCTAGCCTTCAGTGAACCCTAACTCCTACTCTTATATTAATAATAAGCTAATATATCATGAAATATCTTATTTCTAACATAAATTTCATCAAACCTTTACTATGTGAGATACATGCAAATATTTTCAATTTGGCATCATCAACAAAGATAAATTTTCTAGAGAGCTCAATATTTACTTGATTAATACCGCATTCAATACTTAAATGATTCATATAAAGCTAACAAATCAGGAGGGTGGTTCAGAGCGGATTAAAATAAAAAATGGTCTTTGTTATTTTGACTTGGATCAAAAAATTTTATGTGATGAATCTTGTTAATAATTTAAGTCCTAAAATTTTGGTTATATATACTTCTCTCAAAATTGAATATGATATTTGAAGCGAGCTATTTGTAATACATTTTTCAACCATTAATTCTCACTGCTACTCATGAGATTTTCACGTACTAGCAATGGTATCACTAATCATCTTATGTCCAAGAAAATAAAGGAGTCCATTTCTTCGGTGACAGGACCTCACCAGCCAACACCCAGCTATCTTCAAAAATCATTTAAGAACCAACAACTAAATTATTTAGCTTACTTACTTGGAAGATCTTTCAGAACTTCTGGAACGCCTGTACTTTTTACTCTTCTTACTCTTTTTACTCCTTGATGAATATCTACTACTAGAAGAAGAACGACTTGATGACCTAAAAAAAAAAAAAAATGAAATTTAAAGAAAAAACTATAAATAAACACTGTCCATATCGAATTTCCATTTAGGGAATAAATTAATAATGAAAGCAGCATGGAAAGACATATATGCAAGACCAAGATAACTTCTTATTTAGAAGCGCCAAGATAAGAAAACCCCGTGAAAATGTAGTTTTACCTTTTACTTAGATAGACTTTAGTGACCGCATTCAAAAATTTCCAAAATACGTCATCGGTCATTGCAACCAAGGGTGGGGTTAAACTGCATTCCACCCGAAAACCCTCTTTTCAAGTGTGTATGTGTGCATGCACATTTATGTGTCCAAGTATGGTGCATTATTATTCTTGAAACTACTAGTAGCAGTTTACTACTTTTACTCATTCATATTTTCTTCTTTTAGCAGATTTCCCTTAAGGGAAATCAGCTATTGAGGTCGCACTCATGACGCGAGTTTCGAAAAATTTCTTCAAATGTCCATCGATCCTACCCAGGAGATGACGAAAATGAGGTCCGTTCAAAATTTTATATATATATCTATATATATATATTTGTCTGTTAACGCTCTAGCGGTCGCAATTTTTGTTTGATCGTTACCAAACTCGGAATTTAATCGTTTTATGTAAAAAGAAAGATCAAGTTCGTTAATGGCTGAAATCGGTCCAGTGGGAGGGGGGGTTTAGAGGGGGGGATTTTCGGAAAATTCGAAATATCTCCGTTATTATGCGTCGGATCGAAAAATTGTATAGAATCAATCTTATTACAAATTAAATTTACTATAAATATTGTTCTATACATTTATTCCCTATCTTGAATATTAACCGAGATATTTGCATTTTTATTAAATATGGGCCGGTAACGGATTTTTGAGTTTCCCGCCAAAACCTAGTTCGGCCCTTTGCCGTAAGTGTTGGGCTCTTGTATGGAGATTTCTCTATTGTATTACTTCACGTGGGAAATCTGCTTAGTTTACGCAGCCCCTGCGTGACGGACTTTTTTTATGTCCATTTTCATATGAGATTATCATTTATTTGCTTATGGAGATACTGTGGCTTGGTAATAGTGGCATGATTAAGACATTAGTTTGGGAATGGCGGTATAATGAGAAGGAATTGGCCCTAATTAACGGTATTAAAATCATGAAACATGTTTGACTAAAGTCAAGAAAAGAAATAGAATTTGTTTTATTTGTGGGACCCCTGCCAAAAGATATAAAAGAAATGTATACTTTTGCATCAACATTAAAGTTAAAAACACAACAAATATTTAGAACATCTAATTCAAAAAATAAAATAAAAAATTGTAACATTAAACTTGATTGGAATGACAAGACGTAGCCTTTATGTCACGATGATGATTTAATTAATAGTTTTGAAAGTTGGATACTAATCTTTTATTTATTATATTATTTTTATAAACTATAATTACTTAATATTTATTATTTTCATAAATTATAAGCAATTTAAACCCTTGAAACAAAATGAATAAGATAATATATAAATAGCAATTAATTATGAATTATTTATTGCTGGTAAAATATTATAAAACATTATACATCGCTACCAAATCAATTATTTCTTCAATCTGCTAAAAAGGTAAATTAAAAACAAAAACTAAAATGTTTATACCAATGACACACATACATAGACGGAGCATGGAAGATAAACTCAACGCTCCCAAAAATTAAAATAAGCAGGTATTAAAATGATGTGTTAAATGGAAGTGTTTCATCTGCTATGGTAAGCTTTATATAAAATCAAATTACTTTGCTTTTTTTTAGTATGGGGGTTGAAATGTGAGTTAATCAGTAGTTTTATTTTGATTTCTTCCAAAATCAATTTTATAGCGTTCATGTAAAACTTGAAAATTTCATCCATTGGTGGCAGAAATCAGATCTAGAGGAGGGTAAAACGTAAATTCTTAAATACCTCCATTGTTACTGGTGTAACCAAAGAACCATATATCACCCAATGTTGTTGATATACATTTTCTTTTTACTAAAAATTAACAGAATTCTTTGTTGTTTACTTATTTTTGTTTTCATTTCCAACCTTCAGTAAACCTCTGTTTTAACTCTTTGATGTTTACTTTAACCTTTTACAGTAACTAATATCCCATTTCTAATGGCCTAAAATGGCTACGATTATTTTTCTTCCTGATCAAAACCCTAATTGTTCTCACTGACATTCTGTTCAATTTAATTTCTGCACATAAAGTGACAAACAATGGACGAAATAGCTCTATAATTAATGCGGACTGTTGTCCTTTCATTTTGCAGGGATAGTTTTTAATAAAAGAGCTTATTATCACTCTCATAGCTATTTTGGAACATTTCATATAACAACTCTACCAAAAAACCAATGAAGAAGCCCACACCCTTATAATAAGTTCAGTCCTGTAGCTTTTTGATGAAACTCACAAATGCATCGTTAAATTAATTGTCAATTGGGAGAGTACAAATTTTAAATCTACGTCATAAATTTTCTGTAAAGCTTCATTAACAAAAATAATAATCACTATTCCACATATTCTTTCCAACAGTCACACATTCATCATTCCAATAATTCTGAAAACATGATTAGAAACCAGGATATGATAGGATAGTATCACAGTTATGAATTGTACTGAAGACTATGACTGATGAAATCTATGTATGAAAATTTTCTCCAAAGATTCTTCAGATGTTACTAAGAAATGAATGGCTTATAAGTTAGTAAATTATGCCAGTTAAAATATTTATTATTCTTGTAACTTAAATGAAAATATAAGGATACTTGTAATTGTTACTAGCGTTAATAATAATAAAAGAAATTGGTTCTATAGAATTAAAATATTATTTATAAATACAACACCTGTTCCTTTTGGATTTTTTCTTCCTATAATAATCTGAGGAATCTGAGTCACTAGAGTACCTTCCCATTTCTTCGAGTGAAAGAGTTTAGAGAAAATTAAGATGTGTTAAAATTGCTTTAATGTCCATTTTGAAAACTACAAATCAATAGCAGAAAGCTGTCACAATAATTTCTAAGTGAAATTCTCAGTTATAATTATTTTGTTTATATTGTTAGAAAACCTTAACTAATATAACCTCCCGGTATTAATCCATAGAATAACTTTTACTCCTAACAACCGTTCAACGAAAACAATTGATGTTTTTTTTTTTACGATAGAATAACATACTATTAGAATACTAAGAGCGTTTCACTTGTAGTGTTTTATTTTGTTTACTTATTTTAAATAATTGACTATTAGGAATATGAAAGTGCAATATCGATATAATTTATTATAAGCATTTGACAGCAAAATATAATCAAAGATAAAAACATTTCAAGGATTTATTTCTAAAAAACGATATTGTTAGTTTTCACGAATATCCGAGTGGTTTTTATTTATTAGTTAATTGAAAATGTTATATTCGCCTGCTCTAAATTATCATGACGTCACTGCCTCGATACCATTACACATGCAATTTTCGGGAAACGTGTTACTTCTCTAATTTCTGATTATTTATAAGTAGACACTGACTGTTATGTTTAGTTTTAAAGCCCAAAAGCTTAATTCAGGAGTGCAAAATTATTTGTGGTTGCCAGCTGCATTAATTAACATTCGCCGGGTGAACTGAGTGTGTCCAGCCTATTTCGTTCGTCTCTAAGAATGGCGTCCGATCAACATATAAAAAACCGAATGCAGGTTTTTAAGAACAAAGGAAAAGACCAAGATGTAAGTTTTTCACTATTATTATACATTTTCTAATTCTTTAAAACATTTCCCCACAGGATCCAATGGTCATTTCTTATGTCAAGGCATAGGTTAATTTCTTTTGTTAGAGATTTCCCTGGCTCAATTACCCCCTTTATTGCTATTAAAACTTAGAAATCTTTAGTTTGTTAATATTATAAGAATAATCCGGTTGTTATGTATGTTTACTACAACTTTTAAGTGAACAATACAATCTGTCTTAATTGTTAATGTTGATCACTTGGTAATCCTAACTTGTATGTTTTTGCCTCCAGGAGATGAGAAGAAGGCGCAATGAAGTTACTATTGAATTAAGAAAAAATAAAAGAGAAGAAACATTGCTTAAGAAAAGGAATGTACCCAATGTTGACTCTACTGGTAAGCCAAATTATTAGTTTTTTAAGCAGGACCTTTTTATTATTTAATCAGAAATTTCTATAAAGTTATTGAATTACAATTGAAAACGTTTTCTGGACTTTTATATGTACTTATATACACATACACATCCCAGTTTAAATTAAATTATTTCAGGCTTTTAAAAATTCTGTTACACTGGTCCAACTGTAAAAAAGAAAATAATATGTCACTTATTTTTTAAATCTAAAAATGATTGAATACAAATCAGTCTCATGATGATAATTGGTTATTGAAAATTTCGAGTTGCAGATATAATTTAGAGCTGAAATTTAGTAATTTAAGAAAACAATTATTATTTGAATAGGAAGTAATATCTTATATTGAAGTAAGAAAACTTACTACCAATGATATACTTTAAGTTGACAGCTTATTTTCATTTCACCCAATTGAATTGAATTTTTGAATATAGTCTTCTGTGCAATAAATAATAGTACTGACATAAATGCTTTTACTGAATGCTCTCAGTCTTTTTCTATTTAGAGTTTGTGTGAATCTATTTTCTCGTTTTTTTTGAAATTGTTTACTAAATAAAGATAATCAAGCAATACTAAAGAAATTATGTAAGTCCATTTTCCTCCTAGTAAAAGTTAAGTTAGCTACAATACAAACAATAAAGGAATCCTAAATGTTATATAAATTAGATAATTTACAGACAATACAATCTATATTTTATTTCACATATATGTTTATTGTAAATAGGTCGATGAGATGTGACAAAGCACCAAATGTCATTTCTCTTCACTTTAATTTTTATCTTAAATTGTGATTGACACCAGTATCAGCTTATACCAATTAGAATCTGAAATAATAAACTTCTTAAAATAGGCATTAGGTACATGTTCTTAGATTTAAAGATGTAGAGGGTACTGGCTGTTTATAAAAAATACATTAGAATGCAAGTTTTAGTTTCTATTATCACAGAATGTTGAGAAAGCATTAATAATGGTTTGTTAGATCATCTCCATCCATAGTACAAAAATAATATGATTTAGGTAGCTGCACGTTCCATAGATCTATTAGCTGTTTAATTCAGCTTTTCAAATTATTTGTTCACAAATTATAGTGTTTATCTATAGCTATGTAGTACAGTGAAACCTTTCTTCAGTGGTCACCCATAGGCCCGGCAGATTTGTCTGTTACAGTAAGCTGAGTTGAAAGCTGTAAGTTGAGTTGTGATATGTACTTATAGATGAAAATCTTGTCATTTGGCTAAATAGAGATCCCTTTTCTTTTTCATAGGATTAAAGATAAATACTATTTGCATGTATCACATAAAACAGTTATTAATGTTTGTATGTAAGTTATTTCCAATATTTTTAATGTCTTCAAAAGTTCTATTTCGTTTCCGTGGTGTCATTATATATAAAATTCTAATTGTTTACTGGGGACTAAAAGAAACACATAATGAGCATTCTATAAAATCGACCTAGAGCCATGAAAAAAATAATGTAAAAACTTCATTGATCATTACTTTACTCAAATTAATTAAAGTGCAGCCCCTTTCCCCTCTCGTATTAGACCAGAAATAGTACGTAGAAGAGTCCAAAATAATAGCTTCCATGTTTGTCAATAAGTTTAAACATACAGAAATATTTAATTAATGAAATTCAATTCTGAATTCTCCTATTATTATCAATTAAGGAAAATAATGTAAATTAAAGACAGTTATTAAATTTAATTTTAATATATTGGACTATAGCGTCAAAAGATACTAATTTCTGAAGTGAGAAGCATCCTCAAAAAGCACATGAAATTAATTATACTTTAAAAAAAATAAATGTTATCATTTAAAGTATTGATCATATCATAAAGTAGAACCATTCATTATATTTATCTTAATTCTTAACCTTTTAAGTGTCCAGAAAGGTCAATTTATCTTTAGATGAGGTAGCTGACTTTGTCTGTTGGAGGGATGAAAATCATATTACATTGAGTTCAGGGCATCTGAAAATTGTTATAGGAGAGGTGTCTATTAAGAGTGGTTTCACTGTATGACATTAGTCAATTTTATATTTTAAAAAAATATGTACAGATGTGCGTTTGTGTTCCTTCTTTTTCTGTTATGCTTGAAATTATTTGGATTAAATCTATATTATTCGATAATTGACTTTTTAATTATTACCTTTTTTTTTTTTTTTTTTTTTTTTTTTGACAATTTATACTTTTTAATCAACTGATAATTTTATCTGTTTTTAGATGATGATGAGGAAAGAAATTTGGCTCTAATTAGCCTAGATGAATTGGTTGGTGAAGCGGCTAGTCCGGATCCAGAGATTCAGTTGAAAGCTGTCCAATCTGCTAGAAAATTACTCTCGTCCGATCGTAATCCTCCTATAGATGCTTTGATAGCAAGTGGTATTTTACCTATACTCGTGAGGTGCTTGGAAAATCAAGACAAGTATGTTTTAGAACTTACGGTTATCATTTTTTTTATATACTTTATAGTAGTATAAATCATTTTAATAGTATAAAGTTTGTCCATTCTTTGGTGCATTTTCCATAATCCTAAATGTCATTAAATTTTATAGCAGCGAAGAAAAACTTAAATTTCCTTATAATTGTATGTAAAGGCAAATGTTTCATTTTCCTGTATCATGCTCATTTGACTCAATTGCATTTAACACTATGCATACACTTACTATTCTTCAAAACTAGGACTAGTCAATGTATTTGTGTATTGACTATATTTCAATTGGTTTTTGTTCCATTTTTTATTCTATGCAATCAAGAATATCTATTATCCTTAAATTCCAGGATAAAATTTAATGTTTTTATTTTGAGCTTTGCGTATGAGTATTGGGGTTTGAGGAAATGTGAGCCTTATAAATTTCAATTCGGGTACTCACAGGATATATATAAAATATTGTTTGTTTTACATCACTCTTCAGTTTTGGCTTGAATTTGAAGGAATTTCGTGTAATTTTGTCTTCTGAGTAACCTCAAAATCTCATTTTTCGAAAGACAAACTGGTAAAATTGCCTGCATATCAGTAATCATTATTGTATAGGACCAAAGTTTTAGTAAATTATATTTACTATGATTGGTTAGTGGGTGGTACTATGATTGGTATGAGTGATGTGGAGTGATGCATGTATGTTAAGAGTCTTTTAATTAAAAAGCATGATATTTAGTTTTATTTATTAACATTCACTTTTTCCTACTATGGCTAATTGGGACGGGTTATCTATAGGTTATTACCCTTTTCTAATAAAAATTATTTGTTGTACTCAAAAAAAACATTACATTCAACTGAAGCCCTTAATACATGAAACACGAAATGAAAATATATACTTTTGTACTATACTTCCCGTACTACTTTCTCCATGGAGTTCTTAATAAATGAACATAACTTTCTCTAAGTAAATGTGAACTTTCTTTAAACTTTGAGTCGGAAGTAAAATATTTTAAGTCAATTACACCTAAACTGTACTTATACTTGTGTCTTTATAATTGTTTTATAAGTTTAAATCATCAGGGTCATTGAACACTATGCATAACAAAAATAAGTACTTCTACGAGCTTTATTATGCATTTGTTTCAAGTACATCGATTCCTATTTTAAATGGCCTCTTTAAAATCTTTAGTATATAAACAATAATGTTCAGGTAATAATGCAATTTATGCTAAATATGCTTTATGGTATATGAATTTTATGTTCACTGTGCTAAGATCATTCTACTTTGTCAACATGGTAAAGTAGCATTGTTCTTGTTTTTTTTTGTTTGTTGATGTTTCTTTTTTTAAGAATAAGAGATAAAATCCTAGCAATATTCTACCTTCATAGAGTTTTGCAAATAGCAACCTAGCAGCTCCTAAGTGTACTAAAATTGGATGTACTATCAGGCTGAAAAGTTTAACACAGGTTGAACGAATAGCTCTTAGGTCTTGATTAAAATATAAAGTTTGGCATAGTGGAAATAAACCAAAAATTTCCTCTTAACTGCATTTATTCTAAAGTAACCAATGTAATTAATCTTTATTTTTTTACTATTTAATTTCTTCATTATTAAATAAAATATTTTATTGTAGTCCTACATTACAATTTGAAGCAGCATGGGCTCTAACGAATATTGCCTCCGGTACATCGGTTCAAACTCAGGCTGTAGTGGCAGCAGGTGCAGTTCCTCTCTTCTTACAACTCCTATTCTCAGTTCATCAAACTGTGTGTGAACAAGCTGTATGGGCTTTAGGTAAATTGCTTTATTCACTTGTCATATTTTTTACCATAGACATTATTCACCTGAACCAATTATTTCATAGCAACAAACTAGCCCATATCTACATTTGAAGTTTTAAACTTCTGTTTTCTTTGAATTTATAAAATTTCAGTGTCCCTCAGGTGAATTAACGATCTCGTCGTGGGATCCCACTTAAAAGATATTTATGATTCATTCATTCTATACTATCTTGACAGATTTTTTTATGTTTTTCTTATAACTGGTTCTGTGTGAGCAAAATTTTATTAGAAAAATACTACATTTAATTTGGAAGATTGATAGAAAGTTTTAATATCTAGAATTGAACTTGATTTCTGCCGTAAATAATTTATTCTTTATTAATAAGTATATATACTTCTCATCTATTTTAGCATTATAAATAATTTTATTTTAATACATATCTTTTTCTAGGTAATATCATCGGTGATGGACCAGGTCTTCGAGATTATGTTATCAATTTAGGAGTTGTTCCACCTCTTTTGGCTTTCATTAAACAGGAAACACCGATCTCATTTTTAAGAAACGTAACTTGGGTTATAGTAAACCTTTGTCGTAACAAAGACCCAGCTCCTCCTATCAAAACAATCTCAGACATACTCCCTGCATTGAATGTACTTATCCATCATACTGACATAAATGTAAGTTTCATTTTATGCTGTTTTGATTAAACTGTGGATAGACCTATTTTTAAGTTATTTTTGGTTTCTTAGCATTTAACACTTTGACTTTGATTAACCAGTATTGGCATGAAGTTCATCTGAGATAGAGATAATAGAAGTACATCTTAATAGAGATTTTGGGTAACACTTTGTCTGTTTTCAAATGTACCAGACTAGTTTCATCCATATCAAAATAAATAATAATTGTCACAATTTAGATATTTATCAAGCTATTGGTTGGTTTTGCTAACTGTTTTACTTACAGTATGGTTTATTGGTAAATCAAGTAAAGGGTTGGAACCGCCAGTATAGATGATACTGTGGTCATAACAGCCAGTGACGGCGGTATGCACAGACAGATATGACGACAGTATGGTTTATTGGTTACCCTTCTTAACATAATATGTTTTGGTAGCTTATTTAATTTTTCATTCAGTCTTTTATGCTCTATAGCCTGTTTACACATTGTAAAAATGATAAAATGAAAAGATTTAGCTTAACAAGCAATACAAATTATAAATTAATATATAAATATTTCTGATTTTGCACCATTTCAGTTATAGAAAGTATAATTCATTTTATTTAAAAAATACAAGGTAATTTATAGTTCTGATTTATCCCTTTCTCCTCTGAATTCTCATCTTAGTAAAGTATAATGAATTAGTCTTTTTTACATTGCAAAATTTAATAATAACATGCCTGTAAATATAGATGAGCAATATATAAAATACATAGTTTATCTGTTAATGTTCTGGCAGTCTCAATTTTTGTTTAGTTGTTATCAAAATCTATATTTAAATGTTTTATAACAAACTAAAATCAAGTTTGTTAATGGCAAAAATCAAGCTAAAGTGGACTGAGGGCAAAATATAAATTTGTACATAACTCTCTTACTGTGTGTCTAATATAAAAATATTGTTTAGTAAATCCTGTGTGTGATGCTGTGTGCCTTTCAGCTCTTGGAAGCTTTAGCATCGTCAAAAAGAAAATGTATGCTGACATTTTTCAAGCTTCTGCAAACTGCTTCTTCAGAATTTAATCTTTTTTTAAGGGTGGGGATATATATTTGAACATTGCAGAAGAAGTACACAGAATCTTCAAAAAGTTGCACTATAAAATGTTTTATGATGCAAAAGCTGGAGCAGAAAGCCATGACTCTTGCATCACACTAACAAGGAAGTATAAATTATCATTTAATAAATCTACAATTTAATGTTCTACAACCCTTTTATACATTTTTTCTGCAACTCCAGTATTATACAAGTTGCATTATAAGTCCGTTTAGTTTACGAAGCCACTATGGATACTTGCATTTATTTACTCTAATTATTATAATTTTTTTTTTTTTTTTTAACTTTTTGTCAACCAAATTTGTTAGAGCCATTTGAGTTTGGTGGTTTTTAGTTTATTTTTAGTATTTACAAAATTACAAAGGTATAATAAAAATGTGAGTTTTAAGTTTTGTTTTGTATCATTATTAGTATGATGCAGTGCATTCAGTCTTAACCCTGTAAATAGATTCTAGTGTTTGATACATTAGAAGCAATTGTTAAACATCAAATTTTAAGTATTTTTTCAATTTCAGATTCTTGTTGACGCGGTTTGGGCACTCAGTTATTTAACTGATGGTGGAAACGAACAAATACAAATGGTCATCGACAGTGGAGTAATTCCTAGCCTAATTCCTTTACTTTCGCACAAAGAAGTTAAGGTATGTTCATTAAGTTATTATCATACTTTGTTTTTAATGTAATGATACTGTTATCATACTTGTTAGTGTGACTATTGAGTATGCTTTGTCAAACACTTCCTCTGACAATATTATATATATATATATATATATATATATATATATATATATATATATATATATATATACTGGGAGTACTAACACATTAATTTATGCAATGAATTTGAATTTCTTACTTGGCACGTTATCATGTTCTATTAAGGTCTTAGGCTTTCTGCATTAATGATTGAATTTTACAGTAAAATTCACTTAATTTATTAAATACAACCACTGCAGTACATATATACTGGAAAATTAATGAAATTATTTAGTTGTGTAAAATGATGACCTGATAGATTATGGATCAACACAATTTATTCGTAAATCTCAAATCAAATAAGGCTTTGCCTAATGTTGAAAATGTTTGAGTAGAATTCCATAAAAAAACTCATGTGGTCATTTGAGAAATTAGGTCAAATGTATTGTATACTAGGGCTCCTTAGCTTGAGATTTTCAGGTATATTTTTTTTACTAGTACCTTCAAAACAGAATTCTGTCATTTCCTCGCCTTTTAGTAAATTCCCCCAGTGAAATTTGCATGTATGTATATTTGTTTTTTTTTTTGTACGCACTTTAATTTTTTTTTATGAGTGGGAGAGCAGCGAAATAAATAACTTGTTTAGAGTGTACCTGGACAGTAATATAGTGCAATTATATTCACAAATAATAATAGTTTTTAAAAAATTCTTCAAAATATGCCCCTTGTGTGTCTAATTATTTTTTCTTCTGGCTGCAATGCAATCTTCCGCCGGTAGATGACGAATGGAACTTAATTTCGAATCCTTATGGTTTGATTACTTCAATAGGCTAAAAGCAGTTCTTTCCAGGTCAGAACTGAGGTAGAGGGGCGGGGTCTTAGGTAACATGCCCATTTTTTCTTGGGCATGCTTAGGTTTAACTGTAAGCTTAGACGTGATGAGTCTACCAAGTATTAATGATTATCTTTAAGTACTTTTTTTTATTTAAGATTTTTCTTTTTTAGTCACTGTTGAATTTTCTATCCTTGAATTTGTCTGTCTGTAATGCAATAAAGGGTGTAGTAACAATTGGATTGGTTCGATATTTATTATACATATTGATTATTATAGACTGGGTCATTGCTGTACAGTTTTTGGTGGTGCCCTTATATCCAGAAGTGCATTAAGCTAATAATAATGAAATTCAGTGATGTATACATAGGTTTCATTAATATCTAGAGAACTAATTGTGATAATACATTGAAATTTTGACATATGGCGTATCTCAATGACTCAAAGCTAAATAATCCATGGCTGGTTTCTTAAAAGAAATGGAAGGAATAATAAATAAATGAAATTAATTCCATAAAATAATATTGTTTCCTTCATAATTGTTATTATTATAATATGTTTGTTATTGTTTTGTTTTTTTAGTAGTTCTGTAGAGTATGAATCTATTTGTCCCAATAACTTGTAAAATTTAAACTTAACTGTAGAGTATCATACATACTTATAAATTATTTAAATGTTTTCAAGTATGTCAGCATATTTTCAAAGAGGGGAATTTTCTTTTCAAAAGAACCCTGTATCATGACAGCATTTAAGTTCAGTGTGTGGTCAATTTTGTTTATTATAGATATTTTAAGAACAATTTGATGTTGCAGGTACAAACAGCTGCACTTCGTGCTATTGGCAACATAGTCACAGGAACCGATGAGCAGACCCAAGTTGTTCTTAATTGTGATGCCCTATCCCATTTCCCAGCTCTTTTGACTCATCCTAAAGAAAAGATTTGCAAGGTAATAACTCTTCTCTCCTCTCTGCTATTTTACTTTTTTTTTTTTTTTGAATTGTTGATGTCAAATGAAATTTCATCTTAATTTCATGTTTCACTGAAGATATTTTTTCTTTCATAGGAAGCAGTATGGTTTTTATCTAACATAACTGCTGGAAATCAGCATCAAGTCCAAGCAGTAATAGATGCTGGGCTTATTCCTAAAATTATCCACAACTTAACCAAGGTTAGTATTATATACAAAGTAGTATAATATTTTTTTAGAATATAATATTTTACTTATACCCATCAATAGACTTAAGTCAATTAAAACACTTTTATTATTCCACTTATGAATGATCTTTATGAACTTAAAAATGAAATATTTATAAATATACTTTCAATAACTCTCCCATGATTTTATGGAATGGACAGAATTACTATTAAAAATACTGCTGAATATAGTTTTAGATATGACAGTAAGAATTCAATAAATTACCATTTCTTCACATATTTATTTAAATGGTCCTTGTAATTAATTCAAGAAATAAAAATTCAAATTTTCGAAAGGCAAAATATTCATAATATAGATTCAGATTCTAGAATTTGATGACCTTTAATATGATTAGGAATTTCAGAAAATTGTAAATTTAATTAAATACTAACCAAGGCTTTTGGCTATGTCAAGATGTGGCTTGTTTCCCATATCAAAACGCATTCTGTGACCTGCAGGTATTTGCTTTATTTAATCGGGCCATTTGATTTCAAAGGCTGTAATTGGAGTTTATTAAATTAGGGGATAGTGAATGAAGAACATCTGGTGGATTATAAAAAATATGGTGATTGGATTTATCTCCCTTTCTAATTTCATATCAGCATTATGTTTTTTTGTTTTCCTCAGGGAGAGTTCCAGACAAAGAGGGAAGCTGCTTGGGCTATTAGCAATTTAACTATCAGTGGCAACAGAGAGCAAGTACTCTTATTGATTCGCGAAGGAGTCATCCCTCCCTTCTGTGCTCTTCTCAACTGCCAAGACAATCAAGTCATCCATGTTGTTTTGGATGGAATAAATAACATGCTGAAAATGGCATGTCCTAATGTTGAACCTCTGGCAAACGCAATTGAGGAATGTGGAGGTAAGAATTTCTTAATTAAAACAAAAGATGTTTCTGATTTAAATGTGTTCTATCCAATTGACTAATAACATAGTATATCAACTTTTTAAATGAGTTATTTAGAATTTTCCTTCATCTGGTCCCTGTACAACAGTATATGTTTCAAGGATTTTTGGTTATCTTATCAATTTACTGGCTGTGGTTGTGGTATTCTAAAAAACACCTTGTTACTTATTTATTGGCCTAAACTACAACTTTAGCATAAAAAAATTTATTTTTTGTTTGAAATCTTCTAAAATCATAGTTATTTTAGTTGTTCGCAGTTATTTTGAATTCATTGCTATTGTTTTAGTCTTGACCAATAAATCTCTTAGTTAATTTTAGATTTTGTTTGCACATTCCCCATTTGAAGGATATTTTTTAGCACCCCCATAGGGTGCTGGGGACTGATATAATAGTCCACCTTGTTTAGCGATGGATTCCTGCAAGCTATTATATTATTTATTCTTCTATTGCCACCTGTTGGCTTTTTATAGGAGCTGCAGTGTTCTTCAAAGCCGATAGATGGCTTAGGGATTCAGTTTACTCATTTTTAGCTTGCCTATTCTGGGATTCCCCTTTATACCTGGAATTTACCCTTGCATATTTAGTCACTATAATTTCTGCTTTTCAAGCTAACAGTTGAGTGCTTCAAAATGTTCAAAAATAATTTTTTCTAATGAAGAAATTTTGTTAAGATTTTTTTGTGGGTTTGAGTGATAAAAAAAGCGATTTTTCTTCAGATTACGATGAGAATCCTGATGTTAGGCACCGGAATGTGTTTATTGGTGAAATGCCTCGAACTAGTTACTGGAGCATAATTAAAACAATTTGAATTATAAGATTAGTCCTAGAACGTAAAAAGTTTACTGCACACGGAGTTCTGCTGGGGTTAGACTTATCTCACACTGCCCGAGTACTATGCAGCCTGAGGGTTAAAAAGATGTATAAGAAACTAATTCTTATAATCGTGATGGGAATACAATTTTTACTGAGCTCCATTTTTCATTTAATAACGCATATATAGAAAACTATTTTTAAAAATATATGGGGGGGGGGTATTCATGCAATGTCTGCCACGCTTAGTAACTTCTCTTGTTATATAAAGCCATATAATAACTCAATCCAAGCTCAGCCTACCATCTGTATCGTGTATACTTGCTATACCTGAGGTAGTTAGGAATCCATTATGGCAAGTTTTTCAAATGTGGCTCCTGGTTCATTTTGTAATATTTATGTTGGTTTGTTCCTATTCTGTTAGAATTTTTTTTTTTTTTTTTAAATAAATATATTCAATTGCAAAAAGAATGGAGAAAAAAAAACTATGTAACCTTATTATACAAGTGTAACTTTACTATGACATAGGATAAAGGTATAGCAGTAGGAGTATTCACTCACAATACACATTAGTATGTTAGGATATGCGTGCTTGGCATATAGCAAGGGCATGGATACCCCTTTTATCTTGTAAGGTAAGTTACAAACCAAATACTAGGGATTACCTAACAAGTTCTCTCCAGTTCTCGCTACTTTTCCTGTTTTCCGATCACTACAATGAAATGTTTATGAAATTATACTTTTTTAAATACAATGATATAATAGAACTTAAATTTATGCTTTAAAAGTAATTTTTTATCACTGTATTTTTTTCCAGGCCTTGACAAAATTGAGGAATTGCAGAGCCACGAAAATGTAGACATTTACAAATTAGCTTATGAAATCATTGAGCAATACTTCTCGGAAGTAAGTTAATTATAACTTTATTTTATTTTTAATTCTTTAAAATTGGTAATCACTGGTGCGTTTAACTCTTAGGTTTTGAAAGTAATTATTTTCTGATATTTAACAATTTGTGTTTATATGTGGATTTTTTTTTTTTTCTTTTAATGTAAAATAATTCCTTGCTTATGGTCCATGGGTGGCACAGATTGAATACCATAGAACCATAATTCTGCAGATTACACACTAAGGATTTCTGGTCTCTTAAATTTTTCTCTTGACCAATACATACAAGCCCTATTTAATTACATACATCATATTTGCCTTGAAGACATATATTACTAAAAAAACTGTAACTCAGAATGATTTTTATTACTTATTGCTATCAGTAAGATAAGGTTCATGTCATTTCAATAATATTCCATGGACTATTTGGTAGAACAAACTTAAATACTTTGCTGTGACCATCTATTAAAATGTTATGGAAGGTCCTTCTAAAAGTTTCTCCTGTATTAAGAAAGTTATAAAATTTTTGAAGATTTGTTTATACAGATTGCTTAAACTTATTGTGTTCATTTGCTATTAACCTTCCAAATGAATTAAATAAGTTATATCCTACAAATGAACTAGTTTCCAGAGATATGGAATATAGTTTTTGAATAAGCATGGGCCATCAAGTCCAAAAATGAGGAATAGGATTATTGCTGGGAGTGTACAACTGCTCAGTGCATGAAATAACTTTGAGCACAACCCCTAACTTTTAATCTATTTTGCAGCACATAGCTCTAACCTGCTTCTTATAGAGGCTTAGATAATTACAATACCTTGATCTGCATCTCGATCATCCACATGTTAGCTCTTAAATAAAAAATTATTTTACTTTGGAAAATTTTTTCCCTACGTTTTAAATATTAGTAAACTCACTGAAATGACCCAGTTCTCATAAATCTTTATAAAGATTATTTTTTTATTTTTAGGCAGAAGACGATATCAACCTGGCACCTTCGTCTACTGATGGTGGCTTTCAATTCGATCCCACTACGAGTATTCCTAGTGAAGGTTTTAAATTTTAAATGTTAAGACAGACTTAATCATCTGGTTCATTTTATATTAAATTAAGTTTTCGGAATACAGATGTGAATATGTATATTTTTCATCAAAAACCTGCGCTATTATATATTTATGATGAATGTTAAATTATGTATACAAATTGTTGTATGTATCCTTCCATGCAAAAATTATTAAGAACCGATGAAAACATCCTGTAAGCGAAAATTTATAACAATTTGACTTGTAAATGACGTAAAATTATAAATAGTTTAGGTTACTTAGAGATAAAGTCGGCTTCTAATTAATTATGGGTTTCCACTTTTTAAATCAGATCTTTCATAAAACCCATATTGCCAGTTTTCTCTTTAGTTTAGCATTATTCCAAACAGATATTGAGGACAATTCGAAATCAGCTATAGAATTTAAAAAACATTTAAACTGCCAATTCGTTCAATATGGTTTATTACAGAATTCAAATTAAGAGATAAACTGAAGAGGTGTAACACACACACTGGGTTTTGATACCCCTGACTTCTTAGGCACATCACTGATTCTGTCAAAGAATCTCAGAACGAAAATATAAATTTTTTTTTTATTGTCTAATTGTTAAGTTTTTTTTTAAGAAATTATTTATTTTTTTATTATTTTCATGTAATCAATATTTTGCCACAAATTAATATGCAGTTATTAATTTATTTAATTTGATTATATGAAAACATTTTCCTTTTGTGCCTGGGAAGTAAGATTGTATCATGACATTTTAGGGTCAATTTCAACACTCAAATGGGGAGGGGGGGCTTCAATTTTTATTTTATAGCTGATTTCTTTTTAGAATTGCTCCCTTTTGTTTGACATTTATTTATGTTGCTCTCATAGCTTTTATTTGTTTTAAAAGTATATATATTTATATATATATACATTTACAAGAATATGTAATATAAATTAAAAATTTTTTTGTACATTGATATTAATAAAAAAAAATGTAGAATATGAAATTTCCAAATTGGAAATTTGTCTATCATGTTATTAGCTCAATTCAAAATATTTGAGAATATTTATGTGATTTGTTATATTTTAGTATATACACATTAAGTATATATATATTAATTAATAGTTAAAAACATGCGTACACATGTGTATATAAACGTCCTTAACTCATATGTGTGCGTGTGAATGGGTTATAATTTGTTCTTTCCAATCAAATTTTTTATAAATAAAATATATGACTTACTATTTATATTATAACTCCTTTATTTTCACTAGGAGTGAAACATTTTCACCTGCTGAGAGAATATGTTTTTATTACTTATTTTGCTAAGTGAAAGGCCGAGATTATTAATGTACAGTATTTTTTTTTCTTTTTCATTTTGAAAATTCATAATTTGTTAAATATTTAACTTCAAAGGTCCTTGTAAAATATTTTATCCAATAATTGACTGTAATTATATTAATTTATCTATAAGATGGCTGTTAAAAAAAAAAAATAATATGAAAAATGAGTGTTTGCAAATCGTCTTCATATTTTGCCTGTACATATAAACTGCGTTTCCAGAAATAAATTATCTTTTCTTTTTTTTACCGTCGATTAATTTTTTTTATTTTTAACTATTAAGGTGTTTATCCTAAATATTTCTCCCCCACCTGCTTCCCCTATTGTCTTGCATCAGTTCTGCTTCATGGAGATACCAGAGGTTTTCCTATATCAGATGATAGTTTTGGAAAAATGTATTAATAGGTCATATTCTGAACCCTTTGTATGACATGGATGTGTAATCATTTCTGGTTTTACCCACAGGCTATAGTATAGACATTTTCTCTCTCTCTCTCTCTCCCTCCCCCTCCCCCCCCATTACAGTTCCAGTAGTGCTTAACTCTGTGACCTTCACAGTTATCTCTGGGTATAACTTAAAATTGGATTTATTTTTTTCCTCAAAAGATACCTTGGGCTTCTTGTTTTCTCAACTTTTACCCTTAGACCCGGCCTCCATTATTTCCCACCCCTTTAGGTACCACCCTGAACTCTCCTCTACTTGATCTTCCCAAAATTACTATCTTTGAACTAGTACCCAGTTATATAATGGTGATTCCTTCAAATAAATTGTTTAGGAATGCAGAGGATGCACTTAATTTTGTGAATCCTCCTTAATCTGACTCTTTTTTTATTACATAAAAACGTATGATAGGTTCAAAAGAACTAATAACTGCTTATTAATGAAGGATGGGAAGTGAAAAAATTTGTGGTGTGACTGGCATGGAAGAATAATTGCCACTAGTGCCTCAATCTGTATCTTAATTTCTAGGCATCTAAAGGGTTAATTATATGCATTTTATTATTTTAATTATCTATCAGGCTCAGGTTGGCCGTTTAAGTTCAGGTGTTGGTCTCGATCTCACATGTTAGACCTAGAGTGGCGGGTTCGATACCCGCCCTGAGCAATGGAAATTTATTTAGTGACGGACTCATTAAATAAATTTCTTAGTTCCACCCTGGCTAGAAAAGGGTGGTAACCTGTAGGTAACACATCCCAATTAGCCATAGTAGCATAAAGTGACGTAAATAAATAATTAACTATGACTGCTGCTTCCAAATCCATGGATGGATCCACTATGGCTGCTGGGTAGAATCGATGAACATTTGAAGAAATGTTTCGAAAATCGCGTCATGAGTACGACCTCAATAGCTGATTTGATTCCTTGGGGGAAATCTGCTAAAAAGTGGAGAGCCCTTTACATTGCTCTCATACCACAATTTCAGATGTAATGCAGGTCAAACGTCTCAATTTCTGGTGAGCCAAAAAGTAAGATGATTGCATATATTTTATTTACCCCAAACTGTAGAGAGAAAAATAATTGTAGGAATTAGATTGGCACTTCTTATAATGAAAATCTATTTACTTCAATCACTATAAACAGATCATTGATAAATATGGCCATCGAGTCTTATCAAGTTTGAAGTTGGAACCATTTTGTAAATTATGAATTTAAAAAAAAAAATAGTTTTTATTTATTAGCTGGCTTAAAACAAAAGCTACCTAATATTGTTAAAATATAATCAATACTGAAGTATTAGCAGAACCAAATGATTTGTGGAAATCTACGAAAGTTAAGAAACTATAGCCAGTTTACCTTTGGTATGGACCTGGATTCACAATAGAATCAAATGTGATGAGCTCTTACAACTGGCATTAATAATATGCCTAGCACATTGACTATGTTATTTTCATAAAATTGTCTCACATAGGCAGAGGGTGTAGTAAAGGCATTTCAGTTCATATGTGACAGAATGACCGGAAAATGAGAACTTCAAAGATATCGACAGAGGCAAGAATAACAGAAATTTAAATTAGAAATTTTCATGCAAACTTTTAAATTTCTCATGGGCGAGTAACTGACTGCTAGTTATAAAGGTATGTTTTTTTCCTGTGAATTAGATTATAAGTTGCACTATGGATGGGCAAATTTCGAGGAACATAACTGCTGTCTCCAGCCTTTGAAATCTTGGTCTGTCCCCTGAAGCTTTTAGCTCCAGGATGACCATATATTGTATCATTTCCCTGCAGATATATAGGCTTTAGCATTCACAAGTTTTGTTTAATCGTCACCAGGCTCGATATTTAAGCATTTTATATAAAACTAAAGATCAAGTTCGTTAATGGCTAAAATAGGACCAGTGGGAGCATCTCTGGTATTATAAGTTGGATGGAAAAATTGTTTAGAAACCTATCTTGTTGTAAACATAACTATTCCTATAAATATTGTACTCATTTTTTCTCAATCTTGAATATTAACCCAGATATTTGCATTTGCTAGTTTTCAAGCTTGAGCAAAAGCCCACTCATATCATATTAACAATAAGCTGCTATACCATGAACCACTATGATTGAATTCTGAACAATATTTTTAGATCTTAGGATTCCAGGACTAACAGCAGTGTCAGTATCTTACAAGAATCACTGTATATAAAACCCGTCCTTTCCTCCTCCCAAGCAATTCTTATCCAACCTCCGTACGAATCACATTAATGTTGTCTTTGTGTTTACCAATAAAATATTTTTTTTTAAGTTCTAAGCGCGTTGTGAGATTTGATTGTCGTTAGTTCTGACCAGGAAATGGGGGGGGGGGTTCAAAAAATCTTCGTTTTTATGAGTCGTATCGAAAAATGTTTTAAGTCTAATCGTGTTAAACTATTGATGGTCTTCAATTGTTTTATAAATGTTTTCGTATCTTCAATATTAAGCGAGTTATTCCTAGTTTATTTTTTCAGCCTTCATTAAACCCGCACTAATCAAAGGATTTCTCTTAGAAATTGAAAATATATGGGAAGAAGAGATCATAGGGAGTCACATCATGACGTGGCAAATCTGTGTAGTTTATGCAGCCTCTGCATGAAAGGCTTTTTCCAGTTGCCTATGCTGCTTCTCGAGACATTTGTGCTGGGTATGAAAGCATCTGGTCCATTCGACGGGCTTGGCTTTTATGTTTTTAAACACTATATTGCTCTCTGTTGCCATCTCTTTCAATTGCTATTCAACTAGGAAACTGCAAGTGAACTCTCATGTGTAACGTTTCTTTGTGAATAGTTTTCCACAGCACCAGCTGTGATGTTTCTGCCAGTGTTCAACTAATTGTGGGCATATGTCATTGATTGTTTGGTGGTAACACCAGGTTCAAATTGTCCCGTTCTTCTCCTAGATGGGCTTATCGAAAGGGCGAAAAACCCGCATGACGTATGAGCGATGGTGGCAGTTAATCGCTCTAAATGGGGTCTACCCTTATGATTCAAATTGCCAATTTCCTAGTTTAAATAAAAAGTGGCCTTGTCTTAAGTCAGTGGTAACTTGACAATGAGTCATAAAACGCACACGACCCAGATTTAACTTAACAAACGTCAGTCAAGAAGAGGCTGCGTTAACTAAGTAGATTTCTCACTGCTAGTATAACATACTATTGACATTCTCTATTTAAAAACCCGACGAGTAAAAGGGGGGGTTGGTACTGATGGATTAAACCAAGAAAGCACGAATAACCTGCTTAATACTTGAGTTAAGAAAATATGCATCGAAAAACAATTGTAGACCATCAATAACATAACAAGATTGGTTCTATAACATTTTACGACCCGACTCATTATAACCGAGATATTTTCGAACCCCCTTCCCCCTAAAACGCTTAAATATTGAGTATGGTATATATCAAATAAACATTTTCCAGACACTCAAAATATTAATTGATAACGTCATCACACTACGACTTTGCATGTATCTCGCATAATAAACGTCTTTTGAAAACAATATTTGGTATTTAAGCTTAGAATTGTCTTTCATGATATAAATGCTTATTGTAAATATGACATGAGTAGGAGCAGGGTTTGCTTAAGGTTAAAAACTAAAAAATCCAAGTATCTCAGTTAATATTCATAATAGAGAATATAATAACGTTTATAGGTGGTTAAGTGTGCAATAAGATTGGTTATATACATTTTTTTGGTGACGAAGATAATTCGAATTATTAAAATCCACCCTACTCCTGCCCTACTTCAGACATTAATGAACTCAATCTTGAGTTTTACATAAAACGCTTATACGGGGTGTGGCTATTAAATAACGAGACTGACGCTGTAAAACATTTTATTTTTATTTCATACATTTTTACTTATTATCACCTTCAATATACACCCCTCCTTTATCCCTACAACGCTCCATGCGAACCTTCCATTGTTCGAAACAGTGCTGGAAGTCTTTTTCTGTCAGCTCCTTCAGGACGCGTGCCACTTTCTCTTTCACAGCTTCAACAGACTCAAATCTTGTTCCTTTTAATGCAGATTTCACCTTAGGAAACAGATAGAAGTCGCACGGAGCAAGATCCGGCGAATAAGGTGGATGGTCTAACACTGGGATGCTGAATTTGGCTAGAAACCTCTTAACAGACAATGCGGAATGAGCCGGTGCATTGTCTTGGTGGAGAACCCATGACTTGTCCTTCCACAATTCAGGTCGTTTTTCCTTATTCTTTCGCGGAGTTCAGCAAGAACGTGAAGGTAGTAATGTTGATTAATCGTTTGGCCTTCAGGAACCCAGTGAAGGTTCACAATCCCATGAATATCGAAAAAAACAATCAACATTGCTTTGAATTTTGATTTGCTCATTCGAGCTTTTTTGGCTCTCGGTGAAGATGGGCTCTTCCAGTGCATGGATTGGCGCTTTGTTTCAGGATCATACATAAAAAACCATGATTCGTCACATGTTATTATCCTTTCCAGTAAGTTTGGGTCATTTTCAATGGCATTCAAAGTGTCAGTACAAACATTTTTGCGAGCTTCCAGTTGTTCAAATGTGAGAATTTTAGGCACCATTTTGGCACACACCTTTTGCATGTTAAAATTGTTATGTAATATTTGCCGTACGGATTCTTTATCAATTCGTACAGTTTCAGCAATCGCACGAATACTTAACCGACGGTCAGATCGAATCAGATTACCGATTTTTTCGATATTAGCAGATTTCCCTTAAGGGAAATCAGCTATTGAGGTCGTACTCATGACGCGATTTTCGAAAAATTTCTTCAAATGTCCATCGATCCTACCCAGGAGATGACGAAAATGAGGTCCGTTCAAAACTATATATATATATATATATATATATATATATATATATATATATATATTTGTCTGTTAACACTCTAGCGGTCGCAATTTTTGTTTAATCGTCACCAAACTCGGTATTTAATCGTTTCATGTAAAAAGGAAGATCAAGTTCGTTAACGGCTGAAATCGGACCAGTGGGAGGGGGGGTTTAGAGGGGGGATTTTCAAAAATTCGAAATATCTCCGTTATTATGCATCGGATCGTAAAATTGTATAGAACCAATCTTATTGCAAATTAAATTTACTATAAATAATGTTATATACATTTATTCTGTATCTTGAATATTAACCGAGATATTTGCATTTGTATTCTTTGTGTGGTCGCCAGTAGGCTATATTCGGACTTTCCGCCGAGAGCTCTGGTGGCCATTTCCATAACTATTCGTCCCTCGTGAATAGGTTTAGAGGTTAGGTTAACTGTTTTTTGGGGCTAGAAACTACTGGGTTATTACGCCCTAAATAATGTTTTAGGTTTAGAGGTTTCTTACTACTACAGTTGTTATTAGGCAGATTTCTCTATTGTAAAACTTCACGTGGGAAATCTGCTTAGTTTACGCAGCCCCTGCGTGACGGACTTTTGTCATCCGTTTTCGACGTAGAAGGGCGATCCGGGCGTGAATCATCTTGAACGTCTTCTCGGCCATCTTGAAAACGCTTAAACCACTCAAAAACACGTGCACGCGATAAACATTCATTGCCATACACTTTTTCAATAAATTATAAGTTTCAGTAGTGGTTTTTCCAAGTTTCACATGAAATTTCACAACAATTCATTGATCTACTGTTACACCTAACATTTTTCCGGCGAAACAAAAAAACAACTCTAATGCGAACGAAGGCTACGGCTGTACTGATTTGTTTACAGAAGCGAGAGGCACTATATTCGAAAGAGGAAGATTCACGATAATAGCTGTTAGTTGCTGGCGTTTGACGCATGCGCACTTCTTCTGTAGCAGCGTCAGTCTCGTTATTTAATAGCCACACCCCGTATATCGATTTGGGCAATGATAAGACTAAAATGGCGTCTGATAAAGTGGTAACTCAATTTCGTTACCTTTATTTGTTTATTTTTATTTACGTCTACTTTATGCTACTATGGCTAATCGGGACGGGCTATCTACAGGTTACCACCCTTTTCTACCCAGGGTGGGTCTAAGGAGTTTATTTAATGAGTCGGTTACTTAATAAATTTCTACTGCCCAGGGCGGGAATCGAACCCGCCACTCTAGGTTTATTTTCGTTATCTCCTAGGTAGGATTGATGGACAATAATGAAATTTGTCTTAACTCGCATTATGTCTTAAGATATTCCTTAAGGGAAATATGCTAAAAGGCTTTTTCAAGGGATCACTCATAGTCATGATCATATATAGGTATCAACCCCACTGGTAGTAATGGCTCTAACGCCTTAGGTCGGTTTATGCTGCCATTGGCTTCTCAGTCAGTAAAGAAGTGTAGCACGTTAACATCCCTTCTAAAGCATTCGTAGAAAAAGGAGATACAATAGGTAAGTCATCTCATTTCTATCAACCTTTGATTAATAGGACAGGCGAGACTTTATACTCTGCGAGAAAAACGCCACACCTGTATAATTTTCAAAACTTATATTTAATTAAATATTTCTTCAAATAACGAAAGCCAATTTGACACGATAACTACTCAATATCACATTTTTGAATTTTGAGGGGAAAATGTAATTATAAATTCCTATGACATAATGCATGAATATGAACTACTTAGCTTCTTTTACTTCAGTGACACAACACTGAATTCTGCCAGTAGTGAGTCGTTCGTGATTGCTTGATAGTTGTAGTGTAAATGGAATTTGATTTTTTATTTAAAAATTAGGTGATTATTAAATGATTTGGAATGTTAAGTGGTATACACTTATTTATTTAAAATGCTGCTAGATTACTGTAGTAGATGCCTCCAAAATTCAGTCAGAATTCCTCTTTTGAGGGCTGGTTTTTACATTAAGCCTTGTTGCATAAACTTGAATAAGACTTTAGTTAAGAAATTATCTGGCATTTCTGCTCCCCACAGAAGTGCAATTTTTAGTAAGCAGTATTCATCTATAAATGCTAAGGTAAATGATGATATTTGATATTTCTATATGATTTACATATATAGGCACATTTCCTTTTTTACAATAATTATATAATGAAATAACAGACTGTGATTTGTAGCACACATGCAAAAAGAAAAACCTTTATAAATTTCATTAGTAAGTATTTCTGTTTATTTTATTATTAACTTCGTCGGATGCAATTGTGAAGTGCACTTATGGCATATTTCTAATGAAGGCATTCTTATGCTCTTGGTTTTTATTTATTTTTTGGGAAATTTTGAATAGATTTAACCCTTTTTTCCTACCATATCAAACTAAATACGCAATGTCTATACTCATTTTGCCATTCAGAATTTAAACCAGAGATAAATACATAAGAATGACAATAAGCATCATCGGGAGACATTTATTTTAATCTCTTAAGATTACTATTTTTGAAGCAAATTATTGGTTCAAAAATGCTAATCTTAGGAGGCCACAATGAATATTATGTCAAAATAAGCTAGTCCACATGATGATCATAAAGAATTTATAATCATTTATAATGAAAGGTCTTAGTTGATCATAAAATATTAACACAAATAAATGTATTTTTTTATTTGACTTAAGGCTTATACAAGTTCCGATAAAAATATATCTCCTTGTCTTAAGTCTTAGTAAATCGTAGAGTTTTCGTGGTTTTGAATTCATTAATGTTTTTGCTCTTAATTTATTTCATAATTTATAGTGAGTGGAATTCACCTGACAATATAACCCTCCTTACACTATCATAAAATTGAGGAGAGTTAGCGAAGAGATGATGTGGATCAGTATCATAGTTATATAATTTCTAAAGTTTTTGGTCTACTAAAGAAGAAATATTCTGCAATTCGCCTTAAACAGATTCATTTCTAGGCATTACTAGTATCCATTTACTCTTGGATTTGATCGTATAGAATATGAAAAGAAGTTTTAAGCTACTATAATTTGGGCAATTAAATATATTTGCTTGATCCAATCCTTTTTAATTCAGAATTTTCCCCTACAGCCTCCCTCAGAAATCCATGGCTCTAAGCAAATAAAAGAGGGAAAAAATAAAAGTTTTGGGTTTGATTCCTGCATGGGGAATAAGAATTTATTACTGTCAAGCTCGCTAAACGAAATTATTAGCCGTACTCTGACTAGAAAAGGCTTGGTACCCCATCAAATTATGTATGAAGTGGATGTTAATAAATAACAAGATTTTATTTTTATTTTGGTGACGGGAAATTTATGTAACCTTGTTTGTTTCAACTCTCTCAATAATATCATGATTACTTCCTTTTCTCTCATTGTGAAGAAACCCAGGGTGTCCGAAACAGAATGTAACAAATATAATATAATATACATATAATCATATTATAATTCAGTAGTTATTCAGTAACTAAATAAGTGTTTAATAAGAATACAAGAAAGCACATTGAAATTGTTACAATTTCCATGAGTATCTCAGGCTCTATGCACTATTGAATTTTCATTTGTGCTGATGAGAGTCTTAGTCTTAGTGTTTAATAGGTATAATATTTACCTTCCAATATTTGATACCCTTGTTGTACAGAAACTTGGAGAGTTCTGGGTTTTATTATATTTGTTCATATATTGACCAATATGTGTTTTTTCAGAATATAAAAATTCTTAGAAGAGAATACAGAGCTATCTGCTCCATTTTTCATAATGGAGGTCTCCCATATCGACAGCAGGCAATTCTTCTGAGAAACCTTCACTCCTCCATTCCCAATAGGCAACAGGAGCCCCCGAGAGACAATAAGAATAAAAAGGATGATGAGAATGAAAAAATGTCCGCACTCGTTGCTAAAGCATTCCTTTGGATGCTCACTGCCTATCTGATTGTGGCTACAATTACACTTTTTGTTCCGAGCAGTAGTCAACCTGAAGTTAGTTTCCTATTTTATTTGAATTGTCAGTTGATTATATTGAGGGACATTGACTGATATAATTTTTGTAGATTGTGAGGTATGTCTCATGGAATGAATTCCTACATCATATGCTTGCGAAAGGGGAAGTAGAAGAAATCATTGTTCGTCCTGATTTGGACATGGTTACTATATTTCTTCATGAAGGTGCAGTTATTAAAGGGAGAAGGGTAAGACAAATATTTTAACTTTTTTTTTTCCTTTTGATAATGACAATCTCTATCCTCTGTGCAATTGGCTATTTTTAATTAAAATTAGATTTTTAATGTGTCCAGAAATGGATCAGTAATTTTATTTTGTCACTTTGGTTATCTATTTTTTTTAGCAAATTTCCCTTGGGACAAATTGGGTTCACGGAGGTTCAAAATGGACATTTCAGCTCTTTGGTTTTGAAAACAAAGGTTTTTGCAATTACAAACTTCCTTTTCTTGCTACAAGGTAGTAAACACTTGTCAAACCATAAGTTACCCTAGTTCCTAAGATGATGAAATTTAAAAATAAAACCTCAATTATTTTCACATTGTTTTTATTAGCAGCCACTAGTTTCTGTGTAGTATATTTGTTCACTCGGAGAGAGAAAACGACGTCCAATTCTTCATAAAAATTTTTTTATTTCAGCGCTAAGTGCTTTTGAAGACTATTGTCTCCATCTTCAGAGCTACACATGAAAAACAATAACATCAATAACATCTCTATACATTACAACAGGATCATTAATCATATTAATATCAATAAATAAAAACACAAAGTAAATATCTAAGAGAAATGAACATAATAAATGTACTTAAGTCAAATCCTAAAATAAAATATGGAGAGTGAGAGATCTATTGAGGTACAGCTAAAAAATATATTACTGACCTACTTGCATGCGCTCATTGGGAAAGACAGAAAGCGACTAGCTGGTGCACAGGAGATAACATTGAGGTCCCATACCCCCACCATTGCAGACTTATAGCAATCGGTCTTCTTGTTCAAAGAGCTACTACCAATAAGCTTCTTATTCAACACAATCTCCAGACCCTCCAGTGCACTTAGTTTTTTACCTTTCTTGGTCTCATGTAATAAACACACTTCATGGGCTCCTTCACTATGGCCTTCTTGTTCTTGATGGCAGAAAAATCCCGAATCTGAGCGATAACCATGTTCTCTCTTCTTCTCATATTTGTTCAATTTTATTTTACAGGTTGAGCATAGTACTTTCCATATGAATATTGTAGATATGGCAAAGTTTGAGGAGAAACTGCGAGAAGCAGAGAAACAACTTGGGATCAGCCCTGGTCAGGGTGTGCACGTAATTTATGAAAGAGGTTCTGACACAGCGGGAAAACTCCTAGCGTCCATCATTATCGCTAGTGTTCTCATCTCTCTTCTCTCGAGAGCTCGTAACGTCAAGAATCCACTATCCATAGATAGGTTTGTAAGTATTTTTAATATATAATAGATTTCTTGGAGATAATTTGTTATTCATTTATTAACATCCACTTTGTGCTACCAAAGCTTATTGTGACGAATTATCTACAGGTTACTACCCTTTCTAGCCAGGGAGAGACTAAAGATTTCATTTAGTGAGTTCATTACTAAATAAATTTCTTTTGCCCTAGTGAGAATTGAATTCACGACTCTAGGTTTGCATTTAAGTGAGATTAAGACCAACTCACATGGCTGACCTGAACCCCTTGGAGATTATTGACCAATGACATTTTTAGTCTGATTTTCAAAATCTATGATTTAGTAATAGTAATATTATTTGATTCTCGTATGGAAACCTTGGATTCAAATCCATAAATGTTTTGTGGAAGTTTATTTTGATTTAAAAAAATGTATTTTAATATATATCGCTAGGAGGCAACAGTCAAATTTTAAAAACACTTTGTACTTCCAGTCCACTTTATTATGTATTTGTTCTACATTTTTGTGTTTTCTGTAACAACTTAAAGAAACATAATCCTAGACTAAAAAAACAGGTGAGCCCAGGGAAAGATCCTTTCTCTAGGCCTGCGCTTAATCGAGACTGATAAGATATTAATAAATGCACTATTTAAATGTCATATGTTTTATTTTTATTTACTTGATCCAAAATTTTGACGTTATCGAAATCAAACTGATGAGTTTAAGTCCATGGTCAGTAAGAGAAGTTTTATTGTTGTTGTATTAGAATGTTGTGTAAGTCTCTTTTTTTTATCAGTGGCGTGGATTCCACTATGTAAGCCTTGTCACAATTTAAAAAGTTTATTTGATAAACACTGTATTTTAATTCTCTTTATTTTAAAGCGTCCTTCTCTTTACTAAAAATGTTTTTAATTTTATCATTGTATGTCCAAGCAATATTTCCTATGCTGATTTTTCGGATTTCATTTTAAATTATGAGATTATAATGAAAAGTTAAGTATCGTGTGCTTCTTTCACTGACTTCTTATAATCAACTCCTGCCTTTTGCTAATCTAAGATGTGCTTATTAATGCTTATTTTCATGTTGTCAAAACCATTTGTATTTTGTTATCTTTTAAGAAAAATATTGTCTATTTTTAACTGTTGAAGTTTATAATACCCGAAGACTTTGCTTGTAATATTGACAAGGACTGTGGAAGTCTATGAGTATATGTTGAAGCTTTCTTTTCTTGGTGGGACTATGTCGTTTCTCATCTTGTTCACGTGTCAAATTTGAGTAATCAAATTTTCACTTCAGTTGTCCTGAATCACTGACATTTTCAGGAATGTCTTTATTTCCTTCATTTATAATTACCCTCTGGTGTTATCATATACCCCCTATTATTATATAACACCCTTTTTCTTTTTAAAAATCCTCCACTCTCCTCTTAAAAATTTCTTCACAAAACCAAATACTCCCAGATCATATTGAGTTTTACTTACTTTGTTACTAATTCCCTATTCTTTTTATAATAAATCTTTTTCTCTGCTTTTATTATTTATACTTTAATGCTTTCACTTAGATAACCATTTTCTTTGAATATAGTTCTTAATTATTTAACATTTTGCTATAATATATTGGAGGCTCTAATATCAAGGGGAGTGAGTATTTAAATTTCTTGTTTTCAACAAGAATGTTTGAGCCTAGTCTTTATGTTTAGATAATTTTATTCAGTCAACTGTAACATTATTAAAGAATGAAGAATGAAATTCTCTGGTAGGCATATCCAGACTATTATATAATATTTTTACTTCTATTTTTAGTCACAGCTTAGTCGAGCAAAGTTCACTTTGATCGATCCAGTAGATGGTCAAGGAAGGGGTGTGAAGTTCTCTGACGTTGCTGGACTGAAAGAAGTCAAAACCGAAGTTATGGAAATAGTTGACTACCTAAAAAGGCCAGAGTATTATAAGGAACTTGGTGCAAAGGTAAAATTCCTAATGCTATCTTGATACATTTAAAAATGTTTAAGTTAGATTCTTGTGGAAATAAAATGCATACAGAAATAAGACATGGTTAATATATGATCATGTATAATATAGGCATGACTAGGAATATTCATGTGCTCTGTGTTTTGATCTTTACCATGCTTAGTATATTTGAGCAAATTAGTTCCTTTTTATAAATAATCTGTTTATAATTTTTATTTTTAAATGTAATCACATATTTAAAAAGATTAACAAGCCAGTCGTGATTCTGTTTCGATCACAACTTATTTCTGAGTGTTGAACCTTTAATTGCAATACAGTCAAAACAGTAGTTATCCCAGTTTTCACATCTCATTGAACTTGAAGAGTCCTGAAAATAGGCCAAAATTATGTATCCAAGTGGAATTGTTAAACATCTATTACACCTTTAAATTATTAAGGTAAACTTTATTCATAAACATTAACTATTTCGGATTAAATTAATGGTGTTTAGATACCTAAGGGAGCACTTCTTCTTGGGCCTCCAGGGTGTGGGAAAACATTGCTTGCTAAGGCAGTAGCAACCGAAGCGAAAGTACCGTTTCTATCGATGAACGGATCAGAGTTCATCGAAATGATTGGAGGGCTTGGTGCTGCAAGAGTCAGGTAATTAGGATCAATCTCAAAATGTTTTGTTATAATTAAGTTGTTATTGTATTATCTACATAAATCAAATTCTAAGGGAATAATTTTTGTTCATTTTAGACCATTTTAAAAACAATGCCATCAAAATTGAAAATCTTGCCTGACTGTCTGCCCGTTTGTTACTCAGTCACTCAAGAACAGCTCAAAAGATTTCTGTGTAATTTTATATTTGTGAGTCAACTATCCCAAGGCACAACATAGGATATATGAGTGAATTTAAATTTTCAATTAGGAGTGGCTGTTTACTTTGACATAAAAATAAATATTCTTCATTATCGGAGGGGGGGGGTGGGGGTGGAAAGAACAAAAGAAAAAAATTGTGTTTAGAATAATGATTTCAGGCCTAAAACATTATTTACATTTATGAATTTTGAAGTTTTGACTTCCAGCTTTCATGCGCTTTATTCCTGTTCTATATTATACTTTTCTACCACCCTCAGGAGTGGGGGTTTACTTCTATGTCAAAATATAAATTTGAAAGTATCTTTATTAATATTAATTTTATTGAAAAAATGTAAAGATCGGATTGTGTTTAGAATCTATTTTCTAGTATTAAAACGTTATTTATATTTATGAATTCAAATATGTTAATTCTGACATTCGGTCACTAAATGGGATTTATTAGTGTTTCTTGATAGTGCCTGGATAGATTTGTGAAGTTTATTATTTATCAGGGACATGATCAGGAGGCAAATATATAATGCATGATATGGCTAGTATTTTTCAAATACTCCCTCATATATTCATAAAATGTTATGTTATTTTCTTGGAAACAAAAGAAGGCAAGAGGAGTATTAAGATCATAATTGATATTTAGTGGCTTCCTGTTGTCTTCTGCATTTGAATATCCTTAGGATAAATAGAGGTTTCCACAGTCATAATTGCCAGAGAACCATATCTCAGTAGCATCCTTAAGCCGATCAATGATAGGGGTTAGCCTCTATTGGTCCCAAAGTGGATTAATTTAGTGTCCCCAATTAGTGGATAGTCTCATAGAGAATGCAGGAAAAACCACTGTAATTGCTTTAGGTACTCTTTAAATGTTTGTTTGCTTAAAAATTGGGACTAACTGCAATGAAAAACAGTTAACAGATGTAAGATCCAACAAGCCTTAAGATACATCAGCATATTATATGATTTTCATCTCAGTTTACTTCGTGGTTATTAAATTGCTGTGTAAAATATTTACCTGTCTAGGAATATTCTGGCACATGTGCTAGGACATATTAACCTTATGTATATATTTGAAAATTGCATCATGGGTAAGACCTCAATAACGGATTTCACTGAAGGAAAATCTGCTAATTGTAAAGGCCTAAAATTAATCTAATCTTACACTACTAAATGGTGATGTGACGGAGACTCCTAAGCACATTTTGCTTGAATGCGGAATCCTGGAAAATTTAAGATTCAGGTACTTTGGGCATGATGGCTTTGTAAGAAGTACCTTGACTTTATAAAGAAAATAAAGACATTATAATTGAGATTTTAGACTTGCACGACAGGACCTCCTGTCAGACAGGGGGAAGAAAGCCATCTAATATCTAATCTACCCTTCTAAATAATACAAATTCAATCTGAAAAACAATAGTGAAGCCTACTATATAATTCATGATTCATTATGGATTGGAGTGTAGGTAGAGGTAAAATGAAAAATTGAATTATTGCTCATGTGCAATATACATTGTTTTTTTGTTTTTTTTAAATTTTTATTTTTAGGGATCTTTTTAAAGAAGGGAGGAAGAGAGCTCCATGCATTATATATATTGATGAAATAGATGCGATGGGAAAGAAGCGGAGTGGTGGGGCCGGCCCCCTAGACAGCTCCACGGGCGAAGGAGAACAAACCCTCAATCAGCTTCTTGTAGAAATGGATGGAATGGCATCAAAGGAAGGTGTATTGATGCTTGCTTCCACTAATAGAGCTGATGTTCTGGATAAGGTTAGTTTTGTTTGCTATTAGTTTTATATACTTTAATGTCTTCTAAACTGACCCTTCAAACTCTAAAATATAATATTCAATATATTTTCCAATGTGTTTTCTTTAATCATTGGCAAACTCGAAATTTATATGATTTATGTATGTCTGAAGATTAAGTTCGTTAATAGCTGAAAATGGACCAGGAGGAGGGGTGGGGTTTAGAAGGGGGAATAAAAAATACAAAATATCTCCGTTATTGAGTTGGAAAAAACAATGTTATATGACCAATCTTGATACAAAATTAATCTATATATATATATAAAATTGTAACCTCTGTCTGTACATTGATTTTTTTCGCGAAATTTCACGATAACTTTTCGTTTCACATGTCATAGACACCATAACTGCATTTTGTTTCTTTCGTGTATGTATGTTTGTTTGTTTGTTTGTTTGTTTGTTTGTTTGTTTGTTACCTTTTCACGCATAAACGGCTGAACCGAATTTTATGAAACTTGGTATGTATATTACTACTAACCCAACTTAGACTTTAGGCTATGTTAATATTCTCTGAGATGAACAGAAGTGGGGGTTATAAGGGAGGCCTGAAATTAAAAATAGTGATATTTCGTTTCCTATTGAATTTTCGGCAGTTAGAAACATAACAAAAGTTGTTTAATTTGTTATTTAGAGTAACTTTTGTTATTTACACTTTTGTCGTATACCTAAGTATAAAGGCGTTATACGCCAAAAAGTGATAGCAGAAGTCAACAATTTTATTTAGCACAAAAGACTCAACCGAAGTAAACCAAACTCGGTATGTGAATTAGCACTAACGTCTTCCTTATAATAAGCCATTCTAACATTTCTAGGGACGGGCAGGAGTGGGGGTTATAAGGGAGGCCTGAAATTAAAAATAGTAATATTTCGTTTCCTATTGGGGTTTTGGTAAATATGCACATAACAAAAGTTGTTTATTTTGGTATTTAGAGAAACTTTTGTCATATACACTTTTGTCGTATACCTAATTATAAAGGCGTTATACGCCAAAAAGTGATAGCAGAAGTCAACAATTTTATTTGGCACAAAGGACTCAACCGAACTAAACCAAACTCGGTATGTGAATTAGCACTAACGTCTTCCTTATAATAAGCCATACTAACATTTATAGGGACGGGCAGGAGTGGGGGTTATAAGGGGCCCTGAAATTAAAAATAGTGATATTTCGTCTCTTATTGGGGTTTCGGCAAATATGCACATAACAAAGTTATTTATTGTATTATTTAGTGAAATTTGCTCAACAATTCTTTGGAACTACAAGGTACCTCAGCGGGAAAAATTAATTCAAATGTATGTTAATATTTACTGCTTAATAATTCAAATCTATGCATAATGCACAGGAAACGGGAAATATGACAATATGGAGAACAGTAAAGTCTTACATAAAAAAATAATTTTATTATTAACAAATCCACAGAAACGACGGGTATTTAAACTAAACACTGGGACGGGTAAATGTCAAAATATTGTGCAAAGTAAAGCCTTGCCAAAAAAATCCACCATCACCATTCAGCCTCAAATGAATTCCCGAGCGAAGCCGGGTATCTGAGCTAGTATATATATATATATATATATATATATATATATATATATATATATATATATATATATATATATAAAAATTGTAACCTCTGTCTGTACATTGATTTTTTTCGCGAAATTTCACGATAACTTTTTGTTTCACATGTCATAGACACCATATCTGCATTTTGTTTCTTTTGTGTATGTTTGTTTGTTTGTTTGTTACCTTTTCACGCATAAACGGCTGAACCGAATTTTATGAAACTTAGTATGTATATTACTACTAACCCAACTTAGACTTTAGGCTATATTAATATCCTCTGAGACGAACAGGAGTGGGGGTTATAAGGGAAGCCTGAAATTAAAAATAGCAATATTTCGATTCCTATTGGTTTTTCGGCAAATATAAACATAACAAAAGTTGTTTATTTTGTTATTTAGAGTAACTTTTGTTATTTACACTTTTTTCGTATACCGAATTATAAACGAGATATACCCAAAAACCTATAACGAATGTGAACAATTTTATTTGAGACGAAAGACCCAACCGAAATGAATAAAACTCGGTATGTGTATTAGCACTAACGCTTTCATTATAATAAGCCATACTAACATTTCTAGGGATGGGCAGGAGTGGGGGTTGTAAGTGAGGCCTGAATTTAAAATAGCGGTATTTTGTTTTCTATTCGTTTTTCGGCAAATATGAACCTAACAAAAGTTGTTTATTTTGTTGTTTAGAGTGACTTTTGTGATATTCATTTTTACTTTTACGAACAAAGTATAAACGAGATATATACTATAAACTAAAGCGGGAGTCAACTATTTTATTGGGCGCTAACGATTGAACCGAACTTAACAAAACTTGGTATGTCAATTAGCATTAATTCTCCCATGATTATAAGCTATATTAAAATTTTTAGGTTCGAACGGGAGTGGGAGTTATAAGGGAGGCCTGAAGTAAAAATTCACGATATTTCATTTTCTATTTGTTTTTCGGCAAAGGTGCACAAAACAAAAGTTGTTTACTTTGTTATTTAGTGCAACTTTTGTTTCATTCACTTATGTCGTAAAATGAAGTAAATACGGGATATAAGCTAAATCTATAGCGGGAGTGGACGATTTTATTAGTACTTATTTAAATAAGTTTATAACACTTAAGTGTTTTTAATATAGGCATATTATGACAAATGATGTTATGTTTTAGCCTTATCTATTTCGGTTATTTAGTTCTAAGCATGATTCGGATTAGTGAGGTTATAAATCTCCCCCCCCCCCTCATTTATTTATTTCCCCTAGAAAATAACTTTATTATTTATTTCCCCTAGAAAATAACTTTATTATTTATTTCCCCTAGAAAATAACTTTATTATTTATTTCCCCTAGAAAATAACTTTATTATTTATTTCCAATAAAAATTTAAACTATAAGAGCATTTCCATTATTTAATTTGTATAATGTATAATTAAAAAAAAATCGTGCTGAATTTCCTCAAGGAGTGATAGGGGAAGTAGTAGGGAATCAAACTCTTTGATTTTGGTTATATACTATCTTATTTCTGATATCTTCTTGAAACAAATATGTACTATCATAACAATTAAACGTTAATGTCATTATGACAAAAGACAAAATGCTCTTAAACTCGATATGATTGTTTAAAGTATTACTTAGGTTGCAGGGACGGCTACGATCTCTTCCCCTCGACTAGCTTTTTGAATATAATTGAAATTATTTTTAGGGTAACACTTATTTAATGCCATCAGGTAGATAAATTATTACAATAAAATTTTGAATTAATAATTTAAGGAGAAGAGTGTGGATAGCTCTAATGCGAGAGCGGAAATAGACGGAGGCTAATAGAGTTAATTGAGTTTACTAATTTCCTGTGAAATGCTGGGCATTACGGGAAGTGATTACCACTGAGATCTACTATTATGAATATAACCTTACGTGCTAAACTATGCTTAAACTATATGTGCTCGGATTGGTTTTTGACAGGAAATAAGATTCATTATAAACGATATTTAATTGTAATAAATACTATCCATGATTATGGTTTGAAGTATTCAAAAAGGTGAGTTAAAAAATGGCAAGGGATAGATTAGAACACATTTTTATTTATTCTTCAAATATAAAATTTCTCATTTATAAGTCGCCTGCGACGGAAGTGTAGTAGAAAACATTGAAGCCTTGCCCAAAAAAATACTATCATCATTCAGCGTGAAATGATTTCCCGAGCGAAGCCGGGTACCTTAGCTAGTTTTCTATAAACTCAAATTCTTTTTTTTTTCCATTATATTTTTACACTATCTCAGATACCCGGCTTCGCCTGGGATTTCATTTGAGGCTGAATGGTGATGGTATTTTTTTGGCAAGGCTTTACTTTGCACAATGTTTTGACATTTACCCTTCCCAGTGTTTAAGGTTAATACCCGTCGTTTCTGTGGATTTGTTAATAATAAAATTAATTTTTTATGTAAGACTTCACTGTCCTTCATATTTCCCGTTTCCTGTGCATTATGCATAGATTTAAATTATTAAGGACAAAATATTAACATACATTTGAATTAATTTTTGCCGGTGAGATACGTGATAGTTCATATTGAGAAGAATTGTTGAGCAACTTTTTCTAAATAACAAAATAAACAACTTTTGTTACGTGCATATTTACCGAAACCCCAATAGGAAACGAAATACCGCTATTTTTAATTTCAGACCTCCCTTACAAACCCCCACTCTTGTCCGTCCCTAGAAATGTTAGTATGGCTTATTATAAGAAAGGCGTTAGTGCTAACTCACAAACCGAATTTTGTTAAATTCGGTTCAACTGTTAGAGCCCAATATAATAGTTGGCTCCCGCTTTAGTTTTTGATGTATATCTCTTGATTTGATGTTTTTGATGTATACTTTGTTATAAAACAAAAGTGAATATAATAAAAGTTACTCTAAATAACACTATAAACAACTTTTGTTATATGCACATTTTCCGAAAAACCAAAAGCAAACGAAATATTGCTATTTTTAATTTCAGGCCTCCCTTATAACCCCCACTCCTGCCCATCCCTAGAGATGTTAGTATGGTTTATTATAAGGAATGCGTTGGTGCTAAATCACATACCGAGTTTGGTTTAGTTCAGTTGAGTTTTTTGTGCCAAATAAAATTGTTGACTTCCGCAGTAGTTTTTAACGTATAACTCATTTATACTTAGGTATATGACAAAAGTGTATATAAAAAAAGTTACTCCAAATAACAAAATAAACAACTTTCGTTATTTGCATAATTACCGAAAATGCAATAGGGAACAAAATATCGCTATTTTTAATTTCAGCCCTCCCTTATAATCCACACTCCTGTTCGTCTCAGAGAATATTAACATAGCCTAAAGTCTAAGTTGGGTTAGTAGTAATATACATACCAAGTTTCATAAAATTCTGTTCAGTCGTTTATGCGTGAAAAGGTAACAAACAAACAGACACGAAAGAAACAAAATGCAGTTATGGTGTCTATGACATGTGAAACGAAAAGTTATCGTGAAATTTCGCGAAAGAAATCAATGTACAGACAGAGGTTACAATTTTGTATATATATATAGAGAGAGAGAGAGAGAGAGAGAGAGAGAGAGAGATTTACATTGAACAAGTTATTATTGTTTTGAAGCCTTCAGGCCATTGGTTCTCTCCTTCAAAGCTACCAATGAACAAAAACCAACAAGTGTAAGAAAATTGTGAAAAATAGTGAAATCAATTTTTTTAACAATAACCATAAATATAATTTTTTTTTAAATGTAACATGTGACAATGACAAAAGGAGAGGGGAGTTAGATATAAAAGCTATATCAAGATATTAAAACGTTAGATATGGTACATAGCAATTGTAGTAGAAGAGGAGCAGGGAGCAAAATAACTACTGCATTCAGTACAAATTACATCTTGAATGAGGATAGGGCAAGGGCAGGTAGGGGTGGAAAGGGTTCAGGGAAAACCTAAAGGAAGGAAGATTATTGAGCCTGTAATATTTTCAAGATGTTTGCATATGTGGGAGATATTTTTTGTTTGACTGTTTTGTATTTTATGCTATTGGGTTCTATGTTAATGTGAAAGGTTTCAGAAATGAGGTGTCTATGGTGATTTTGTTGTGTGTCTATATGGTCTAATCCACTATTATTACTGGCTAGTACATAGGACCTACTTACTCAGGGCGTCTTTTAAATTTTCATTCAGCAAACACATTCCACCAAAAATGAAATGTGGCAAAAAATCTTATACACAGAGTCTTCACCATATCCCATCCTCAATTCCATTCCATAAATATTATTAACATAACAAACCATTGTTAAAAAATTCGATTTCACTATTTTTCAAAAATTTCTTACACATTTGGTTTTAGCAGATTTCCTTTAAGGGAAATCAGCTATTGAGGTCGTACTCATGACGCGAATTTCGAAAAATTTATTCAAATGTCCATCGATCCTACCCAGGAAATGAAAATGAGGTCCGTTCAAAATTATACATACATATATATATATATATATATATATATATATATATATATATATATATATATATATATACTAGCAAACCCGGCGAACTCCGTTTCGCCACCAGATGGCTTCGTTTTATGTAACAGTTTGTTTGGTGATTAAAAGATTAAGACAATTTTTTTTGTTTGTTTTATATTTGAAAAGGAAAAATTTGATTTCATTTCACAACAGTAATGAATTCATTTCGATTACAAAAATGAAGTGTTATTTAGTTGAACTTCTCTAAGTAAATGAAAGTGAATCCAAAGTAAATACTGAATCGAAGCGTTATACGTGTCCGCAAATTATCCGTTTCATTGAAGTGCTCTTTGGTAAACCTCATTTTTTGTTTTTTGGTCTGACGTTAACACAAACAAAGCGGATGGTTTCCCAACTCGTGAACACGCAACGTATAACTGCCCATGTGAAAAACAATGATTTTCTAAATTTATCCCGCAAACACTAAGCGATTGGCCTTGCGACTTGTTAATTGTCATTGCGAACGCAAAGCGAACTGGTAATTGCAATCGTTTGAAGTCAAACGGAAGATCAGTCGGAATCATTGGTATTCGAGGAATACATACATTTTCACCTGCGTACTTTCCGTTAATAATGGTTGCCTCAATCAAATTCGGCATAAGTCTTTTTACCAAAAGTCGAGTACCGTTGCAAAGTCGCGGTGGATTCAAATTACGCAATATCATAATAACTGTACCAACTTTGAGTTGCAAGTTATGTGGTGGAAATCCTGGTAACTCCAGAGAGTTCAAAAACTCCGTTGGATAATTTACTACATCATCAGGATTTGTTATGGAATCAACGGATTTGTATGTCACCAAATCGCCAGCAATTTTTGATTGAATGGTGAAATTCAGTGCGTGTACATCATTATTCTTTGCGGCAAGAATTGCTCGTTGACTTAACCAAGCATAATTCTGATAATTCTCACTAATGTTTGGGAAAACATTTTCAATAAGAGCTAATTGAGAGTCTACTAGTCGGCAAAAGTCGTTGGTAAGATAATTAATCCAGATGTCGCATCAACTGGGACTTTTCCATTTCCCACAGCTAACAATTGTTTGGAAAATTGTGCAGCACTTTGATCATTTTGAAGTTGACCTATCATATTAGTGGTTAGCGATAATGTTTTTACGTTATTCCATTAAGGTGATGCCTTCAGGCAAGGATTCAATTCATCTGCAGGCGTTCCACGGGGAATTACTGGCAACGTCTGCCTGAAATCGCCTGCCAACAATATCATCAAGCCACCAAAGATGTTGTTATTTCGCCGAAGATCCTTCAGTGTGAAGTTAAGTGCTTCAAGTGATTTCTTATGTGCCATTGTGCACTCATCCCAAACAATGAGCTGCATTGCATCAACAATTTTCCCATTGCACTGGATCGGGAAATATTGCATGTTGGAGTATCAATTGTGATTAAATTGAGTGGCAACTTAAGCGCAGAATGTGCAGTACGACCGCCATCTAGAAGAGTCGCCGCAATTCCAGATGATGCTAACGCCAAAGCTATGTCACATCTTGATCGAATAGTGGCCAAAATCAATGAAATGACAAATGTTTTCCCTGTTCCTCCAAGTGCGTCCAGGAAGAATAGACCACCAGTATTATTGTCCACTGCTTGCATTAATGTTTCGTATACTTGTTTTTGCTGTTCATTCAGCAACGGCACATTATTTTGATCGAATTTCTGCAATGTATCAACATTGTATTGCAGCTCTCGATTTAATTCTTGGTTGAATGCATCGTGCATCGATCGATTTGGCGCAATCATTCCTACTTCAATCAGTAGCTTGTTTGCAATAGTCAAGCATTGGTCCTCAATCAGAATCAATCCTTCATTGTAGATTTCATCGGTTATTTGGATGTCAGGATTATTCGTTTGAATGTTCACCTGTTGGGGTACAATCTGCTCTTATGACAAATTTGTGCGTATCCGATGGCATTCGTTCCAATGCTGTTTTGAACATATTAACCACAGCATTATTAGCGTGAAAACATGCTTGCAACTGTTCAATAATTCGTCTCTTTAACTGTTGTGTTCCCTGTATATTGTAACGCACATTCAGCTGATCCACCATCGACGAAATGAAATATATTTGCAGAAATTGATGCGGTTCTTCTGGTGTTGGCACCATTGAGCCATGCAAATGATATATTTGTCCTTGTATCTGTAATTGCAAACAATCATTTGTTAAGAATACGGTGTAACTTCTGATCGTGTGATGGTGTAGTGTGTGGTGTATATGTAGTTGTTATGTGTTGCAATTCATTGTGTTGGTGTGAGTGATTGGTTATGTGTGTTGTACCTTTTACCTTGCAAGTCGGCATGAAGCCGCCTTCTCGAATGATATTAGCTCCAAAGGAAGTCATGCGAAAGCAGTTATTGTATTCAAGGATGTGTTGAAGAAAATGGCTGGAATCGGGATCACTTCCATCGAACAATGGTTTCAGTGGCAGTGGTGGTGTAAGTAATGGATCCAGTTTGACTTTTCCGCTTGCGCAGCACAATCCAGCCGTTTCTCTTTTGAACTTTAACGCATTGCAATATCGGCATATAGTCGTCATTGGTCCAATATCTAAATTTTCATCATCACTGTAGTTCGCAGTGGGATCATATTGGAATGCCAAGCGATTGTATGATGCCAATGATCTTCGTGTGCTCACGCGTTGTCTCAATCGGGCATTTTCTCGTATTATATTTTGTCTTTCTTCGCTTAAGTTCTGTAAATACACTTGTTGCTGACTTGCATGTCTTGTGCGGCGGCCGATGTTCGCAAGTCGTCCTCTAGGCATTTTGGACTATGGACAGAGTTGTGAATTTAACCTCAAATGCACGATCCACATAATTTACACAGTTCAACTTACCACCTTAAAGACAAATGCCTGCTGTTGAAATTAAATAAAAATTTGCACAATACACGTGATTGATTTGATGGTTTCCAATTGAAATGTTAGGAAACGAATAACTTATTTTTTTTACTTTTTTTTCACAATTTCACAGTGAACACAATACCGGTTTGTCACATGAAATTAACTGAGCAGAGAACAATGAGCAGCTGTCAAACAATGTATCACGCACCGGCGCCATCTACTTAAAATATTGGTTTGTAGTACATGCTATGTATCAGAGATGGCGCTGCATGTGAAACATATGTTCATTAAACTGCAAAGGTTATTCAACAGATAAATAGAATAGGCAATAGACCTATAATTAAAAATTAATATTTATTGTGCAATTTTTATTGTTACTTATATTAATACCTTTTTGCGGTATTGATTGCTTAATTATTGACAAATTTTTGTTCGTTTTGATTTAATAAATACAGGTTAAGTAAGTATGCAATATACAATGAATGATAGTATAATGAGGAATATTCCAATAACAGCTGTTACTTTTCTGTACTTTGCGTACTCAAACGATGCACAGAAAACACATGTTATTTTAACAGTATAATGAAAAAAGATTTTCCCGCTTTTCTGTTGAAATTGTTCCTGAATTTTCTTTGCTATAAACCTCACGGAGCCCGAGACCTTTCCAACGAATGCAAAACCGTGGAAATCGGTTCGTGCGTTCTGGAGTTATAGCGTCAGGAAAGAAACCCCGACTTATTTTTATATAGTAGATATATATATATATATATATATTTGTCTGTTAACGCTCTAGCGGTCTCAATTTTTGTTTGATCGTTATCAAACTCGGAATTTAATCGTTTTATGTAAAAGGGAAGATTAAGTTTGTTAAAGGCTGAAATCGGACAAGTGGGAGGGGGGATTTTTGAAAATTCGAAATATCTCCATTATTATGCATCAAATCGAAAAATTGTATAGAATCAATCTTATTGCAAATTAAATTTACTATACATATTTTTCTATACATTTATTTTGTATCTTGTATATTAACCGAGATATTTGCATTTGTATTCTGTGCGTGGTCGGCAGGAGTCGGCTTTGTTCGGGACATTCCGCCGATAGCTCTGGCGGCCGTTTCTGTGAACTATTCGTCCCTCGTTTAGGTTTAGAGATACCTTATTCTACAGTTGTTATTGGGCAGATTTCTCGACTGTAAAACTTCATGTGGGAAATCTGCTTAGTTAGCTCTGAAGGAGGGAACTAATAGTGCCCAAAACTGTCAGCATATTTAATAATCTCTATTTGAATAATTGAGAATTTGTATAGTTGATACCCAACCATCCTCTACTATCATTCAATAACCAAAGGCTAACTAACAACTGATAGATTATGCCCCTATTTAACTAATCCTATTTACACTTAGAGTAACTGAGTCATTAAGCATATCACTTCCAGATTAAATTTTAGTTCTTGTTTACCAAGTCTTTTTACTGAAGGAACAATAGGGAATACTTGGTTGCCATTCCGGCACAAGGGGAATATGCCTATTTTACCCAGTCCCAGAGTGATTAGACTTTTGTTAATGAAGACAGCTTTTCAAAATTACCAAAGAGGTCTTTTGGAAGTGGATTGATTATCTCATCCTGGCTTTGTTCTTTGATTATATTCACTCTTACTGGACTCCATATTTGGAGGATGACCTTATTAATAACCATAAATGATGGTTAACTGACCTATTTTGAATGTCTTTGTAACACTTCTTGTAATGAGACGTTTTTTTTTTCTTAAGTAAGATGTACAAATTGTATTCTTATTATATTTTTTTTCCTTCTAAAAAATATCAGTGATGTTATTCATGTAATTTATAATTTGAAATTGCAGGCTCTTTTAAGGCCAGGGAGGTTTGATAGGCACATTCTCATAGATTACCCTACCTTGGAAGAGAGGACAGAAATATTTGAACATCACTTGAAAGGAATTGCCCTCGACAAAGACCCTAAAGTGTATTCTAGAAGATTAGCTCAGCTTACTCCAGGTTTCAGTGGTTAGTTGAGTACCTTTATGTAACATTTGTTTATTTTATTCTAAATATTAGTAGTTAACTCTTTATTCTTGTGGTTTAAGTTTTATTTTGTATAAAAGTTGAGCTTTAAATCCTATCAGGATATATTCTGTAGTTATGAAAGCTATTTTCTTTTAGGAAAAAACTGAAAGTGATGCAAATTCATTTAGGAGGAGCATGTACATAATCTAAATAATATCTAAAACCATTATCACCATTCATGGTTTTAGATATTATTTCCAGAATAAGGGGCATTAATGACTTATTGCTGTGAAAACTAAATTGAAATAGGCTGGTCACTGTTGCATAACAACAGCTGTACTTCTGAATTTGTGATACGAACCACTTTTTAGTGCTGAAGTAGTATTCTTAGAATCATTATGGGTCAAAACTGGATAATCTTGGTTGACAACTAAATCATATCATCATAAAGTAATTTTAGTCTCTCTATGAGTTTATACCAGAATACATTATGCAGCTCTACATTAAAAACTTTAAGCTATGTAAGTAGTATGATTGACACAATTGCAAGTAGTTCAAAAGTTGTGTGAATGTAATGTACTTACTTAAATTGAACTTAGATTTCCGCTGATCATGGCTGCCAAAATCCAAGTACTTCAATATTTATTATTAGAAACTTGTTGACATTCAATATAAACTCCTTAAACTCTTTGGTATAAATAAATACATGATATTTGTCTTAGAACAGACACCTCACCTGTTTATTTATGAAAGATTACCTTTTTTGGTTACCTATATTTGTTTTGACTTTCCCTGAATCAAGTTTACTAGCTTAGTTTTAGCATAACATTTGTACGTATGTAACTCAAAAACAGTTATCCTTAGAATGGTGGAATTTTACATTAAGGATTGTTGTAATATCTAGTTGTGCACCTTCTTTTTTGATCCAAAATGAAGGAGGGTTTAGAGTAGGGTAAAATAATTTAAAAAATCAAAAAATTTCCATTACCTATTTCAGATAAAACATTTTGTATAGAATATTTTTTGTTTATCATGGAAAGATCCATAAACTACATTGCATGATTTTTTCAATCTGATATATTGGAACAGAGATATTATAAATGACTTTCAAATGTAATAATTATAAATGAAGTGCAACCAAACATTTGATTTATTTGATTTAATTGGTGTACAAGGGAGGCATGTGGTGCTCGCATCAGCTTTTTTTAATTTTTAATAGTTTGTTAATAATTGTTTTAGGAGCTGATATTGCAAACGTGGTAAATGAAGCTGCTTTACATGCTGCTCGCTACTTGAAACGCTCTGTAAACCAGTCAGATTTGGAATACGCCGTAGAGAGGGTAGTAGGTGGAACTGAGAAGAGATCTACTGTAATGTCGCTTGATGAAAAACGTGTAGTAGCCATGCATGAATCAGGGCATGCACTTGTAGGCTGGCTTACCCCAAATGCCAGTGTTCTTCTCAAAGTAACTATAGTACCTAGGACTAACCTAGCTCTCGGATTTTCTCAGTACACTCCAGAAGAAAAGAAATTATATACCAAAGAAGAGGTATTATGCCAATTATTTATAAACATTTTTTAGTATGAAGTTATTAAGAGTTTAAGATTCTTTTGGGGGCTCAGGTTAGCTGTGTGAGTTAAGGAATTGGGCATAATCTCACTTGGTAAACCTAGAGCTGTGAGTTTGATTCTCCCTGGGCAATTGGAATTTATTCAGTGATGAGCTCGTTAAATAAAATTCTTAGTCTCACTCTGTTTAGAAAAGAGTGGTGGGGGCTCAGGTTGGCAATGTGAGTTAAAACAACCTTAATCTCATATGGTAAACCTAGAGTGGTGAGTTTGATTCCCATCTGGGCAATAGGAATTTGTGTGAAAAACTCATTAGATAAAATCCTTAATCCCACCCTGGCTAGAAAAGGGTGGTAACTTGTAGATAACTCGTGCCAATTAGCCTTAGTAGCAAAAAGTGGATGTTAATAAATAATAATAATAAAGAAAATTATGGTAACCTAATAGATAGCCCACCTTAATGTTCTTTAGTAGTACAAAGTGGGCATTGATACTGATGTAAAAAGATTTAGAACTAAAAAAGTACTCTATTGAAGATTCGCAGGAAAATACATGTTTTACAGTTCTAACACCTTCTCAAAAATTTAAGAACAAACCCATACAAATTTCTTACCTTAATATGCATATTGTAAGGACAAGTGAAAAGATCTTTAGAATGCATGTACAAGAGCTGAAGCATTATCCATTATTAAATGAGTTGTGATAAATTGATTAATACTTCCTTGCTGGGTGATAATTTGATTAATACTTCTTGTTGGGAGTCATGTGATATGCTCCTACAGTTGATTTGTGATAGGGGTGGTGATTTATTTCTGCCTCTGGAGAACATTTTGATTAATAGAGAGGCTTTCTCTACAAACTGAGGCAGGATAGGCTATATTTTAAGTATTCTTGCAGGAAATATGTTAGTTATTTTACCTGTATTTTCTTGCTGTAAAGATGTCATCTTACCTGCATTTTTCTTAGAGGAATGATGCTATTTTTCTTGGATGAAAGATGTTACTTACTTGTATTTTTCGAAAAGACATAACTTTTTAAAATTCTCAATAATATTTTATTTAAATCCATTTTTATTTTTAGCTATAATAGGAAACATAACATAACATATATAACATGTCTTGTAGTTCTTAAATTGATAGTTGTAGATAACTGGCTAGTTCATCCATAGGCTGAGTGAATGGACTATGTTATTCTAGGCTAAAATCATTCTTAAATTTTTTATTTTTGTTTTTTTTAGCTGTTTGCAAAAATGTGTATGGCTTTAGGAGGACGAGTTGCAGAAATTATTTCATTTAATAAAACTACAACTGGCGCTGAGAAAGATTTGAAAAGAGTTACCAAAATGGCTTATGCTATGGTAAATGATTTAAAACTTTATTTTCAACATTTTATTTAGCCTTTTATAGGTAGTTTATTTTTTGTGGTGTTTAGTTTTATACATTCTTGTTGAGGTTATGCTTTATTTATAGCAAACCTCCTTTTACAATTTTCAAAATCGAAATTCTTGACAAGAGGCCAACATAACAAATAGTAGTTTTTATCCCATAGATAAACATATTAAACAGTAAAAGTTTCATAAATAGTTTTATGATTTCATACCTGCTGTTTTAATATGATTAATGACCTAATTCTTTTAACACTTATAATAGCTTTTCTTGTTTTGGTGATAAGAATTAGCTCTCTAAATTTTGTTAATTTAACACCATTGCATTTCTTTTTATAAGGCTAATTGAACTCAAGGGCCTATCTCCATGAGCACATGTGCATTGAAGGAGGAAATTCACTGCTGCATCAATGGAATTCAGCCACATTTATAGAAAATGGTTTTGAATTATTTGACGAAAGTGTGCTTATATGCCAGAAAAGCCATGAAGGCGTTCCCCTAAGTGTTATTTCCATATGTAAATCTATCTTATGTACTTTACGATTCATTAAAAAAAAAATTGTTTTTTATTTAATTCAAATTTTGGGACACCCCTTTTAGGTCATACTCATGGTGCGATTTTAGAAAACTTTATTCAAACGTCCATGGATCCAACCCAGATGACAAAAATATTTATTTGATCTATAAGATAATCGATATTTAACCGTTTAATTCATCTCTGAACTTCATAATAATTAATGATAGAAATCAGACCAGGGTCAGAGAAAATATGAGGGGGAATTTGAATATTCACAATATCTGTTATTACTAGTCGTTTCGAGAAATGTTACATAACCAATCTGCTAATTATTGTTCTATAGATTTTTTTGTAGCTTAAATATTAAGCCAGTTATCTGTACTTTCTTGTTTCCAGCTTTCAATTAATCCCCACTTCAACTAATCGGATTTTTATTTAGAAAGAGAAAATATATGGGGTGCAGAAACCAATAGTATGGGAAACCTGTTTAGTTTACGCAGCCCCTGTTCGACAGACTTTTATATACTATATATATATATATATATATATATATATATATATATATATAGACACAATAGATTAATATTCTGACAATTTATTCCTTAAGAATATTTTTTGAGACATAAGGTCAGAAAATAAAACTATTTCTCCAGATAGTCATTCATTTCACGTCCGACACATTTCGAGTGTCACCACTCCTTTTCAAGGGGTTATTTAGCCATCACTAAAAGTTAAAAATAATCCTTATATTACACTATATGAAATATATTATATAATACAGTCGCCTTATATAAAGCTACAATTGGCTAAAAATGTTTTAGCACGTCTTTAAATCAATTGAGCAAGGCAACTACAGTAGTACCACTTGAAATGCATCGGGGATCAAATAAATGACTATCTGAAGAAATAGTTTTATTTTCTTACCTTATGGCTCAGAAAAATTCTTGTATATATACATGTATACACATATACATACACATACATGTAAACGACTTTTAAATCTTTTTGTATTAATTTTTTAACTCTTGGATGTTAAAAGGTGAGAAGATTTGGAATGAGTGAGAAGGTGGGGCTTCTTTCCTACGAGCAGCAAGGAAGTGAATCCGAAGGTAGAAGACCTTACAGCAAGAAGCTGGCTGCTCTTATTGATCTCGAGTCTCGACAACTCATTGGTCGAGCTTTCCAGCAAACAGAAGAAATGCTTACAAGAAACAAGAAGAAATTAGATTTGGTAAGTCAAGCTCTGTCAAAGTAGAAGAAGAAGTAGAACTTTCATAATTTATCAATAACATGAGCCAAAAACTGTTTTTGAAAGCAGATTGTAATTGTTAAACACTCTTCAATATCTCGCCTAAGTTGAAATGCACTCTTCACATCTAATATATAAATTGGATTAGCTCATACATTCTACAGTGGAATCTGATACTGATACAATACTTCAATATGTATCACTGGAAATGTTTTAAAAACATTTTATGCTTTCAATTAAACTCGGACAAAAATTTTATTATGATAATGTTAAGATCTAGGAATAGGTAAAAAAAAAAAAACACCACGAAAATAAAACTAAAGGAAAACATTCACTTATTTGAACATCTGTTGTGTGCAGCAACATGACTTCCTTGAGCCCTAATAAATGGCATAAACCAAGTGTTTGGTTGCATTTCATTTCAAATTATTTCATTTGAAAGTCTGTTATATCTCCATTCCAATGCATTGGATCAAAAAAAAGTTATAGAACATAATTTATAGATCTTCTTTTGATGAATAAAGAAGGTCCTATTTGAATTTTCATATCTCTAATACATACAGAGAAATTTGAAATTTTTTATTATTACCTTTATTTAAATTTCCCCTCCCCTTGTTAATTTTAATCAAAATGAGAGGCAACTAGATGTTACAAAAATCCCAAACATAAAATGTGAATATTCAAGACTAGACGTTTTAAGTTGTATGAGTTGAGATACACACTGATGTCATGCTGGAAATAACCAAAATGGGCTCAGGAAGAGTCAAAATGAAAAAAAAAAACCCTCATTATTCCATTGAAATCTGAAACTCAATTTTTTTTTTCAATTACTACCTACAAGGAGGTATCAAAGAATGTTATCAGTTTTATTGGTGAAGCTTTATTTTTCTCTTTTATAATAGTTATGATATATTTGTTTTCCAGCTTGCTACAGAGCTTCTGAAAAAGGAAACATTAAATTACAAGGATATTGAAGCTCTCTTAGGTCCTCCAATCGGTGAAAATAGAAAGTTCATTGAGTCTCCTGATTTTGAGTCTTCACTGAATGACCTTATTGCTGGAGAGGAAGACATCATCGGAGAAAATAATCAAGAAAAAAATTAGTCCCTGTGTTTAACAGTGAATATAACCACAAGAGTTATTATGAATAGAAATAGTTTGTTAAATACCTTGTATAAACCAAAATAAACTGTAAAATTATATGAAGGTCTTTCTTTGATATTAACCATACCATGATTTCGACAACCCTCATCATAAAGATTGTGCCTTAATAGTTGCTAGCTTGGTTATTACACCCAAGTTTCTGCTTCAGCAGTCGCATCCCCACATTAAGTAACACTAATTTTTGAAAACACTAAAATTCAAAATATCTTGAATTAAATCTAATACAATTCAAAAATATCATGAGTTAAATCTAAAACTTTTATATGAATATAATTATTAACAAAGATGATCAATAACACTTCTGGCTACTGGGTTAGAGGGGGGGGATGTTCTTAGGGGGAGAAAATAAAAAATTAAAGATATTTCCATTATTATGAGTCAAATAAAAAAAATTTATATAACCCATCTTGTTGAAAATTTAATTTTCTATAAATGTTGTTCTCACTATTTTTCTCTATAATGAATATTAACTGAGATTTACGATTTTATAAATTTTCAGCTTTCACTAAACCCCCACTTTTAGTCTTCACTCCTTAATTATAAACGAATATATCATGAAGCATCTTATTCTAAACTTAAATACTAAATATTGTTTTTAATAGACGAAATAAATGCAAATACATTTTGTAATGACGTCAACAATTAAGATTTTACTTGTTAACTCGAAAATGTTATTTGATCTAAACCATATTTGATATTTAGCATTAAATATCATATTCGTTAGTCCCTGAAATTGGACCCGGAATAGGGTAGGTGGGCTTAGAGGGGGGATTTAAAAATTGAAAATATCTCTGTTATTATGAGCCAGATCAAAGAATATTATAGAACTAATTTAGTTAAACACTTGTATTATACATTTTTTTAAAAACTCAATTATTAAGCGAGTTTTTCATACTTTCTTGTTTTCAGTCTTCATTAAACTCTACTACTCATCGGATTTTTATTTAGAAATCGAGAATAAATGGTGAGATAAAATCACCAGTATTTCATCCAGCAAATGGGAAATCTGGTTAGTTAATGCAACCAGTCCATGCATGATGGACTTTTTGAATTTAAAAAATCCTTAGCCATATCTGTGATTTGACATTCATTGGTATTTGTTTCTAATTTTTTTCTGAAACTTAAAAAAATGAAATCCTTGATTCAACATCTCTTGAAGGGCCAATGTCTGCCACATTTATCAAAATAAAATATCAAATTAGCCAAGTGGCTCTAGGCTTATTTGAAGAATTGTTAAACTAACATTCATTCTGAGGCAAGCCATTGAAACATTTTATGGGAATAGCTTGAACTTGCACTTTATTTTACCTGTTCATCTAGAAACTTTGTTAACATGACATATATTATATTCAAATTTTGCTTATTTATGATTTAGAAAAACCACTGTAAAAGAAATTAGTTAAACACTAATTTTAGTAATATAAAAAATCACCGATCAGTGAGTATAGCGACACAAAATGAGTACATCACAAAATATAAATCTTAGTTCCATCCTGGATAGAAAAGGGTTGTAATCTTTAGGTAATTTTTCCCATGTAGTCTTAGTAGTACAAAGTTGGTGTTAATGAATAACACAAGACATAATATTAAAATAATACTATACTTTATTAAAGGCAAGTTAACAAAATTCGGCTTCATTAAATTTACTTTTATTTTTCTATAATTAAAAAAAAACATCTACATGCATTCCATTTATCAAAATATATAAATATCCCCTTAAATGAAAGACTAAAGTTTATCTCAAAAGGACATTAGAATTTTAGTTTAAAAAAAAAGAAATTAGTAACATTTTAAATATTGGTGGTTAAATTCTTACAGTCTTATTTCATAAAGTTTTCTTATTATAGGCACATGCTGGTGGTGTTAATAGCAAACAGACTATCACTGCTTATTACTAAAACTATGAAAAAAAATATTTTTCTAAAAGTTAGGACTAAAAGTTTTAATTGACGAAAATATACTAATATGGAATAAATACTGACAGTTAATTACTGCTATTAAAGTCATAAAAATAAAACATGAGTCCTCTTTGACTGAGATAAGGTTCTATCATTAGATTGAGATAATTCCCTATCAGTCAATGTATTATGGGGAGTGCATTTATAATAATATATCTTGAAACTTTATCGTAGTCAACATGAAAACCAGTGTTTGAGCAATCACTTTACTGTGACTTGATAAGGATGAATATTATTCATATTACATACAACCTTCATTCTAAACAGCTTCTTTGGAGGATTTGAGAAAGGCCAAACAACAAATCATTTATAAAAATAATAACTATATACTCCAATAATTACAGAGTAATTTAATGAGGTTTAATACTTCGAATTCACCCACAATGAAATCAGAATGAGATCTGTTCTTTATATACCCTGTGCATTTTAAATATTTTAAGAACAACAATAATAATTCTGTAGTTTGCCTGTTGATATTAAATAAAACAATAATTTACAATTTCAAAATAAATCTAAAATATTAATAAAAATTCTCATGTAAAGCTATATCACAAATCACTGAATACAATATTTTCAAAAATTTTAAACAAAGTCAAATAAAATATATAAGTTTATAACTTGTAAATAAAAGCTATAAAAAATAACATAAATACTTAAATATAATTATTCTATTTAGCTTCTAGAAACTTCAGGAATAATACAGTCTATGTCTACTACATATAATTCGGTTTTATTCATAATAATTTATACGTCTACTTAAATAAAAAATATTATGTCATAAAAGTAGCTAGATATCTTACTAATTATTAAAATTTAATTATTCTACAGATCACATTAACATTTCGAGTTCTAAAGAAAATTTGTATAAATTATTTCAAATTGAATACAATATATAGACAATAATGATAAATACTGGCCATGGTAGTAGAAATTTGTCTAAATTCAGAACTTAATTTTTAACTAAAATTCGGTGAGTTTTAATAGAATTTTACAGATTATATATTCTTAAATTGGGATTACACTCAGTACAAACCAGTGACTTCTTTCATTAGTTCTAGCTTTTATCAACCGTGTTCCGTGTATACATTATGATCAACTGTCTTCTTGAAGACTCTTCCCACTTTTTAATAACTACTTAATCAATTTATTATTGAAAATAAAAACAAGTTTTGGACATTTTCTGTCAAAATAACTCATGCTTGAGCTTTAAAATCCCCTTCTTGATTATAGAAATATTTACGTTGATTCCTAAATCTGACTAAATCACTGGTGAGTTGTTGGCAATATTAAAAGTTAACGTAATTTTCCTGTATTTAAAGACTGTCTGTCCAGAGCTTTCTGTCCTACTTTTAATAACCTTTCTCTAACAAGTTATAAAATAAAACAAACAAAGTCTAAAACCAGCTAAAATAGGTCATTCCTTACTAAATATTAAAGCACCAAAAATCCAAAGCTTTCCCTAGAGACAAATACATTCAATTCATAAGGGCTTATAAAATCAAGAATTATAAAGCAGCCTTTGGAAAAGTTGAAGAGCAATTATCCTCATAGTATTGTACAGTCACAGCAAACAACTGTATAGTAGCAACAGTCTTCAGATGAACAACCATTGTTTCCTTCATCTGTTCTTTGCAGAGATTCGTCTCCATCTGCAAACATAGGGTATAGACTATCTCCATTCATTTTTTCCTTATTGTCTGAAGAGAAATCTGTAAAAATAAACAAATTAAATCAACTTTGTATTATAATTTAATTTAGTGCAATTGTTTGTACAATAACTCTAGTCAAATTTGTATGTAGTTTGTTAAAAAATTGTCTTTAATTCACTTGGATAATTTTTGAACATGGTCTTGTTTCTCACCTAGGCATAGAAATTTACTTGTAGACAGATGTTACAAAAAGCCATGGTTAGAAAAGAAGTAGTAACCTGTAGATAGGCCACCCAGATAGCCCTTAGATGCTTAAAGAGAATAATAACTACTTCACTGTCAGATTTTGATGAGAAAGTATGTTCAAACAAAAAAGGAAATCATTGTAAAAATATGGCCTCTTCACATTCACTTAACCAATCGATGGTAAAAGGTCACCAAAATAGAAAAACATGAAATGATTTTTACAATTTTTTTTTTCTCTACTAGTTTCACATCCACATGATGATGCCTCATGAGGGGAAAATAGATCACTAAGAGGTAACTCAAACAATGCCTCCATCATTGCATAGGACCTTCCTTTAGCTGTACCAGTCAGAGAATTCTAAGACTAGCTGTGTTTGAGTTATGCAAGATATGGTCGTAAAGACATGCTGAAACTAGTCAAAATGGGTATAGGCAGGTCAAAACGAATAATTCTCTTGAAAACTAAAATTTGTTTTTGATAGTGATACTTCCTTTACTTTGTACAAGGAAGTAAATATATAAGGAAAAGGATGTTCTGAAAAATCACTTTCAGGCAAAAAGATTTGTCTGAACATCAATACGATAAAACTCTGGGCCAGATTAAAACGTTAAAGAGATTAATCTTTTCTCATATTCAAATCTGATTAAAATCATTACAAACAAAATAGACAAAATTGGTTGAATATTTTAATTATTAAAATTTGTAAACCATTAGTTATCAGAAGAAGTGACAGTTTTCTCATACTTTAATGCATGCTCTTTATTTAGACATAATACCAAGATAATAGTGGTTCGGGCTATTTGGGGTGTAATATAATTGTATGCTACCACAATCCATGTCAATAATATTAGATTTTAAGGAACCTTATTATTAAAGGTTACATTAAACTGTATTCACAGCTATTCATTGCTCATTCACAGAACAGAACAACGTATGGCATTCTATGGATTCTCATTATCTGTAAATATCATTACATGTATCTTATAACTTGTCTGCATATCGCAGTGGTGCTATGAGTTTGAGGTATCAGTTTTTAAATAATTTGTGAACAAACAAATTTCAAGCACTAAGTTAAAAACCTGTGATTGATGGCATTGAGAATGAAGTCATATATACAATGACTTAATAATTTGGTCATTTAGGGTTTCAACTAATAATGCTTCAAAGTGATTAATTCTCCTCATATAGAAAGGGAATGTAGACGAAGGGATGATGTAGAAACCAGACAGCTCAGAGTTGGCTCAAATACATTCAGGAAAAAAAAAGTATTTCTCAAAGGCTGGTGGAGGCCATTTTTTCCATCTTCTCTCAATACTCGTAATTAAGTTTCTCATAGTACTCAACTATATATGTTATCAAGATTTACTGAATAAGAATAACATAAATACAAATACTTTAATATAATATAAATAAAATATATTACAAATTTGATTACCAGGCATGATGCTGTCTTCAAGAAGCAATTTTTCCACCTGAAATGAAAAATAAAAATTTCAATATCAAGCAAGTGTAACTAAGTTGAGTCACACTTTCAAATAAGATAGTCTTAACTCTTAATTATTTAATGGTCCATCAGGATCAACTAAAAAAGTAGTGTGGTATCAATAACTTTAACAACAAGCTTTTACACTATGATTTGAGAGAACTGACACATCAAGATTATCAAAGTTAACATAAAACAAGAAAAGTCAATGGTTAACCATTTTTCACACTTAAAATGTAAAATAACTGCTGATAAAAGTATTCCTTACAACACCTTATCTCATTATGTGTTTGAAATAGTTGTTTTGACATGTTTAAAATTTAAAAAGTTGTAAGGGATTTCTGTAAATATATCTCATGAAAAGTTTTTTTAAGACACAATGGGAAAATAGCTGCTCAAAAAATTAAAAATCAAATGTGGACACTAAATGACTTCCTTATATTCCTTTAAAGTTTAATATACAAAATGTTTATTTTACTTCATTTAAAGTTATTTCATTTCATCAAAGTTATGTACAATTTCTAAGTACCGAATCAAAAAATGATACTGAACATTATTTATAAATCTTTTTAAGATAAACAAAAAAGGCAGTTCTCCTTTATCTCTAATATACGCAGAGAATTCAGGAATTTGTTTTTTTCGCCCTCCTCTGTAATCTTAATAAAAAGGGACCATCCACAACTATTTGTTACAAAATTCCTAAAAATGAAATTTAAACATTATAAAACTAGCTGTTTTTGAGTTATGTGAAGCACATACATATGTTAATATATATATATATATATATATATATATATATATATATATATATATATACCTAGTCCTGCCATAAATACTGTTATAAAAGTTGGACTTTGTTTAATCCTTGGGTATTGTTTATATAATCCCCACCACTTATCACTTATTTACTTGACACATAAGAATAATAATCCCAATCAGGTAGTATTTTTCTTTCACTCGGTTAACATGGAGTGGGGTGATAAAGATAACCTGATCACTGTGCTCGCCTTACACAAAGTTGGAAAATGCAGATCTGAGATTTTCAAGACCCTGAAACCACTTGGTATCAGCCGTATGTTCTTGTACCGAACTATAAACAGGTACAATGAGACCTCATCTGTAAGTGACAGACCTCGACCAGGTCGTCCCCGCACTGTGAGAACAGTTAATGCAGTGGCTGCTCGAATCAGAAGAAATCCCATCCGAAAACAAAAGATGTTGTCCCGGGAAATGGGAATCTCTGGCAGATCAATGTCTCGCATAATAAAAACTGACCTTAGGATGGGTGCATTCCGAAGAATAACCGGACAAAGGCTTACCATTTGCCTGAAACAAATTAGGGTGGTTAGATCAAAAGTGCTTCTTCGCCGTTATGCCGATGGACTTCATCGAAAAATTTTGTTTACCGATGAGAAAATTTTCATGAAAGAAGAAAAATTTAATCGCCAAAATGATCGTGTGTACGCCCACAGCTCTAAAGAGGCCCAGGAAGTCATTGGAAGAGTGGAAAGAGGTCACCACCCTTCTTCAGTGATGGTGTGGTGGGGAGTTTGTTATGATGGCACCACAATCCTTCACTTTTGTGAAAATGGTGTTAAAACATCGGCTAAAAACTATCAGGATGATATTTTGGAGCCAGTTTTCAAGCCTCTGAATGAAACTCTGTTTGCTGGAAGTCACTGGGTTTTCCATCAGGATTCTGCTCCAGCTCATAAGGCCAGGTCAACTCAGCAATGGCTGTAGAGGAATGTTCCTGAGTTCATCTCGGCCTCGGATTGGCCCTCAGGAAGCCCCGATCTAAACCCGCTAGACTACCGCTTGTGGTCAGAGCTGGAGAGGATGGCATGCCACAGAGCACACCCTAATTTGGAAAGCCTCAAACAATCACTGCTCCGAGCTGTTCAGCGTTTTCCTCAAGAAGTGCTGTGTGCTGATGATTGGACAAGAAGATTAAAGCTTGTGTGAAGGCAAAAGGGGAACATTTTGAGTAATTTTTATGTTACTATCTGTATATACAAAATTTATTTTACAATAAAGGTTTTTGAAGAATTGATTGTTCTTTTGATTTCTGTGTATATTTCCTTGTAACAATATTTATGGCAGGACTAGGTATATATATATATATATATATATATATATATATATATATATATATATATATATCACATTGGAGCCAAGATATATTCAGGGAGGATGAAAACAGATAATTCTGTTGAAATTTGAAAACCGAAGTGTTTCTCGATTGCCTCTTTTGCTTTGTACAAGTAAATAAAAAAAAGCCTGGAAAGAAGCTTCCTTATATCAGTTTCATTATTATATCCCATAACAATTAAGCTAGATAGGCAGAATTGTCACTGGCACTAGGAGTAGTGCTATTAACTTTCATACTTGAACATACAGCCTTTATGCAGTATTTAACTCGCGTGGTTTGCCTATATAAAACCTTTTCCTCTTTCTAGATTTTTAGATAAACTCAAAACTCAACCATTGTTCAAACACTTTCTTGGAAACTAAAATAGGCATGCAGCCAATTCTATGATTTGTTGTATCTTGATTTTTGTAAATACTATCTACGATGCATGTAATATTTTGTTTCTACCTCATTCTTTGCAGAATTTATTTTTGGTTTTTCTGCATCATTCATTCGAATCATTGGGTAATCTGGCAGGCCATCCACTGTTAAGTACCTTCCCAAAGTGCCATTCTCTCATTTTTTAGGCACCTGCAATTTTCACTCCTCCATTTTCATTTTAGGTTGCTCAGAGATCAGTATATGATATATCATATTAAGTTCATTACTGTCAATTGGTTAAAATGTTTTATAACCAATGGATGGGAGAAGGAAAATGCCAATTTTAATTGTCCGAGTTTCTGATATTTGGGAATTCCAAAATGCAAAACGCGTATTTCTGAAGGCTCTCAGGAGCTTTCAAAGATATATTGCAATATTGAACAAAATGTTCAGCCCAGTTCCACACAGTCAAAACAACAGACAGAGCCGCAAAACTATCATTATCAAACAAATGCACCCTAAAAATATGGAGATACATAGTCAAATTCAAAGCCATAAAATCTTTGGTTAAAAAAGAGGCAAGTAGAAAATAAGAATATGAGTTTGGCCCACAGATATATTTCACTATAAATAATTATAAATGCAGTCATGATAAGCATGTGTCATTAAGTGCTGTCTTCCTGTTTCAATGTTTTACTATGTAATCATTTCCAGTTATTTATTTTAAATAATGTCTGAATAATGGCATGTCCAAAATGTGGCTTATATAGACTACTTGTGATCTGATAAAATAATAAAACTTATCTCAGAAAACTTCTTTTTAGATTTTTTTTACTTACTCGTGATAAATTTCAGATTTGAACAAAATTATCCATTTAGACCATCCCTGAATACATCTATAACAATTTCGGTGTGAGATCTGTATGTATGTGCATATGTTTCATAACTCAAAAATGACCAGTCTTAGATGTTGAAATTTCATATTTACGTAGTAATATCTAGTTGTGCACCCCCTCTTTTGAATTTGATTGACAAAGGGGGAGAGAGGTTTTAAAGAAGGGCAAAAATAAATAAAAATTGCCAATTTCTCAAAACCTGTTAGAGATACAGAAGATTTGTATAGGGCCATTTTTTTTTTGTTTATTTAGCATAAAAAGATCTATAAAATTATGCCCAATGACAGTTTTCGATTTTGTATTGGAATGGTGATATTTTATGACTCTTTCAAATGAAATAATTTTAAATGAAGTGCAGTAAAACGTTTTTTATATTTAATTTAATAATAATACAAGGAAGTCATGTGGTGGTTGATAATTTTAAAATTCAGAATTCCTGTGGCTAAAATACAGAATTTTTAAAAAACTTACCCCGTGCAATCCGGTCCTCCCTCGAGAGTCACCATCAGTATCATCATAGCCATTATTTTGTGAGTAATCGTCTCTGTCATTCTCACTGTTTGACGGTTGTGTAAAATATCCACCATCATTATTGCTGCTACTGTTCCCTGGGTCGTTGCCTCCACTGCTAAAGAACCCTCCATCATTGTTTCCTCCTCCGCTATATGAGCTAGTGAAATTATCGGCTGCATAACTGTCAGCTGAGAAGCTGCTTGATTCGAAGCCCCCACCACCGCCACTGTCGTCCATTTTTGTTATGGTTCTCAAAATTATCTAGGACCTGAAAGAATATTAAAGTTCACAGAAAAATTAATACAAATAAAAGAAAACAAATATATAGAATGAAAATAAATATTTCAATTGTTAAATCCAGAATAACATTGAAAGGAATATTTTACTACCTACACCAACCCAAGACTATACTGAAAAGGACAGCTCATTTGTACAAACCTCTAAGACTATGCCATGAGAAAAATAGACTTCCCCAGACTAAACATAAAAAAACACAACTTGATCATTGGATTGCATAAAAAATTGAGCTTTTGTGCAAATGCTCAATGCAACTTGTCAATTGTCAGGCTTGAAAATGGTCCTGTCATACAAAAAGCACTTGCTACATATACTGTACAAACATGTTGAAGACCCTTATCTATAAATTTGGTAATAATAATATGAATATATTGGTGGAGCCAACCCAATTCTTGATATGCCAGAAACTAATGATAGTTGTAAAGTATTAATAATAAAGAAACCTCTACATCTAATAGTATAATCAAAAGTTCATACACAAGTTACCGTAAACTAAGCAGATTTCCCAAGCACTGTCATATGTCACGCTCATTATCTCATCACACCATCTATTCTCTATTTCTCATAAGAAGTCTATGTAAACAGGCATTAGAACTTTAGCTGGACATGACATGTTTAGTGACAGATACTTAAAGTAAAAATCAGGTGAGTAGAAGTGGGGGTTTATAAAAGACAGAAACCAAAAACATTTAAATAGCTCGGTTAATATTCGAATTAGAGAAAACATTTATGGAACAATAGCTGTGGAAATTGTAATGTTCCAAAAAATTGTTTATTTAAATGTTTTCAGTCCGACTCATAGTAATGAAGGTACTTTGAATTTACAATCCCCACCCCCTTAAACCTCCTTTCCACAATGTTAAGATGGGTCAAGTCTCTTCAATAATTTGATGTGCAATGACCACCCTGCTCTGAGCGTCTAATTATTTAGGGCCAGTCTATCCCAATTTGGCCACATGGCTTGTTCTGAATACACTCGTTGTGTACTAATACTAATTTAATTAGCAACAAAATTATTAGTTAGAAGAATATGCTAAAACTATCAATTTGCTGAACAATATAAACTGTAATAATATAAAAAAGGTTACATTTAAAACAAACATCGAATTAAGTAACTTTCCACATGAAAGGAAACATGTTTAATAGACTAATGAAATCTTCAGCCGAGAAAGAAAGTATTTTATAGCTTTTGTTGATCACATTTAAGAGAATAATTAGTTTGAGGAATCTTTTAATGTCATTGTTTGCCCTACTTTTTCCTTAAGTGCACTTTAACAAAATCAATTCAGCATTTATTTGTTGTTCCACCCATAAATCATAAATTGGCATTTAAAATTATATTCAAATGTATAGAATCTCACAAAAACTAAATAAATGTTTATTTTTAACATTTCTTGAAATTTATATACGAGCTTTAAAAATCAAAATGTTAATTTGAAAAATAAATGAACTCAATTATATAGTATCAAGTCAACTCAATTATATATATATATATATATATATATATATATATATATATATATATATATATATATATATACATATATATAAAGTATATTAAATTACTTTTAGAACTCTATAGTAATTTGATGAAAATCCATTGCACATCAATATTAACAGTGTGATGAAAGCATATGAACACTAAAAAACTGAAATATCATAAATAAATTTGAGTAAAAAGCAGCAAATTAGTATTGCTATTTTTTAATGTTTTAAATTTTATAATACTCATTATTTCATGGAAAGAGAAACGAGAAACTATATATTAGACATTTAAGAAAAGATATGTTTTTGTTTCCTTTCAATTATGCACACTTATTTTATTTTTTTAAAATTAGATTGACTAATATGTAATGGTTTGGTCTTGTTTACTATTTGTTTTTTCATTTTATTATACCTTTTTTTGAGTTCACGGTGAAATGTATATAGTGAATAAAAAGAGCTTGTTGTGTTAAAAGTGTAGGCACTTGAAAATTATCACAAAATAATGGAGATATAATTTTATTAGGCCAAAAAAATTACCATAATAAAATAATGTAGATTTTAGTTAATTACAAGGATGAAAGTAAATTAACAAAAAATAAAAAATTATATTTAAAGGAATTACCATTTATTTACTATTCATACAAGTTATTAAAAATTTTGAAGATAATAATTATAACACTTGCACAAGACATGAGTGTTCCTTTCAGATTTTTCATTTTATTTTTATTTATTAGTATTTGGTGTTTTATTTTGTCAATTAATCTTTAATATAATTCGATTAAAACAGCAATGCTTTACAAATAGATTTTTGTTTTTTAAAGTTTGTCGAGTCTGGAATAATATGTTAAAAGAATGAAGGTTATTGTTTAACATTTGAAAATAAATAAATCATTATTTAAATATTGAGGAGGAGTATTATTAGCCCTAACACTAGTGAATTCCAAGGGGCTGTCAAGAAAAAAAAACATCAAAATGATAAAGCATCTGGTAAACAGCGTTGACACTTGTTTGATTAGTCTCAATCATAACAGTTCACACAAACTGGGCACACCAACTAGGACAGTTTCTAATATAGAAAAGGCAATTAAATTATGTGCGATTTACCTTAGAAAAGTCATAGTTTATCCCAAGTGTTTATAACTGTGAGGTGTGGTTTCTCTTGAGGAATGATCTCATGAAGTGATGAAGGAGAGAGAGTGTGTGAGTGAGAGAGAGTGAGGGAAACAAGATGATATACTGTTATCCCAGCGGGCTTCCAGCCTAGACTGACAGGTCAGGGAGATTCCCCAGGTCTTCAAGGACAGAAACCCACTCTCTCCTTACTATTCTATCTCATTTTCCCTTTATCATATTTGTTGTTTCCATTCAAATTGTATTATTATAAAAAACTATAAATATTTAAAACAAACTGTTTTATAGAAAAGTAAATTGGGATATTTTCATGAATATATATTCTAATATTATTTATTTTCTTTTAAAATGAATATTTTTTTCTATTTAGTGCTATACTACCAAATTACCTTGAATGAAATATACTACAAATTATGATAATCTCCAAGAGACACCACAGGTACCGAAACGTATATCGGTTGTCATATATACTCAAAATGCTTATATAAATAGAAAAGAGGATAATAATCTAACATAAAAAAATATTCAATTACAATTGTTTGCCCCAATAAATTTTACCAATTCAACAAACTGTGAACTTTATATAAAAAAAATTAATTAAATATTTATTGTTATTTAATCTTGATAATATAATTTTATGTCAAATTAACTAGTTAGTATTTATTTACATCACGCAATTAAATATATCATTGCAAGTAAAGTACTGAAGTTTCTAAAATATTGATGACAAAATAATATACCACAAAATTTTAGAAATGCTACATTTTAATATGAATAATGAGAGAAAAAAGAAGAAAACGTTTTGCCAGACCAGGGCAGTATTTCAAATAAATATTCTAAAATGTAAAATAAAATAATTGTTTGTAAATAAATACAAATTACAGACATATATTTGAATTTCACTTTCTTGAAATACAGTAAAACTATTTCATTTGAATTTTAAATATACACAATAAAATATTTTAAACAATAGAAGCACATGTCTTAGGGGAATATTTACAAGCACATTTTGGACAAACTGTATAGTAGTGTGGTAGATTAGCAGATTACCTTTAAGGGCAATTAGCAATTCAATAGTGCATAGAAATTTTGGTCAGAATATTTTTAATTTTTATTTTATGGGAACTTTTCCCTCAAATAGAAAACAAGCAATTAGTCTTGCATGCATGATGTGGGTTTTGAACATTTGCTTGAAATTTTCACTGATTGTATGTATGAGGGGGCACATACATCCATGCCTTTTAAGCAAAATGTGTTTGCAAACACTCCGTAAAACAATTGCTTCCATTGATGAAAGTATTTTATGTTTCGTATTTAAAATTCAAAATAAAATACTTTTATTGTATCTTAAATTTGAAGAAAATGAAATACAAATACATGTCTGTATTTTAAATTTTACATCTTGAAAAACAAAAGATGTATTTTATTTTATATTATATTTGACAGACTTGTGAACACGCATATATATATATATATATATATATATATATATATATATATATATATACATACATACATACATACATACATACATACATACACACACACACACACACACACACACACACACATACACCCACCCACACACACGCACGCACACACACACACACATATTGAAAGAATATTTTTCTTTTTTGAAAATCAAATAATGTCAAGTAATTAAAGTAATTTTTCTAAAAGTCAATAGATGATATTCCTAAAGGAAAGGGGGGGCTAAAATTAAGTGGTTTGTTCAGGAATTAGTGATAAAAATCACTTGCTTAAAATACTTAGTTAATACACTGTATTTTTTTAAAAAAATTCAAACAATTGGTATTTTAAAATATTTAAAATACTTTTTCCCCAGGCCTGGTGTGTGTATGTGTGTTTTCAAGGATTTACCGAATATAACGTAATTGTACTTATTTATTTATGTACATATTTATTTTAATTGTGTGATTTCAACATGTGTTTATACAATAGTTTTATCATTTATTTGCTTGTTGGTTACTTATATTTTTTGTGTTCCCAGTTAATGTTTCAACTTGTGTTACCAGTTAATTTTTTACATTATCTGATTATTTCCTTTTTTTTCTTTCTTATTTTTACTCCTTTCTTTCCATAAGCAATATCACCTCAGTGGCAAAAGTCTCAAAAAAAAAAATAAATAATAAATATTTAATTTCTAAATATGTGTTGATAGAACATTGTTTATAACATTTGTTGTGATAATACTAAAATACTGTATAATAATAAGAGCATTTTTTAACAAGGTGCTTCATTAGTAATCTTAAGTAGCATTATATAAGGCATACTTTATGAATGATGTATGACTGTTTATGTTAGAAATTTATTCAATATTAGGTATTTTTAACTATTCAAAGATTCTTCAAATACATGTCATTACATCCATATTTTAATGTATATTTAATCTTTTAATATTTACTGTTTTTAGGACACTTACCGCCAAAATAATACATATTACCATTATAGGAAAAATATATATTATTACGTTTTATTACAAAACCAGTAATACACATTGTTAATAAGAGTTCTTTTGGATTGCAAAGTTAAACACACACAAGTTTCACAGTTTTTATCACTGCACAATTTATTAACAATGCGCAATACACTTGGTTAATTATTCTTAATTACTACTCACAGTATGCACTGATAGCGTCACTGTTCTTCAGATTACACAGTCCAATAATTCACTCACGATCACTGAACTTCACAAAAAGACGGCACTGCACTGTCTTAAACACAGCACAATGTTAACACTGTTGTTCTTATAAAAACACTTGACCGCACTGCAGCACTGATGTGATCATCAAGACAGCTGAGAATAAACTAAGCTCGGTAGAGTATGGTGAGTTGGCCTGGCATCTGGAGGTACCAGGTAGGAATTGTGAAGGGATAGTAGAAAACGAAAGAAGGAGATGGAATAGGAGGAGAGTAGGTAAGAAGAAAAAGAAGAAAGATTCCTATCACAGGAGAGGGATACCGCAAGAAGGCTGTGTATTTTTATGCATGATAACTGTGATAGAGGGGGGGGGAGATGTGCGCCACTATAGCCTAACCTAATCCCTATACCTAACCTACATATAACCTAATACTATTATTATTATTATTATTTATTAACGTCCACTTTTTGCAACTCAGGCTAATTGGGACGGGTTATCTACAGGTTACCACCCTTTTCTAGCCAGGGTGGGATTTTAGGATGTTATTTAATGAATTTCGTCACTAAATAATTTCCTTTGCCCAGGCGAGAATCGAACTCGCCACTCTAGGTTTACCATGTGAGATAAAGGTCAACGCTTTAACTCGCATGGCTAACTTGAGCCCTAACCTAATACTAAACTATATACATATATATAACCTAATACTAAACTATATACATATATATAACCTAATACTAAACTATATACATATATATAACCTAATACTAAACTATATACAAACTAGACTAAGAATAACTAAACTAAACTCCGGCACTGTCAGGGTCCCTTATATATAGCCTGTCGGCAAACATCAAACAGAATGGCCAGAAGGGCCTAGACACGTTCCTGGAACACACGTGGTCCTAATTAGAAGCGGCCGGCGCCACTAATCTTCATCGGTCGGCTCCTTTCATGTCCCTCGTACTTAACAAATAGACGGCTAACTCTACTAATCCTTCATGCCTTTAATTTTCACAACAATATTTATAGAAATAAATAATCGTTTTATTATTAATGATCTTCTCCAGGAAATGATGGAAATAAGGTATGTTCAATGCTATATATATATAGGTATATATATATATATATATATATATATATATATATATATATATATATATATATATACTAGCTCAGATACCCGGCTTCGCTCGGGAATTCATTTGAGGCTGAATGGTGATGGTATTTTTTTGGCAACGCTTTACTTTGCACAATATTTTGATCGTCCCAGTGTTTTGGGGTAACACCCGTCGTTGCTGTGGATTTATTAATAACTAGCTAAGGTACCCGGCTTCGCCCGGGAATTCATTTGAGCCTGAATGAAGATGGTAATTTTTGGCAAGGCTTTACTTTCCACAATATTTAGACATTTCCCCGTCACAGTCTTTAGGTTTCATACCCGTCGTTGCTGTGGATTTGTAAATAATTAAATTATTTGTTATGCAAGGTTTCGCTCTCCTCAATATTTTTTTTATTTCCCGTCTCCTGTGCATGTAGTTTTTTTTTTTTTATAAAGTAATGAACATATAATTTATAATCGTAGAAAGTATTCCGTTTTCGAAACCATGTCTGAATAAAAGTAACTTTCCCTTGATGCCGTACAAAGCTTAATGGTGACAGCTGTTTTAGATTTGTAGATTAAACAAATTCACATTCCTGAGTATAACACTACATTGCTATAAGCATCAATTAACATGTAAACATAAACCAATATGAGGTCGGCGGGGAAGTGGCAGAACTGATAGTACAAAGGAAGTAGCTTGACACCTGCCTATGCTCAGTGCTGCAAACTCATTTAGGATATGAATCATGTAATACCTTAAATTATATGAACAAATCAGATTACATTTTCTTCACAATACTAAAACTGTTTGTTCAAATATTTTTCAGGTTCTAATTAAATAAAGTATTAAATACACATAGGGAAAACCGGCATTTCTCATGAATTAATGTTTGGGTGAAGAGAACGTGGGGGGGGGGGCAGTATACTTTACTTGGTGCAATCTGTTACTGACGATAAAAAATTACATAGATTTGAATTATTAAGGATAAAATATTAACATAGATTTGAAATCATTTATACCCGTACAGGTGAGGTACCTACCTGGTTGTTCGAATTGGAAAAAATTGTTGAGCATATCAATATTTCTACGCAAATTACTTTGTTTTACACTGTTATACAAAAAATTGTATAAAACAAAAGTTACTCTAAATACCAAAGTAAACAGCTATTGTTATGTGCACGTTTGACGAAAAACAAATAGAAAATGAAATATCGCGAATTTTTATTTCAGGCCTCCCTTATAACCTCCACTCCCGTTCGAACCTAAAAATTGTAATATACCTTATGATCATGGAAGTATTAATGCTAATTCACATACCGAGTTTTGTTAATTTCTGTTCAATCGTTAGTGCCCAATGAAATTGTAGACCTCCGCTTTGGTTTTTAACGTATATCTCTTTTATACTTTATTATACGAAAAAAGTGAATTTAACAAAAGTTACTTTAAATAACAAAATAAGCAACTTTTGTTATGTTCATATTTGCAGAAAAACTAATAGAAAACGAAATACCACTATTTTTAATTTCAGGCCTCCCTTACAACCCCCACTCCTGCCCGTCCCTAGAAATGTTGGTATGGCTTATTATAATGAAAGCGTTAGTTCTAATACACATACCGAGTTTTATTTATTTCGGTGGGGTCTTTTGTCCCAAATAAAATTGTTCACTTCCGCTATAGGTTTTAGAGTATATCTCGTTTATATTTCGGTATACGAAAAACGTGTATATAACAAAAGTTACTCTAAATAACAAAATAAACAACTTTTGTTATGTTCATATTTGCCGATAAACCAACAGGAAACGAAATATCGCTATTTTTAATTTCAGGCTTCCCTTATAACCCCCACTCCTGCCCGTCCCAAGAAATGTTGGTATGGCTTGTTATAATGAAAGCGTTAGTTCTAATACACATACCGAGTTTTATTTATTTCGGTGGGGTCTTTTGTCCCAAATAATATTGTTCACTTCCGCTATAGGTTTTAGCGTATATCTCGTTTACAATTCGGTATACGAAAAAAGTGTATATAACAAAATTTACTCTAAATAACAAAATAAACAACTTCTGTTATGTTCATATTTGCCGAAAAACCAATAGAAAACGAAATATCACTATTTTTAATTTCAGGTTTCCCTTATAACCCCCACTCCTGTTCGTCTCAGAGAAAATTAATATAGCCTAAAGTCTAAGTTGGGTTAGTAGTAATATACATACCAAGTTTCATAAAATTCGGTTCATCCGTTTATGCGTGAAAAGGTAACAAACAAACAAACAAACAGACACCAAAGAAACAAAATGCAGTTATGGTGTCTATGACATGTGAAACGAAAAGTTATCGTGAATGGACATTTGAAGAAATTTTTCGAAACTCGCATCATGAGTACGACCTCAATAGCTGATTTCCCTTAAGGGAAATCTGCTAATAATTGGAGATCTTAAGGGAGGTGGCACGGGAAGCTGGGACACCCTGTGTATGTGCGTGCGTGTTTGTGTATAGATACACACATGTATAGATGGGGTGGGTTACTGAATGCTGAAATCAAGAAATTAAAAATTCTTTACTGGATATTTTATCTACGAAGAACTGTATAGAACAACAATTGTGTATCATTAATAGGTAAAAATTCTCGTATATGTATGTATATATGTGTGTGTGTGTGTGTGTGTATTTATTTATTTATCTCCGTGGTAGGACCTATGTAACAAAAGGCCTCCGTAAGGGCTACTGGCCTGTATGCAAAAAAGAATTTTGGCGCCCCTTAAGGGATTTTGAATTATCTTTTTTCTTGATGGTAGGTAGGTGCTTGAAATAAAGCAAAGAACTGAACTTTAAAAGCCATATTTCATCGGATTATAAGAAAATATTTTTTTTGGCCCCTTGGTTTTGGCGCCCCTAAAAGATGGCGCCCGTGTGCACTGCACACTTTGCACATATGGTAGCGGGGGCCCTGTATGGACATTTGAGGAATTTTTTAGAATAGTTTCAGTTTCGGTAAGAATAATAATAATGAACTCCCATCCCAACAGTTTGAGGAATGTTGGCTCAGCCAGCAAGGTTCAATCAGAATTTCCATCAATCTCATGTCCGTGGATTGTCAATTGCCTCTCACTCCATCAATTGGTGTTTCAATGCTCGACTCATTGCCAATCTTATTGGCAATAATACTGACCGTCTACTATGGCCTCAATAAATTCCAGAGTATATATATGTTTAAAACTAGGAGAGCTCAGTCCGTCTCAATGAACTACAAGAAACGGCTCAACTACATATTTTTGGTATAATAAGTAACTTGATACAAGATTTCTTGACGAAAATACGCCCCAAGTTCATACAGTTTTTGAAATTTTCATCATTTTAGCCAATTTCCCTTAAGGGGGACTAGTGGGGGGGGGGATTTCGGAAAATTCGAAGTATATCCGTTACTGCACGATATACTTCGAATTTTCGGAAAAAAGTGAATAGAACAAATCTTATTGGAAATTAAATATACTGCAAGTATTGTTTATATACATTTATCCCCTATCTTGAATATTAACCGAGATATTTGCATTTTTCAGTTTTGAGCCTTTAGCAAAGCCCCACTTCTGCTCATGTCATATTAACAATAAGCTGTTACACCATGAACCACTTCATTACAAGGTTAAATACCAAATATTGTATTCATTGTACTTTTACTTTGTGAGATATATGCAAACACGTTCTGTTGACCACCCTCCCCCCTTCATTTGTTCTTGGATTACTTAAATTTGAGATAAAACTGATTCTGATTCATTACAAATTACAGCACTTGCTTACGTGAATTGTTTTCAATAAAATTAATATGTTATATTCAGATATATTTAATTAATTGTTTGTTTTTCCGGTCTATCTATCTATTCAGCGCTAAGAGCTTGGCTGGCTTGTTTGTTTACAATTCAGCTGATTTCCGTTGTAGAGATTATTTACTTGTATTAAATTGACTGAAAGTACAGTAATTACAGTTTGTGTTTATTCACTTAACATTCACGGTAGTGTTACATGTATCTATATATTGTATCTATATTAAAACGCACAGTGGTTGCACTACCAGTCCCACCCATGCCCGCCCTCACTTCCACCCAACCAATGGGGAGCACGTACGTACATTTCTCTGATAATTCTTTAGCAGTAAAACTGTATGCTCCAAGCTGATTTAGGATCAAATGCATTCCATAAGTCACTAATGGAGCTAAGAAATTGTGGGAGACTATTAGGAGTTGCACATATCTCTCTGAGGAAAATCAGAAAATTGTATTTAACACTCCAATACACGCGCCCCCTAGTGAGACATAAATACTCGCGTGTCATCTGTCAGATGACTGCTCACTTTTTTGTCAAAAGTGAATAATATAACTGTTTTTTCGCAATTTTGCAGGAATAATGGTGCATAGATAAATGAAAAAGTTCATAAATGTTCATAAATTTGTATTTGGAAAAATATTATCTGTATACAAATCTTCAAAAATGTTACATTTTTGTAACACAGTTGCCACGGTAGCTTAGTTTCAATTTTGTTCCTTATTACTGGCTTGCAAAAAGTAAATCAACTAGTAAACCTAGGAACACAATTCTTATCAGTCTTGTAAGATAGTTTCAGAGAACATAATAATAATGTAAAATGTATGAACACATTGACAATTGAGCCTCATTTCTAGAACTTGGAAAGTTACTCAAACAAATGGAAATGACCAATAAAAAAAATACTAAAAAACCAAGAACCTTTGCTTTTAAAAAATTAAACTTAAATTTCACTCTGAATCGCTTTCATTACCCACACCCGCGTTACATCCATCAGCACAAGAAAAGGCGTAGTGTTGCCGACATAAATATTGGCCACATTCCTTGCAAGAATATTTGGTGTATCGTTTTATTTTCCAAGCAAATCCGCAGCGCTGGCGTCCACCAGCATCAGTAGCTGCTGAGTTGATTGAAGCTCGTGGTGGTATTTGATCATTGGGAAGGAGTTCTCGAAGACGTGAGGTCATGTTGCGTGGCAAATTCCTGAGCTGCACTCGCATAATCAACTGATCTCTGATGAGTTCATTCCCCAGTTCCACAAGGAAAAGTCGTCGAGTTGGTACGTTTTGTCCGTTCCCCAGAATGATGACTTGGCCGTTGGAAATCGGGCATTATGAAAAACTTACATTTTTACACGCAGGTCATCTGTGAGATTCTCTCGGCCAAAACACGCGCAAACTGCACTGGACGGACGCTCACCGGCAACAGAACTGTCGAGCTAGACGAGCTTGAGGAATACTAGGGCGGGGGACCAAGCTCTCCTCCCTCAATCAAAATTATGACGAAAAAACAGAACTGGTCATTTGTGAGATGACGCGCGTGTATTAGAGTGTTAAATATATTCAAGACAATGGATATTTTGCTCACCCTGAAAACATGCTCTTATCAATATATAATATAAAGAAACTGGCTTTAAGATGTATTATCAGAGCTCGAGCATAAAAACAAACCACAAAGATTTGAGGTCCTAAAAATGAATTTTGAAATCATCAGAATAGATCGGGTTGATTTCTTCTAGGCTTAACGTGGAAGTTAGGGCCTCCTCATGCACGCTACTTGACAACATATGATTTAAAAAGATTACCTGAAGCCTATAATTTAAATATGAGCTCTGGATGTACTCTTTCGTCAAGAGCTATTGAGATACCTAACTAGATGAAGAAAATGGGGTCCGTTCATCTTATAGTTGCATGAAACTATATAAGCGTTTCATGCAGAACTAAAGATTAAATTCGTTAACGGCTGGAATCGGATATGGAGGGAGAGGTGTAATTTTGAAAATTTGAAATATCTCGGTTATTATAAATCGTATCGAAAGATTTTACATAACCAATCTTATTGCACCTTCAATTACCTATAAATGTTGTTGTTTTATATATATATATATATATATATATATATATATATATATATATATATTCTTTCTCTATCTCAAATATTAACCGAAATGATTAATTTTTTTAAATTTTCTGCCCCTTCTTTGGCAGTAAGCCCCCTCTTAATCAGTAAATATCCCTTCTTTGACATTGCACGTTAAGAATAAGCTAATATATCGTGAACCGTATTATTTCAAGTCAAAATATTGTGTTTAACAAATATTTTCTAGACGAGATAAAGCAAATACATTTGATGACCCTCCCCTCCCCTTCTTTTGTTCTTGGATTACAAAAATTAGAGTGATTTAGATAAAAATTATTCTGATTCATTATAAACTACAGTACTAGATTTAGAAAATAGTTTTCATTAAAATTCATATATAATATTCAGATATATTTTAGTAATTGTTCTTCTTTCTGATGAAGAATATTTTTATTTATTCAGCTCTGAGAGGTTGTCTTACTTGTTTGTTTGCAATTCTTACGCTTTCCGTTGTGGATGTAACTAAAATGTAAACTAAATGAATGATTCCTCATCATTTGTATTTGTTGTTTTAATATTCACGGTGGTATTGAGTGTTACAAGTGTGCAGATTTGTCTATTGTAAAACTTCTGCTGGGAAATCAGCTTAGTTTGCGCAGGCCCTGCGTGAGCTTCCATCACACACTCAGGTGGTAGAAAGAACTGCAAAGAGGTTGTAACAGCTTGGCCTCTCTATAACCTAACCCTTACTAGCTGCCACGTGGTCCCAATGACAGTGTTGCCAGGAACTAATTAACCTAATTTTAAGGTGGCTACACTGTGAGCAATCTTATAATATCCTGCAGTTAGTAGGTAAAATTGACCGCTCACTCTCGCAGTTGTGTGTGTTGTGCTTTTGTGAACTCTGCTCCGAACCATTTTTGTTGTTATCCATTCAAAGACCGATTGTTATTATTTATTGCATTATGTGTTCTTCAATCTTTTAATTTTCGACCAGTTGTTTGTTTTTTTATAAATTATAGTGCCTTATTACTTTCAAGTTTTGTTATTGTACGTTATAAAAAACCGTACATTAAAGTGGTGACCCCGACGCCGGACATTAAAGATGGAAAACATCAGCAAAGACGGAAATCCTACGGAACTGGAGGAAGTCGGCGCTTACGGATTTGGACCTAACTTCCGGATCCCAAGCTTTTGGAGGGCAGATCCAGAGCTTTGGTTTTGCCAGGCTGAAGCAGTCTTCGCAACCTCCAAGGTAACTAGCTCTAGGATTAAATTCCAGTTAGTTACTGCCAACCTAGACTTCGAAATTCTAAAAGAGGTGGCTGATATAGTTAAAAATCCCCCGGCTGACCCATATGAAGCCCTTAAAAAACGGCTTCTCCACACATTCACGGAATCCGAAAACTTACGGATCCGGCGACTTCTCGAAGAGAAACGTCTATCCGAAGGAGAACGACCTTCCCAGCTCCTCAACGAATTTAAACGACTAGCTGGCGTCACTATACCCCCTAACCTCTTACGTCATGTATGGCTGAGGGCACTTCCCGACCGTATACAGGCCATGCTAGCCGTTACCAACGAGGCCTCAGTTGATAAACTGGCTGATATTGCAGATCGTATTGCTGAAGTATACGAACCCAGCATCCTTGAAGTACGCGCACAGAGCACACAACCCTCACAGACACAACCTACCCAGCTATCGCAGCTGGAAGAGATGGTCAGGAAACTCACCCTGGAAGTCACAGATCTGAAGAGCGAGAATAGCACGCATAGGGCGAAAGGACCCTTCCACATTCACACTCACGTCGACGTAGCCGTTCAAGCAGCAGGAGTGAAAATTTTTTGTTATTACCACAAGACCTTCCGGGAAAAAGCACAGAAATGCAGACAGCCCTGTGAATGGAAAAGAACAACGTTCCGGCTCAGGAAAAACTGTTAGCAGCGGCCGAGATGGCGGACTCCGTCGCTGGCACTCACCAACGCCGATTTATTTGTGAAGGAGAAAGAAATCGGGAGAGAGATATTTAGTGGACACAGGTGCATGTATATCTGTTTTCCCAGCCAGGTCGCGGGATCGGAGACATCCAACCAACTTCCCTTTGTACGCTTGCCAATGGTACAACGAGTCAAGACGTATGGGGAAGTCAGGAAGACACTTAATATTGGACTCCAACGACCACTCCCCTGGACCTTCATCTTGGCAGACATCAGGAGTACCATCATCGGCGCCGACGTTTTATTCCACCACCACATACATAATCGCCGATCTCAGAGGTCGTCAGCCCCTAGACGCAAAAACGGGGATCACAGCAAAGGGGACCATTGCACACTCCAAAAAATACCCACGGTATATTCAGTTCCCGCTGGTGAGTGGTATTACGACCTACTACGCAAATACCATCCATCACACTCCGTCAACCGTCCTGCAGAAACCAAATCATAACATCCAGCACTTCATCGATACGAAGGGACCACCCGTCACAGCAAAAGCTCGACGCCTCCCACCTGAGCGTTACAGGGCTGCAAGGGAGGAATTCCTCAAAATGGTGGACGAAGGCATCTGCAGGCAGTATAACAGCCCCTACTCAAGTCCGTTACATATAGTGGTAAAGAAAGATGGCAAAATGCGATTTTGTGGGGGACTACCGCCGACTAAACGAACAGGACTGTTCCCGACAGATACGGTGTTCCAAACATACTGGACTCTCAACACCAATCTTAGCGGAAAGACCTACTTCAGTAAGATTGACCTGAACAGGGCGTACTATCAGGTACCTGTAGCTGAAGAAGACATTAAGAAGACCGCAGTAATCACACCCTTCGGTCTCTTCGAGTTCCTAGTAATGTGCTTCGGCCTTTGTAATGCTGCTCAGACGTTCCAGCGCATCATGGATAGTATTTGGGCACTACCCTATGTCTTCGTGTACCGAGTAGTCATACTCGTATCATCCTGTACACAGGACGAACATCATGCACACTTAGACAACGTCTTCCGAATACTGAGCGAGCATGGTCTAACAATAAACCCCACCAAGTGCGAGTTTGGCAAGACAGAGATCGAATTCTTGGGCTTCCTCGTGAATGCCCAAGGTATCAAGCCACTGCCAGCAAAGGTTAACCAGATAACCAGATCATAGAGTTTCCTCGACCCAGCAATAAGGGACAACTTCGGCGTTTCTTAGGAATGCTGAATTTTTATAGGCGATTCATACCAAACGCAGCCGAACACCAGCATACCCTACACTCATTAGTAGGCAACTGCAAGAAGAGCGATGCAACAGCTCTGGAATGGTCCAAGGAAGCAGACGCTGCATTTCGCCTATGTCAGCAAGACATCAAGTCGGCCCTCACTTTGTCACATCCATCCGACGATGCCGAACTCTCATTGGCATGTGACGCGTCAAACACAGCCATCGGGGCGGTTCTTCAGCAACGTGAAGGATCAGGTTGGAAACCTCTTGGATTTTTCTCCAAGACTCTGACGAAAGCAGAACAAGGTTACTCCACTTACGACAGAGAGCTGGTCGCCGTACACCGAGCAATACGTCACTTCAGGCCCTCGATCGAAGGACGTAACTTCACCATACTCACCGACCACAAGCCTCTGATCCACATGTTCCGTCAACGAGCTGAAACAGCCACGCCGATGAGGATCCGATTGGTAAACTTCATCAGTCAGTTTACAACCGATATTCAACATGTAGCTGGAAATGACAATGTGGTCGCAGACACACTCTCGAGGTTGGAGGAGATAACGCTTCCCGATGACAACGAAAAAATTGCAGAGCTACAAGAGACGGACTCTGACATAAACGAGCTCCTTAAGAACCCTGCCCTCTCGCTTAAGTGGATGAAAGTTCCACATGCTACGAGGCCCCTTCTCTGCGAAACAAGCACCCCACGGATGCGTCCGTACCTGCCTGCATCATTGAGACAATCGATTTTTACTCATATCCACAACCTCAGCCACCCGGGTATACGCGGGTCAAGGAGACTCATTGCCCAACGATTCTTCTGGCCAAACATGAATGTAGACATTGCCACCTGGGCACGTGCTTGTGTCGCTTGTCAGCGGAGTAAGGTACATCGCCACACTGTCACGCCTCCGGGAACCTTTGCCCCAAGCGCTCGCTTCGAGCACGTCCACATAGATATTATTGGACCACTCCCAACGTCGGATGGCAAACGTTATTGCCTTACTATGGCAGATAGGTTTACCCGGTGGCCTGAAGCTGAGCCAATCGAAGACATCAGTGCAGACACGATATCCAGTCCCTACACAGGACTTGGATCTGTCGCTATGGCGTCCCTACTAGAATTATGACGGACCAAGGGCGGCAGTTCGAGAGTCAAATATTCTGCAAGCTCACACACATTCTCGGGATCAAACGTATTAGGACAACTCCCCTTACCATCCACAAAGTAATGGCTGTATTGAACGGTGGCACAGGACACTCAAAGCAGCTCTCACAGCTCACCTCATCGGCTCATCGAGATGGACTGACCTGCTGCCCACAGTACTTCTTGTCTAAGAGCAGCAGTGCGCGATGATAACACCAGTAGTGCAAGCAGAACTGGTATTTGGGCAGCCCCTAATCGGTTGCCTGGTGAATTGCTCGCAAGCCACCAACGACCTGAGGATCCCGAGGAGCTCCTGCGAAGGTTGAGGGACCACATGAAGGACCTTCGACCAGCACCTCACCGTCCCAGCAGCAGCCAAACCTTTGTTCCTAAGGACCTCAGGGACTGCACTCATGTGTTCCTACGAGATGATACAGTTCGCCAACCCCTAACACCACCATACTCAGGACCTCATCTGGTACTGGAACGACAGCCGAAGACATTCAAGATCCAACTTCCTACGGGGCCAAGAACCGTCTCACTCGACCGTCTGAAGCCAGCCTACATCATCCAGGACCCATCGCAACAAATCTTATCCAACCCCTCAGCACAGCAGACCTCTGCACATCCCCAGACAACACTGCACCCTTCCAACCAGTCTTCAGCCCAAGACACAGCCACACAAGCGGAACAACCTCACCAGACTCGTCGAGGAAGACCCATTAGACTTCCTGCCCGCTTCCATGACTCTGTCATTGGGGGGAGGTGATGTAACAGCTTGGCCTCTCTATAACCTAACCCTTACTAGCTGCCACGTGGTCCCAATGACAGTGTTGCCAGGAACTAATTAACCTAATTTTAAGGTGGCTACACTGTGAGCAATCTTATAATATCCTGCAGTTAGTAGGTAAAATTGACCGCTCACTCTCGCAGTTGTGTGTGTTGTGCTTTTGTGAACTCTGCTCCGAACCATTTTTGTTGTTATCCATTCAAAGACCGATTGTTATTATTTATTGCATTATGTGTTCTTCAATCTTTTAATTTTCGACCAGTTGTTTGTTTTTTTATAAATTATAGTGCCTTATTACTTTCAAGTTTTGTTATTGTACGTTATAAAAAACCGTACATTAAAAGGTAACCGCTTCGTCAAAAGTGGTCTGTGATCATAATAAAAACAAGGAAAACTTAATAAAAACTAGAATTTGCGATAGAAATATTCGGACAATCTGAGGCACGAAGGAGCAATTTAACTGTTAAAGAATTATTTGAGAAATGTACGTACGTTGCCTCATTGATTGGGGTGGAAGTGACAGCACGGGAGGTACTCGAAGTGCAACACCTCACCGTGGTGAGTCTTGGGTAGTTCCATATGAGTAAGCAAAGTGTTGCACAGTGCGAGGTAATAAAAGGAATAAGGAAATGGTTTGATAATACTTTAAGTAAATACTGACAGGGAAAACTGAGTTTAAAAAATGTTGAAAACCACCCCAAAAACTTGATAAACTTTGGGCATAATGCTCAGACAGAAATCGTCATCTTAAATAGTATTAAAAAGTTATGGGTATATTTAAGGCCTTTTCCTGACATTTAGAAGCAACTTTTCATTAATTTCTTCGTTTCCAAAACCGAAAAGACTTCAAAACTTTAAATCAAATGAGCAGACTCAAGATATTCTATCTCGTATAACTCAAAACCAGCTAGCCTTAGAATGTTGGAATTTCATATTAAGGATTATTATGACGCCTAGTTGTGCATCTCATCTTTTGACCCAAAAGTAGGTACTCCGGGGTGCGATAGAAAATACCCCCCCCCCCTATAATAAATTAAAAAAATCTCTGTACCAATTAGAACAAAACGATCTGATGTGGACATTACATGACTTCCTTGTGCTTATACTAAATTAAGTAACCATTTGAAAGTGATAGATATACAATGCATCGGATCAAAAAATGCCATAGAGCTTAATTTATTGATCTTTTCACGACCAAAATCGGTCCTATACAATTATTTTGTATATCTAGTACGTAAGGAGAAATTTGAAACTGTTTGTTTTCGCCCCCCCCAACTATTCCCTTTTGTTTTCGATCTAAAGAGGAGATGCACAACTAGACTACAATCTTCAACATGAATGTTCAACATTTTAAAGCTAGCCGTTTTAGAGTTATGCGAGGTATGTACATAAGTTACGCCTAAACTAGACACAATGGTTTACGTTTATTACACAATTCATAAACGTTGTATTAGGGTTCTTCAACTCTTAACAACGTTTATTACTGGTTTTGTAATAAAACGTAACAATACGTAATATTCGCAACAATGGTTTCAGTGAAGGCCAAAACGGATAATTCCGAAAAAAAAAATATTTTACCATTTGAAATTTTAGCATGAAGGGTTATATCCTCCGATAGACATTTAAGTGGCAAGCCTGGCGTATTTTCAGCCGTTTAACCGGGAAAATGAATGTTGTCTTACCTACCAGACCTACAACCGTGCAATTAAAAGAAATTAATTTATCATTTTCGGTTTCGAACCAGTTACCTCTAGTGTAGAAATCGAGCGAGTAATCCACTTGACCACTGCAGCCCATTTTCGTATGTGTTCCTCATTAATTAGTTAGTAGGTAAGCAATGAATTTCTTAATAGTCCTGCCGATCGATGAAATGGCCCTGCCCTTGGAGTCTACCGAGGTTTCCTCATGCACTTGACCTCTGGGATGAAAGTGAGTCTGAAGATCATCCCCCACCCCTAGATTCCCACAGCTAGCCTTGGTGGCAACAGCAGCCGCCTGATAACAGCACAGTCATTTAGTAGTTGGCTGGCACTCTGACAGGTGGTATAGATAGTTCAAACAGTAAGTGTTTATCTGTCATTTTTATTTGTTCACTTCAAACTAACTCCTTATCTTCATATCATATATTCAAATACCTTAATTCTTAATATAGTATCTGCTTGTCTATTTTTTTCTCATTCAATTTAAGTTCCTATATGAAGGAAAAATTTCCTTGTTAAAGACATTTAAGTTTAAAAAAAATTCCTAAGTGCTTAATAGAACTCTATGCTTTAAAACTATGTTGCTTCCATAGTCCATTAATATAAATAAGCAAATAATTAAATATAAGGAGTAAGGGAAAAAAATCGTGAAAGTAATTATAACAACAGAAAAAATGTATACAATATCATATTCCTCTAATAAAATGCTTTGTTTTGTTTTTTAATGTAAGCTTTCTTTCACAAATATTATTATTATATAATCAGTGTTCTATGGAGGGGGGGGGGGGTTGGCCTCCAAGCCAATTCACCTCAAAATGCCCTAGCCTTATCAATAATTAACACATACTTTGAGCAATACTTAGAATAAATAATTCCCCAAACACTATCTGAAAATCTATCCCTAAAATGAGTTTCTTATGTCAGTTTAATTTATTTGAATTAAACAACGTACAATTACAGGGAAACATTCAGCCGAATAGGGTTCTATTGATAGTGCAGTTATGCTCTGTCAGACACGGCCATGAATGATTGAGCAAAAATAATGTATTTCGGCTCTCTTATCACTCTATCCTTGGAGGCACCACTTAGCATATCACGAAAAATAAATGAGTGGTGAGTGCTCTTTGAGTATGCCACTTCACTGTGGATGGAAAGAGCATTGTGCTGTAAAGCATGTGTCTATCGAGTTCTAAATTTATCTCTCTTTGTAGATATATATATATATAGGTAGATAATAAGTATATGTCTTATCAATTTGTCTTGGTGAAGGGATCAAAGTTTGTAATTAATAAAACTTAAAATCAATCCCACTCAAGAGAGACCATGTAATACATAAACAAAGAGATACATTTTACATACAAGCATCATTATCTACAATTTTTTTCTATTACACATTTATAGTATTTGTCAATTTTTGGCCCATGAAATGGAAGATAGGATTTTTATCAGGTAATGGTAAAGATGTGGGTAAAAGTTATACTGAACCTACCTGTTGAGTCCACTTAGGTGTTATGTCTAAGGGTTTGGTGGGCGATTGGTTAAGGGTTGAACCGCTAGGAATACATACCTCAGTTATGCAAGCTACCAACTCCAACTTGTTTACTCTTGCGACGGCTTGAATACCACACCATAAGCTCCATACTGAAATAAAAATAAATGTGAAAGGACTGGCATTTTATTAAGTGAAAATGTCAATCTATTTACTTCTTAAAAATTTCCTATAATATGTATCCAGATAGAGATAGCAATGGTTTATTTTCACTTAAAGTATGTCCTCATCCCTAATAGTACTTTGAAGAATAATTGTGTTACTCTCATAAGCTTTAGAGCTGTTGATATTATACAATTTTGACTTGACGATTGAAACTTCCACAATGGGTATTGACTCAAGATGTGATGCCTTTTCTTTCAGCTCTAGCTCTTGTGCATCATTATAAATTTTACTATGCAAACTGTCAGAGATTCTGTGAGTTTCTTCTTCAGGAATTATTGAAAATTAAATCTGTTTTATTCCCTTAGTCTTGATAATTGACTTAGTTTACAATAATACTTCAAGAAGGAGTAGCAGGAACTCCAAAAATTTGCATATCATTTTTTTATTTTTATGCCCAAGCTACTGGACCTGAAAGCCAAGTCTCCGCATTACACTCTACATATTTGACCATTCTGTAACTTTCGATGAATGATGTTTGAACAGTCAGACAAAAATAAGAAAAATTAAACTTCCATTTAATAACTATGATTCAATTTCATTCTATAGATTCAATTATTTCAGTTTTATTTGTATAGATATACAATAATTATATTTTTACTGATGTAATTCAGCACTATTTACCGAATATTTCAAATTTGTTAAAACAACCTTCCTCTCCCGTTATTTATTAACATCTACCTTATGGTACTGCGGCTAGTTTAGACAGGTTACCCTAGAGTCACCATCCTTTTCTGACTAGGATGGGATTTTATTTAGGGAGTTCATTGGCCTCACAGATATCAAACACACCAAGCTTATTAAGGCCTTGACTTAAGTGGATAACCTGACCTCCAATATCCGAGAGTTGTTTCAGTAAAATAATTTAGAACTTGGTAAATTTAGATATTAATATATTAATATAAGAAATTCACCCAAGTTTGTATAATATTGTAATATTATGTAGTTAAGATTTACCTTTTTTTTTAATTTTCAGGAATGGGATGTAAGACTTGTTTTTCTGTGATTGTTCTCCTTGTTTCGTTAGTAATAGGATATATTATTTATACTTTTGGACAAATTCCTGAAGTACCTAAGATTGAAGTGGGATATTGGGGACCAGGCTTGGCGAAAAAAGATGATACAGCTATTAAGCCCTTCAAAATAAACATTTCGGACACGGTAAATTTCTAGTTTTAATTAATTTGTTAGTTATTTATACCAGATCTAATATCATGGCTGTTAATGTAAATTCACTGTTTATGTTCTTGTTAGCTTTGAAATTAGTTACATGTTATCTTACTTTCATTTTCCCAATAGCTTATTTTTAACATACTGTCAATATATTTTGCATACAACCCCAATCTGCAAAAACAGTTTTATTAGAGTTATTTATCTTCTTTAGAAGAGTATTTTGTCAAACTTAACCCAATGTAATAATCCTGTCACCTAATTATATACCATTTACAAAGTTAAAAATTTATTTTATATTTTAGACATAAAAAAGGTCAATGCATTATATGTTACTTTAAATATCTTATATCATGAAAGTTAATTTACTTTTATATTTACACCATCCTTTATTCCTTTTACTAGGAGCTGACATATTTTCAAGAAAGACTTGCATCTTCAAGGGAACTGACGCCCCCTTTGGAAGGAGTTGCCTTCAATTATGGAATAAATACTGAATACCTGAACAAGTTTGTAGAATTCTGGAAAAAGAAGTATAACTGGCGAGACCGAGAAGCTTACTTAAACTCCTTTCCTCAGTTTGTTACACAAATTGGTGGCTTGAAGATTCACTTCCTCCATGTTAAACCTGATCCAAAAAAGGCTAAAGGTGAGTAATTTTTGTACTTTGAATTTGAGTACTTTAAACAGCAGCTTCTAGCAGAATTGATATTGTTTTAGTATATTTTAACCATTTAAATGAATGAATATATTTCGCTCTTGATGGCTTTATTTGTTATCATAAGTCTGGTTCTTTTTTGTTATCCAGAAAATAATTCATGACAGACTTTTTTTTTTTAAAAACAAAGCATAATCCTTCAATATTTTCCGGACAACCCAATATTATAAATTTCATCAGACACAAATTAACCAAAGAAAGACATTAAAGCTGTCTTTAAAATTTTTAATTAAAATAACATTAATTTTAATTTTAAAATTATAAAATGCATGTGGATTGTATATAAAAAATCTACTTAACTTCTTGTCTTTTAGTATATGTCTGCTCTTAGTTCCATTTCCTCATAAAAAATAGTTTTGTATGGGGGAGAAGAGATTTATCTTAACAAATAAAAAATTTAAAAATAAACAGGGTATAGGGCCAAAGGTTGTCTATGGCTTTTTCTACCAGATATAATATAACGGTTTCATAGTGAAATATGACAGATACACTTCATGAATAGTATTAGAGAAAGGCTAAAGAACATTCTACCTCATAATTCTTATAATGCCTAAATCTAAAAATAGCTCAATATGTTTTTATTTATTTTATTCACACACTCTTCAAGGTAAATATTTTACTAAATTCTATTTTATTCTGTGACAGGAAAAGAGGTGTTACCATTGATATTGCTTCATGGCTGGCCTGGATCAGTGAGGGAGTTCTATGAATTAATCCCATTACTAACAACGCCTCGACCAGATAGTGACTTTGTTTTTGAAGTGGTTGCTCCATCACTGCCTGGTTACGGGTTCTCTGAAGGGGCCTCAAAACCAGGCCTCGGGCCTGCTCATATAGGAGTCATTTCTAATGAATTGATGACCCGTTTAGGGTTCCAGAAATATTATGTTCAAGGTGGAGATTGGGGATCACTCATCGGATACACTATGTCAATCCTGTTTCCTCAAAGGTATGTTTGAGATTGATATATTTATTATTTTAGAAACATATTTTCTAATGTGCTTAAAAACTAAAATACTAATTTCCCTAAAAATGGGAAAATATGCTTTAACTCATTATTAAAGAAAAAATCTAATTTGAGCACCACATGACTTTCATGTACTTCTATTAAATTTAGTAGGTAAGCACAATGCTATGGTACACTTCATTTAAAATGATTTCATTTGAAAATAATACACAATATCTCCATTCTAATGATCAAAAAATGTCAGAGAACATAATTTATAGATCTCTTCATGATAAAGAAAAATAGTTCTATAAAAATTTGTTGTACCCATAACAGGTATGAAAGAAAAATTGGTTTCTGTAATATATAATTTTTTTGTTTTGTGCTTTGTTTAGAGTGATTGGATACCATTCCAACTTTTGCTTACCGCAAACCTTGAGTGCCAGATACAGGACTTTATTAGCATACTTTTTCCCATCTCTATTCATGAAAGAGGAGTTTCATGACAAATTTAGGGGCCAATTTACAGACACATTATTACTGGAGACTGGTTATTTCCATATACAGGCTACAAAACCAGACACAGTGGGTAAGCAGAAATTGTTATCTTTTTATTTGTTCCTAAACTGTGTTTTATTTTAGGAATTATTGTTATAGGAATGGTTGGTTAGGTGCATATAGTGAGCTAAGTGAATTAAATACGTGCACAGCTATATTTGTAGTATACATACATATGTTTGTATATATGTACAAACATCATGCTGAAGCGAATAGCAAATTAATAAACCAAAGATTCAATTTTGTAGACAGGTATTCTAAGCCACTTTATTTTGTTGTTACGCTCAACCACTTTCATTCTAACCTTAATGCTCTATCAGAATCTTAAACTTTTAGTTATTAAATAAGATGCAAAATATGGAGACAATTATAATAATAATAATAAAACATTGAAAACAATTCAGTACTTTCAAGAAAGTTTGTCTGTTGGGGTTTGGTTTTTGGTTAATATGAATGGTTTCACTTATGATCTACTTTTGATTCTAGATTTTTTGGCAATTTGTGAGCTAAAAGTATAAAAGTATGTGTCCTGTATGAGTGAATATTTATACTTACACTTAACAGGACCACCTTACTGTAACACAAGTAAATTAAGACAATAAAAGTTCCTCATTAAATCACTCATTTAATATTAGGTTTTTGTAGATTGCCATACAAGAAAGAAATAGTTGAATATAACGTTTCTAAAATCTGTGAGTTAGTTGTTAGAGAACTAGGCAGGATTATCGGAAGGACTTGAAGTCCTGGCAAAATCAAGTAGATTATCTGATATACTAAAAAGTGAAAATTCCACTCTAAGCCAGAATTATTACGAGAGCCATTCCTTTGTAGTCATAAGCTGATGAATTTTTTTGGGCATTAGCCAGTATAAGCATGCACACTACAACTTTTATCTACCCCCAGCCTTGCCCCACTGACATGTAATAATGAGAATTTATGCAAGGAAGAAATTGTTAAATGTAATTAATCTAATTTACTGTTTATTTTTAATCTAGGTGTTGGCCTAACAGATTCACCAGTAGGATTGGCTGCTTACATATTGGAAAAGTTCTCAACCTGGACTGATAAAGCCAATAGAAATTTACCAGATGGTGGGCTTGAGGCTTACAATAAAGCAGAACTTCTTGATAACATAATGATATATTGGTTTTCTAAGTCCATAACAACATCAGTTAGGCTGTATAGTGAAGCATATAGCAAGAGCTATAGAAATCTCCAGCTTGACAGGTAATTTAAAATATTTACAAGATCTAGAAATGATGTAAAATCCTCATTTGTGCGATTTTCGAAAAATGTCATGAGGTCCGTTCAAAATTTTATATATATATATATATATATATATATATATATATATATATATATATCATAACCAACTCAATATATAAACATTTCATGTAAAAATAAAGGTCGAGTTCGTTAATGGCTGAAATCGAACCAGTGGGATGAGGGGGGTTTAGAGGGGGGAAATTTGAAATATCTTTTGTTATTATACATCGGTCGAAACATTGTATAGAACCAGTCTTATTGCAAATGTAATGTACGTATTTTCACAATCTTGATTATTAACCGAGATTTACATTTATTAGTTTTCAGCCTTCAGTAAACCCCCACTCTCATATATGACTCATGTCATATTAACAATAGGTTGTTATATTATGAAGCACTTTATTTGAAGCCTAAATACCGAATATTCTTCTTATTGAACCTTTACGTTTTGAAATAAATGTAAATACGTGATGCATTTATAATTTATTAATAAAGTATCAAGTTTTGCATGACGGAATAAATAGATTACTCTAAATAGAGATTCAATATGCCACTTAACCTCATGTCAATCAATCACCTTTGATGTCGGGCATGAAACAAATAAATAATCCCTCTTCCTATTGAATTAGGATTCCATTATTGTTATTTTTTATAATTATTGTTGAAGTATATACGCTATATATATCTTTATAATACACCAAGTGGGACCAAAAATATATTTAATATTTGAATAATTAGCTATATTCATATTGGGAAAAACATTTAATATTATAAATATATATATATATTTTCGTATAATACATTTAAATGGACCCCAATTTATGTGTAACCCAGCCTTCTTGATTGCTTGCTGCATTATAGTATGTTCAGCTATTCTCTACTGGGAGTGTCAGGCTAACAGCTGCTGGCAGGAGCTTTATATTCCCTATCAAAGTTCAAATTCCAGACTTTCTTTACAACTGCCTTTTTTAATGTAATTAATGTATTTAGCTTCATTAAACCATTAAGACTAGAAAATATTTTTATTGTAATAACAACTAATTAGCCATAGTTACTTTGAACAAATTTTAAATAAAAGTAACTTCTTGGATAAAATTAGTAAAATTGTCGTCATTACCTTGGACTATGAGTTCATTAAAAAGAATATTGAAAATATGAGGTTTTATATATTACTCGACATTTGAATTATTAGTAAAGAGAATACAAGTGAACTAAGATTTTAATTAATAGGTCTAGAATCAAAGTCTAGACTCCAAAATTTAGGTAAATATTTCAACACAAATACCATAGGTAGTAAAATAAAATATTTGGAAAATATGAGAAACAAGTTTTATTAGTGTTCAAATAGGGAATATATTTATAAATAAATATGATGTCCATTCAAAACTATATATATATATATATATATATATATATATATATATATATATATATATATATATATGTCTGTTACCACTCTAGCCTTCATAATTTTTACCAAACTTGATATATAAGCGTTTTATGTAAAGCTAAAGGTCAAGTTCATTGACAGCTTCTTAGAGTGAAAGAATTTCGATAATTTGAAATGTCTTTGTTATTATACATCACATCAAACATTGAATACATAACTAGTCATATTGCACATTTAGTTCCCTATAAATGTTGTTATATACATATTTTCTCTTATATGTATATTAACAGAGATATTTGTATTCGTTAGTTTTCACCCTTAGTTGAACCCCCCCCCCACTCCTACTCATGTGATTATAATAACAATTAGCTGATATACGAAGAACCTCTTTATTCTAAGCTTAAATACCAAATATTGTTTCCATGAGACCTTCATTATGCGAAATACATGCAAATTTGTTGTGCGATGATGAACTAATATTTCATGTTCTTGTCTCCAAAATGTTTATTTGACCTATACTGTACTCGGTATTTAACAGTTTCAGTCAACACTAAAGGTCATGTTTGTTATTGACAGAAATTGGCCCTGGAATAGGATGGATGGATAAGAGAGGGGAATTTAAAAATTTCAAATATCCCTCATTATTATGAATGGGGGTCATATTTACAGGGAATATATTGTGAGATGAAGTCACACGAATGCTATTCCAGCACTTGGGAAATTTAAATTTATCCACCCCCTGCTTGAGAGGACTTTTTCTGTGAGATTGATGAGGCTTTGCTGTTCAGCCATTCTCTCCTGGGAGTATTAGGCTAACAGCTACTGAGAGGAGCTATACTATGCCTAGTCAAGCTAATGATACTATGCCTCTCCAGACTTTAATGATTTCATGGTATCAAATAATTTCAACTTTCCACCAAGTAACAAAGTTCACATCATTTTTAAAAAAAAATAAAATTCAAAATTTTGATATTATCACTGTAATAAGCAATAACTGTGACATAACATTATATTTCATTACAAAAATATTCACACTTAGTGCAGATAAATCTTGCATTTTAATTTCATCAATTAAAGTTTAAGGGTGGCATTTATTTTAGAAATGATTGAATGAAAGTGTAAGATTCCATTATCTTTTCACTGTGCATTCGTAAGGCATAAGTTGGTTATTGAGTAAACCTATTGCTATGCCTCCTGGCAACATAATAATTTAAAAACAAACAATAGGGAATTCAAGTTATACAGAATGACAAAAGCATTGAAAATAAAATATAGGTTTATATTGTGAAAATTAAATACATGAATAATCCTTCACAGAGAGAGAGTCGCGTATTTAGGAAGTGCGATATAGATCAAAGAAGCCAACAGAATGTCCTAGGTCCTACCAGTACCTTCCAGCCAGACGTCGAGGGGTCCAGACAATTCCCCTTTGATGTATGCCGACAAGCTATATAAAGAAGGGCCAGCCACGAGCGAGTCAGTTTTATTCTCACCTGTCTTGATGTTACATCAGTGTTACAGTGCGACTTAGTGCAGTGCAGTAAAGTGTTTTTATAAGAACAGTGTTGTGCCGTGACTGTAAGTAACTGTTTAGTGCCGTGTTTAAGACAGTGCAGTGCCGCGAAGTAAAGGATAGTGCAGTGCTGCGAAGTAAAGGGCAGTGCAGTGCCGCGAAGTAAAGGACAGTCCAGTGCCCTCTTTCTGTGAATTTCAGTGACCGTGAGTTAATTATTGGACTGTGTAATCTGAAGAACAGTGACGCTATCAGCGTATACTGTGAGTAGTAATTAAGAATAATTACCATGTTTATTGTGCATTGTGAAATAAATTGTGCAGTGATAAAAACTGTGAAACTTGCGAGTATTTAATTTTGCAATCCAAAAGAACTCTTATTAAAAACGTTTATTACTGGTTTTGGTAATAAAAAAAAACGTAACAATATTATCAAGTAATGAGTGGAATGAGTGAGAACTTACCAAAACCTGGAAATGGCAACAAAAGTAAAGTATGATCACGGACATTTGGCTTCATTCAACGATATTTACTTGTAATAAAGGAGCGTGGCTTACTACTTATAATAAATACTGAATTGTTTTTGTCAAAATCTAAAACATATTGAATGAATCATTCTTTTTTTTTTTTGTAATAATATCCCAAGGAAAATCAATATAAAAAAAATTCTGACACGCAGGGTCTGCGTAAACTAACCAGATTTCCTAAATGCTGGTATGACACACTATTGATCTCATCTTGTCATATATTTCCTATTTCTCTCATAGCAGAAGCCTATGGAAACAGAATTTGAAATGAACTCAGTTTCATATAGAAAAATTGGACTATCATAAGTGGAGGTATACTAAGCCTGTAAACATAAAAATACATATAACTAGCTTAATGTTCGAGATAACAAGAAACATGTATTTAATAACAATTGCAGAAAATTTAAAATTCAAACAACATTCATTATATCAAATTTTTCAATCCAACTCATAGTAACCAAAGTACTTTTCAATTATTCATTCATCTAACCCCCTCCCTCACCTCCCTCGAAGCAATTAATTAATATGATCTTTAGTGTTGAGTGAAATGGTTAAATATTGAGTACGGTGTAGATTAAATTAATATTTTTTGTATCAAGAACATAACAATTGAAATTAATGAAGTCATCACACAATTTATTTGCTTGTATCTTATCTAGTAAATACCTGTTGAAAACAATATTTGGTATGTAAGGTTCGAATTAAGTGGTTCATTATATAATAGATTATTGATAATATGACATGAGTAGGAGTGGGGGCTTACTCAAGGTAAAAACTAAAAACTGCAAAATCTCAGTTAATATTCAAGGCCAAGATTTTTTATAGAGAAAAAATCTATACAACAAAATTCCTAGGAAATTATATTTTCAATAAATCAGTTTTATAAATTTTTTTGTTTCGACTAATAATAACAGAGATATTTCAAATTTTCTCAATTCCTTCCTCCAAACCCCACCTCCTCTCACACAGGTTGAATTCAGCCATAAGGTCTCTTGAAGTTTGCTTTTAATTGCTTCTATAATTCTATATAATTAAAATTATAGTATGATTTGAAGCTTGGTTTTTAAAAAAAGCATAAATATATATATATATATATATATATATATATATATATATATATATATATATATAAATGTAAAGAGACTTCTATTTTTGTCCAATCAAAATTTATTTAATTTGAGAAGATATCAGCCAGCCAGCCCTGCTTAGTATGTTCAGCTATTTCTCTAAGGGGAGTATTAGGCTAACAGCTGCTGGCAGGAGCTATATTATACCTATCCATATTCAAATTCCAAACTTTATTGATTTCACTGTCTTTTTTCATGTTATTAATGTATTTTACTTTATAAGACCTTTAAGACTACAAACTATTTTTATTATAATAACAACCAATTAGCCATAATTATATATTTGAACAAAAAATTATAAATAAAAATGCAGTTCTTGGATAAAATTAGGAAAATTGACACTACTGTGCACTATCAATTCATTAAAAAGGACATTGAAAATATGATGTTTTATCTATGATAGACATTTTAATTATTATTAAAAAAAAAGACAAACAAACTAAGATTTTAATTAATAGTTCTAGTATCAATAACTCCAAAATTTATATAAATATTTCACAAATACCATGACATAGCTAGTTAAATAGCAAATTTCAAAAATATTAGAAATGAGTTATTTTCTAACATTAGTGTTAAATAGGGAATATATTTATAAATGTTTTATTTATTCATCTTCAAGAAGATAATAAAATCACTCCATTAAAATATTTTAAAGTAATAACCCATAACATAATTAATGTATAATTTTTCTTCTGTTCATCTAGCAAACAAGTTCAGAAAATAATAAGAAATTATAATAAGCTAATCTGATTTAATAAAAGCTCTACCACACTTAGTATTTATTCATACATCAGACACTTCAACATTTTCAGATAAATAGGTGTAGGTTCCAATTTTAAAAGGATTGCAATTTCTAATTGTTAGTTCTAGTTAGACTGTCACTTGATAAAGAAGATTATTACTTTTTATTGTGGCTATAATTTTAATATTAAAAGAGAGGTGTTGGAAATATAACTGCAGGCGATACATATGTGAAGTCCACTAATGTCTGAAACCTGTCCAGAAGGAGCGGGGGTTCAGAGAAGCAGTGAAACATTAAGTGCCAAATTCTTTTGTTTTTGTTACTAGAGTCACAATGAAAAGTAATACGTAAACAATTTAGTTAGTTATCATTAATTTTCATTTCCAGAACTCAGAAAAACCCCATTTCTACTCCTGTAAAGTTTATTGATTTCATCTTTCTTTTAGCAGATTTAAAGGAAATATCCGATGTATAATAATGGAGAAACTTTGAAATTCTCCCCTTCGAAAATTCAAAATATCTCTGTTATAGTCGGATCGAAAAATTGTATAGGACCATTCTTATATCAAATGTAATTCTATACACATTTTCTGTGTCATGCATATTAACAGAGTTATTTGGATTTTATAGTTTTCAGCTTTCAGTAAACCCCCACTCCTACTCGTGTCATATTAACAAATTAACAAAAGGTGTTATATCATGAACTACTTTATTCCAAATATTTTTTTCATTGAACTTTAACTTTGTGAAATATATGCAAATGGATTATGTGATGATGTCATAAACTAATATTTTTACTTAAAAATGTTTATTTGATTTATACCATACTCGATATTTAACAATTTCATGCAACTAACAATCGTATTTGTTGTTGGCTGACATCAGACATGGAATAGTAAGGGTTTGGAGGGGCGGGATTCAAAAAATCTCCATGAGTTGGATCAAAAAATGTTATAGAACCAATGTAGTTAAATTACTTACATTCTACAATTCGTGTTCTATGCGTTTTTTCATAACTCACATATTAAGCGAGTTAAATATACTTTCTTGTTTTTAGCAGTCATTAACCCCCCTCCCTTTGTACTCATCAGTTTTTTTACATACAAACATAGAATACGTGGTGAGATGAGATCACAGTGTGTTATACCAGCATGTGGGAAATCTGCTTAGTTTACGCAGCCCCTGCATGAAAGGGCTTAATATATATTTGCCAAAAAACCAATAGGTAACAAAATATTGCAATTTTTCATTTCAGGCCCCCTTCTGCTTAAATCAGGGTTAAGATTCTTATTTTTTTAAATAAAAGTTTAATTTGCTCAAAGAGACATTTCAACAATCCACTATCTCAAACTGGTTTTAATTTTACAAAAGATCTTCTTTTAATTTAAGTTTATTAAAACTAAGCATTAAATTATTTTATTAATCAGTCCTTTATCTTTAATGCATTTACACTCTTTACTATGCCAATTTTAGATTTTTAATTGTAACTCATCCAAGAATAAAAAACGAGATAAAAACAAAAGAATTTGAAGTTAATTTTTTTCACTAGTTGATATATGATTTTTTGACTATCCTCCAAAATATCTGTTGAGCCCCCTATATGCTACATGAGACAAATTGATGTCTTAACTACTTTACTTAGAGTATTTTTATAATTACTTCAAAGCTTGTCAGCCTTCAGAAAATCCCTGTTTTTGAGGTAAATCTCACTAAAAACATTTTCAAAGAATATTGTTGTTTATTGTTTATTATTATTTACGTCCACTTTATGCTACTAGGCTAATCGGGATGGGTTATCTACAGGTTACCACCCTTTTCTAGCCAGGGTGGGCTCAAGGAGTTTATTTAGTGAGTTTGTCACCAAATAAATTCCTACTCCCCAGGGCGGGAATCGAACCCGCCACTCTAGGTCTACCACGGGAGATTAGGACCAACGCCCTAACTCGCACGGCCAACCTGAGCCCCCAAAGAATATTGCAAAATTGATGTGATTATAGAGTCCTATTATGTAAAGGACAAACAAGGTTATCAAACACCAATAAGACATCTCAGTTTTTTCCTTATATATGTAGGCATTATAATTTTGTATGTATTTGTTTTAGCATTCCTACTTCTGTGCCAACTGGATGTGCTGTATTCCCCCATGAATTAATGTACTACCCACCTGTAGTGCTGGAGGCAGGATTCACTGATGTAGTGTCTGTGACAGAGATGCCAGTGGGTGGACACTTTGCTGCTTTTGAACAGCCAAAATTACTAGCAGATGATGTATGGGCCTTTGTCCATAAGCTAAGGCAACGTGTGAAAGGAAAGAAGTAAATAATGAAAATGTTTTAAAAAGGAATAATAATCAAAATTGATTTAGTATTAAATCTAAGGAAAATGTTTTGCTAAGGAAGTGCAGTGTTTCAAATTTCCATGTGATATTAGTTTTAGTATTTTAGAACCAAAGACCAAATGACTGGATTTTAAAATCAGTTTTCATTGATTAACAGTACCTAAAGTTTTTGCATTTTTTAGGTATTTATATTGGTGTTGTTAACAAATCGAGCCAATCATCAATTCAGACTCATAAAGAAATACGATGACTATTACAATGTAAATATGTTTGTAACTGTACACTAGGTCCTGTGAACTCCTTAGAAAGCACAATTCAAAAGAGACATTGTAACGTTTTAATGACTTATTTTTGGATTGTTGGTATGGGTAAGGTGGAAGTATTATTTGTTATGTTCTTTATGTCTTTTAATTTTAAAGACAAACAGAAATTATGGATTTGGGTTGAGGGTGGTCTATTTTAATTACTAAGAGGAGTTGTATCACAATTGGGAATCTAAGAAAGAATTGTTTTTTTTATATTACTAGGCTGTGGATTGGTAGGCTTTACTGTTGGGCAAACTGTCACTCTTATCTGCTCCAGAGCAATCTCTTCCTGTGGGCTCATCGCCCAAAGATGGATGAAAAGAAAATTAGCTGTCTTTGGGACAATGCTACTAAAAAGGATAGCTGGAGCAGATCAGAAGAATTCTTAGTACTTTTTCTCTCACAGAAACATCTACAACTAATAAAGTATTTTTAGTATAAGAAGAATGTTACACCATTTATGGAATGATAAGGAAAAATATCTGGGAATCTGTCTTAAATATCCTCTTCAGGAGCAAAAGACACATTTATCAAAATTGTTTCAAAGTGTTTTATACTAAATGTCTACACCATATGGGTTGATGAACACCAAATTTATGTGTTCCAAGTTCAGGTTTGTGTATTTCTGTAACAGTTCTAAATTCAAACAAATTCATTTCAAGTATATGCTAATCATTCTTCTAACAATAAATTCGACGATTGCTTAAAAATACAGCCACAGGAAGAAATTTGAGGAACAACTTTATATTCCTAATTCAAGTGTATAATGAGACAGTGAACTTTATAGAATTAACATTCCACACATTATTTATAAGATAATACCTGTCATAGGCTCTTATAAATGAATCAGTAATGTATTTCAATAAAAAAGAGATGATAATCATGTTTGAATGTATTTCTTTTTATGGTTCTATCCTTCCTTCCACGCTCTACTCACAAACAATTATTTCCCAAAAATATCATTTGGATCTTCAGTGAACTTCTTCAGTCTGTGATGACTAAGGTGGTTAATGAATCTTATTATGGAGCCAATGATGGCCAATATATTTATTGTATAGCAAACACATTAAGCAAAATAATTTGTGCTTTTTTTCATCAATATAAACTATCTCCTCACTCCTCTTGGGCTGATTCTGAACAAGAACTATGGCAGTCTTCCTCTTTTTCAGAAAAGCTTAAATACAAGTTAGGTACCAATAAATCAAAAAAGTGGCCAAGGGTGATTAAACAGATAAATATTATGTTCATTGATGTATAACACTTTTTTTAAAAATTAAAATGGGTTTATTTTCCGAGACTTATTTTGTATGACTGATGAAATACTGAACCAAAATAAATGACCCCAATAGATTCTTTTATTGTTGAGTTAGTGGAAAAGTAGAAGTGAGGCATCTTGTTTTTTTTAGAATAAAAGGACCTCATTACAAGATATGTACAATAAAGTAATTATTTTCAAGGCTAAAGCCTCATCTTAACTCATAAATCACAGCATAACACTAATGTACTAACAGAGAACATTAAACTAAATGTCAATCGGAAACTAGACTGAAGTGTAAGAGATGCCACTTACATCAGATTACCTAACTTCTAGAAGGTGGGTCTACAAATAGGATCCTTCCATATCTGGACAACAGCCTCTGCAAGTCATCGACCACCTCAGTCTTGGCCTGCCCATCCTCTTCCCTCCACTTGGCGTACCAAACAACATTTGTCTGGGAAGCTTTCTCAACTCCATAATGAAGAACTCACTAAATAAAACCCTTGGTCCCATCTTTGCCAGAAAAGGGGTGTAGAAAACCCCACCCTCCAATCACCTCAGTAGCACCAAGTGGAGACTAACAAATTATACATTTTACAGACTGACTGAGCATTAAATTCATTGCAAGTCTTCTGTATACACAGAGTTTAAGCCGATGTTGAGGTTGTGCTCATGATGCTATTTTCGAAAATTTTCCTCAAATTTCCTTACTCCACTTAGATGAAATAAGGAGTCACACTCTAATACCGCTCGCTAGTCTAAGAGTCTTCAAGAGTCTGTTACTTTTGATGAAGATCAGTGATTTATTTTAATACTATGTTGTTATCATAGTTTATTTAAGAAAAAAAAATTAACTTGTAAACAACCTTTATTTCACACAACAAAACAAAACAGTCCTTCTATGGAAGGGCGCATAACAATATTGCATTTGGGTGGCCAATAATTTTTAATAGATTTTAGTAAGTAGGTATACATTTTTGTCGGGGGTAGTGTGTGTTAGTGAAGGGTCCAACTACAGAAGGTCCCAACCCAATAGGCGTACTCCAACAAAATTAATTCTACAATATCAACATAAAAATAAACAAATAAAATTCACTTTCTGAATAAAATAATTCGTCGGTGAAAGTGTATTTTAGCCCCCCCCCCTTGGTGGCGCACGATGACTGTTTTTCTAACTATCTTTTTTAACACTTTAAAATTTCCACATTTTTTTTTTTTTTTTTTAATCTAAGACCCAGCAATCTGTTCAGATGGTGTAACCCACCGGGGGTGAGAAAGATAGTTCCCCTTCTACTGAACTTGGTTCCATTTTAAGGGAGGTGGTAATATGTATGGGGTGTAATGGAACTGAACGAGGGTGGGTTACCCGGTAGCTGGTGATACCGGGTGGGTTGTAATGGATAGGAGGAAAACGAAATAAGAAAGGATAGGGATACATGGAGAGGAGGTAAGAAGAGAAAGAAGAAAGACGGCCGCTACAGCCAGAAAATAAACCTAGGAAGCCGTTTGTAAGTTGTTAAAGGGGGTAAGGGGCGCCCAAGCTATCTACTAACCTAAACTAAACTAAGATAAACTAAACTAACCTAACTATACTACAGGGCTATTCTGGTATGTGTGACATGGGGGTTAGCCCTGTTTGTAGTTTATTGTCCGGACCTCGGGCACTATGAGGGAGGGTGTCAGCAGAGGGTGAGATCGACTAGGGGCTCATCGAGACCAACCTGTCGCCATCTCACCGGCTGCTGAGGAGGGGGTATGGAGCGGTATAGGGGGTTATCAATGTAATGGAGGGAGTCAAAAAATTTAATGTGTCTGCGGGAGATGGTGTGGGAAATGGGTTCAAGGGAGAGGGTATCATGGATTGTGTGGTTATTGGCTCTTTGCAGGGATGTGTGCCGGACTATTCCGTTTTGGAATTGCTGGAGGATATCAAGGGAGTTTTTGGTGAGGTACCTAAGGACGGGGGAGCCATATAGGAGAGCGGGCTGAATGACGCCTTTGAGGATTAGCAATTTGAGGCGGAGGCTGAGGACTGGGGAGAGGAGAAGGTGGTTGAGGGAAGTAAATTTGTTACGTAGGTATTCCGTCCGTTTGCGTACGTGAGTTGAGAATGTCAGGTGTTTGTCAAGTATGATCCCTAAGTACGTTATGGAGCGGGAGACGGGGATGTCATCGTTGTCCAGTCTAAAAGTGTCAGGGACAGGGGTGCGTTTGTGATATGAGAACACTAGGGCATCTGTCTTCCTAGGGTTCACATGGATGTTTATGGAGCGCAGGTCGTCGGATATCGCCTGGCAGGCAGATTCTGCCAGGGATAGTGCGCGGGATGGGTTGAGGGAGGTGCTAACAATGGCTACATCATCCGCGTATGCGGCCACCTCAGTACTCGGAAACTGCCGACTCACTACCTTTGCGGTATATGCCGTGAAGAGGGTAGGAGAGAGCGGGGAACCCTGAGGTACCCCTACTCGGAGAGGACGGGATGAGGAAAGGGATTCGCCGACTCTTACTTGAAAAGTTCGGCCGTCGAGGAAGGAACGGAGCATGGCTAGTTGGCTGGGGCAGCCATGCCCACTGAGGGTATTAAGGAGTTCGGCACGGTCGACAGAATCAAAGGCCTGAGTGCAGTCGATGGAAATCATCGCCGTAACGACGTTCCTGCGGAGGTTGTTGGCAGTGTTAGCGTATATGCGGGCTAAGGGATGGAGGGAGCTGTGTTGAGGACGGAATCCGGACTGCTCGTGGGGGATGAGGGATTTCTCCTCACAGAAATCTACAAGATACCGGAGGATTATACGTTCCAGTATCTTGGAGATGTGTGGGAGGAGGCTGATGGGACGGTAATGGTCGGGAGAGGAGCCGTTTCTGGCAGGTTTTAGGAGGGGGACAACAATAGCGTGTTTCCACATGGTGGGGAAATGGCGTAGGCGGAGACAGGAGTTGAGGAGGTGGTTTAGGTAGGACAGAGCCTTCCGTGGAAGCTGACGGAGTAGCACGTACTGCACCCTGTCCATCCCAGGGGCCCCGAAAAGGGCAGGGGGTCCAACTCCGAACCGGCTGGAACATTGTGTTCCAGGTCTGATCGGAGGGGGCGACCCCCCTGCCTTAGCGCCTACTTCCACGTGCGGGCTGGACGCACTGCTTGCAGTGTGACTAACGGAAGAGGTCACGGACGGGCTTGCCTCTCCTGGGTGCTGTGAGTGGTGTAATTGAGTGAGAGTTAGATGTTTAAATGAGTGTGTGAATGGTGTGTTTGACATGGTGTGTGTTTTCTTTTTGTTTCAGGATACGACCCGGATTGCCTTGGATTGCTTTGGACAGTGGACTGGTATGACGTTCTTGGGCTGGGACGCATTTACAGCGGTGGACCCCTAACCGGCTGGAGTGGCAGTCTCCCCCGCTTGGCAAGCACTGCGTAGGGTGCCCACGAATCGGTGCGTGGGAGACTCGAGTTTAGGTAGAGTCCTGGAACCCTAACGGGATTTGATTATCTTCCTCCCAAGGAGGGTATAGCTGTCCCCCGTGGGGGAACTCGCGGGATGCTTCGGCATTGGGCATGCCCGGGACAGCAAGCCCTACGCAGCAGTGGGCAGAAACTATAATTATGTCTATAAAAAATATCTCAGTAGATCTTACAGGTGAGGAGTATAGCGGAGAAGGGAGCGGAGTAGGAGTGAGTACCCCGCCGGTGGAGCAGCAGGGGAGAATGAAGAGGCGGAGGACGCGCTCCTCAGGGTCGCCGGAGGAGGTCAGCAAGGAGGCGGTTGGCGAGGCGGAGTCAGACTTCAGGATGGCGATGGAGGAGTTGAGGAAGAGGCTGTTCCCGATGAAGGATGTGTTGGTGGAGGATTGTCTTAACCGGATGAGTGGTTGCTTCGGGAGGCTGAAGAAGGAATACGGGAGAGCAACAGCGACATCCGGGAGAGTACAGAGCATGGAGAGGACGCTGAGGAACCTGGTTGAGGTGGACTGGGGCCAGGAGCTCAGCAATCAGGTGAGCGGACAGCTGCAGGAACTGGGGGAATCGCTGGTGGGCGAAGTGGTGAGAAAGAGCCAGGAGGTTCTTGATAGAATACAGAGCGAGGTAAATGTGGCCCTGCAGACCCTGAGGGCTCATGACGAGGAGAGAGGTAAGGAGGTGGAGAGAGTCAGGCAGGAATTCAGGCAGTGTCTGTCTAAGGTTGAGCGTGTGGGAAGTGTGTGTGTGAACGAGGTGTCAAATGGAACGAGGAAATAAGGGAAAATATGGATAGGGTGTACAAGGAGGTGCAGGTGGTGGGTAAGAGTGTGGAACCGCTGGAGAGGAATGTGGTGAAGGAGATGCGGAGGAAGATAGAGGAGCTGGACCTCGACAGGCTGAGCGATAGGGTAAGTGAGCGAGTGAGTAGGGTGGTGAGTGAGAGAGTGGGTAATAGAGTAAATGAGTGTGTGAGTGAGAGTATGTGTGACAGGGTGGCATGAGAGTGAGTGAGAGTGTGGGTGATAAGGTGATGAGTGTTGTTAAAAGTGTGGCCCGTGAGAACTTTGGAGCAGAGAAGATGGACGTGGACTTGGCGGAACCGGAGGAGAGTTGGGCTCAGGTGGTCGGGAAGAAGAAGAGGGGACCCCGAGTTATACTGGAGCTGCCGAAGAGTGCTGACGCCAAGGTCCGAAGGGAGGACATAGTCAAGTGCCTGGATCCCAAGGAAGGAGAGGTGCGGGTGAGGGGACTCGTGAGGCGTGGAGGTGCCTACGTGGTGGAGTGTCACGATCACCAGGACATCGAGAGACTGCGGGCCAACGAGTGCTTGAAAGGGCTGGGTGTGAATGTGGATGGTGAGAAAGGGTGGAGGTTGCCTAGGGTGAAAATGTTCGATGTGGATAGGATGATAGGAAAGGATGACTTGTGGTTGTGTGTGTGTAAGAGGAATGCATGGGTATTTGAGGGTATGACTGAAGACGAATGCAAGGCCGAGTTTATCCCGGAGTTTGTGAGTGGTGGTTCATTGCATGTGTGTACATGGGTGGTGAGAATGAGTGTGCGTGTGTTTCGGAGGGTGATGAGGGCAGGTCGGCTGTATGTGGGCCTACATTCGTCCAGGTGCGTTGAGGACTTCACCGTCAGGAGGTGCAACACCTGTTTGAGGTATGGGCACGGCGCTAGGACGTGTAGGTCACCATTGACGTGTGGCTGGTGTGGAGAAGAGGGACACCACCAAATGAGATGTCCGAGTGCCGGTAACCAGGAGAAGCTGAGGTGCGCCAACTGCTGGAGGGCTACAGGGATAGGAGCCATCCTGCTGGATGGGCTGGGTGCCCGGTGCTGGAGGTAGAGAAGCGCCAGATGAGGAGGAACACCAGCTATGACTAGGCCCAATACAGCGTGGGTGGGGATCTGCCAGGTGAACATGGACAGAGCGTGTGTGGTTGCGAATGAGGTACGAATGGAAGCATGTAAGAGTGGAGTGAGTGTGATTGCTGTGCAAGAGCCGTATGTGAGGGATGGAAGGGTGACTGGGTTTGGTATGGGTGCGAGAGTGGTTGTTGGGTGTGAATCTGATGAGCATGCGTGGGCGGCGGTTGTAGTACTGGACCCGAATATGGGGGTTCTCAGGCTCGGCCAGCTGAGCGACAGCCATTGTATTGTGGTTCAGCTGATAACAAGGGTTGGGGCTTTCTACTTGGTGTCCATGTATTTCCAGCCGTCGCACAGTATAGATGGGTACCTTGAGAGGCTGTGTATGATTGAGAGAGTATTGAGAGGTAAGGATGTGGTTCTGTGTATGGATGCGAATGCGAAGAATGTGTTGTGGGGTGGTGATGTGACGGATGATAGGGGTGTGGAGTTGGAAGTGTGTGTGAATGAGCTTGGATGGAAGATTGTGAATGAGTGTGGTGAACCGACGTTTCGGGGTGCGACTGGGGGTGTGAGTTGGATTGATGTGACTGTTGTGTCTGGGAGTATGAGTGCAAGGTTGACTGATTGGAGTGTGGAGGGTGGATGGTGCAGTAGTGCGCATTATGTGTTAGTGTTTCGGGTGTTGAGAGTTGAGAGGATGGGAAGAAGAATGAAAGGTGAGTAGGTTCTGTCTGAGGTCGGCTGATTGGGATAAGTTTCGAATGTTGTTGAATGAGAGTGTGAATGGTGTGTCTGTGTTTAGAGTGTCGTGTAGGAAGGATGTTGTGAGGTATGTGAGGTGTGTGGAAGAGTTGATTATTAGGTGTGCGAAAGGGAGTATGAATAGAGGAGTGAAAAGGCCGAGAGCTGTGTGTTAGTGGTCGGATGAGTTGGAACGAATGAGGCGTGATGTGATGAGAGCAAGAAGAGAGTGGCAGAGAGCGAGTGGTGAGAGTGAAAGGGTGTATGCAAGGAGTGTGTATGATCAGGGAAGAAAGGCTTACAAGAAGAGGATCAAGGAGGTCAAGAAGGAATCCTGGAAAGAGTTTCTCGATGCGGAGGAAGAGAAGGGACCTTGGAACTTGGCCTACAAGATGTCTTCGGGGAAGCTGAAGCCTGAGAGAGTGATAGGAATGATTGGTGAGAGTGAAGGAGTGTGTGATTGGGAAGAGAGTGGAAGGAGGCTGTTGGATCGCCTGATACCAGATGACTGCAGAGTGAATGAGAGTGAGAGTCAGAAGAGTGTAAGGAGAGCGAATGGGAGGTATGTGCCTGAGTTTGGAGAGAGATGGAATGTAAGTGAGGATGAGGTGCGAGAGGCTGTGTGGAAGAGCAAGAATGGAAAGGCGCCTGGATGGGATGGAATAAGTGTGGAGATGCTGAAAGAAGGGTGGAGTGAGTTGAAGAGTGTGTTGAGACGAATGTATGGGGTGTGCGTGAAGTACCGTGTGTTTCCGAATAGATGGAAGTGGGGACGAGTGAGAGCGCTGTTGAAGAGTGAAGAGAAGAGTGTGAATGACCCGAGCGCGTTTAGACCGATAACGCTGTTGCCTGTGTTGGGGAAAGTGTTTGAGAGAATGATTGCGTGTAAGTTGGAATGGCTGTTTAGTGAGAGTGTGCATGAGAGACAGTATGGGTTTATGAGTGGGAGGTGTACGGAGGATGCTATGATGGAAGTAAGGCGTGTGGTTGAGCGGATTGAAAGTAAGTATGTGTTGGGAGTGTTTTTGGATGTTGTGGGTGCGTTTGATAGGGTGTGGTGGCCGAGTGTGTTGTGCGTGTGAGAGAAAGGGGTGTGAAAAGAGAAATGTATGAGTTGAAAGATTATTTGTCTGGGAGGAAGGTTGAGATGCGAATGGGTCCTGGGGTGGTACGAAAGGATGTGAGCATGGGTTGCCCTCAGGGGAGTGTGCTTGGTCCACACTGTTGGAAGGTTGTGTTTGATGGATGTGTGAGGATGGTGAATGAGGCTGGATGGTGTATGATCGCGTTTGCGGATGATGGTGTGATTCTGGTGAATGGGAGTTCGAGGAAGGCGATTGAGGACGGAGCGACTGAGGTGTTGACTGGTGACTGAATGGATGAGTGAGAGGAAGATGAGGTTGTCTGAGGAGAAAACGGTGTGTATTTTGATGAAAGGTTCTTTGAATGTGAATAGGAGTCCGAGAGTGCGAATGGGTGAGAGAGTGTTGAAGTATGTGTCTGGAGTGCGTTACTTAGGGGTGTGGTGGCAGGAGAGAGGGGTTGAGAGAGCATGTGAGGCGTGTGTGTGAGAGAGCTGTGAATGTGTTTAATGGGGTGTTGAGTGTGTATGGGAATGGGTGTTGTGAGAGAATGAGGTATGTAAGGATGTTGTATAGTGGTGTGTTTCTGTCTGTGGTGTGTTATGCGGCGGGTGCATGGGGTGACAGAATGAATGTATGGATGAGGAGGGAGCTTCGGAAGGCGCATCGTAGAGTCCTGCTGAGGATCATCAAGGCGTACCGTACGATCTCGCAAGATGCCTTGGAGGTGTTGGCTGGAGTGTGGCCTTTGGAGCTGGAGGTGGAACGGTGCTGGAGTGGCTACATGACGAAGAATGGAAGGGCAGAGTGATTGAGGATGTGAAAAGGAAGGGTGAAAGGAGGAGTGTCTGTTTTGATGAATGGCAGAGTACGTGGGATAGCAGTGCGAAAGGGAGATGGACGTACGAGTGGTTGCCGAGTGTGGTTGAGAGAGTGAGCATGGATTGGTTGATTGTGGATTATTGCATGGCGCAGGTGTTGAGTGGGCATGGATGTTTTAAGTGTAAGTTGTTTGGATTTGGGTTGACTGAAAATGCATGGTGTGATTGTGAGGAGGAGGAGGAGGAGGATAGTGTGAGGCATGTTGTGTTTGAATGTGTTAAGTATGCAAGTGAGCGTGAAAGGTTGCATGACGGTTTGAAAGAGTTGAGGGTCGAATGTGGAATGAGTGGTTATCTGAGTGAATGTGGTTTTAGCTTATTTAGGCAGTAAGCAAGGAGTGTGATTGAGAGGAAAGAAAGAGATGAGAGAATGAGAGTGTGTGAGAGGTAGGTTCCTGCCTGACGGGTACGGAGCCCGCCCTCCCCAAAGGCAGCCGGAAGTCCCCCCTGTGTAGCCATTGGGAAGGGTAGGTCCTTAGTCGGCTTTGCTGTTCCGGGCCGGCGACCATTCCGGCCTTAATGGGGTAAGTCGCTTGCGGCTTACTCAATATGAACTACGGGCTGGGTGGTGTCCGGAGTGGAGGCTTGCCTCCATCTGCCGGTCATAGACGTAGTGGTCGTGTGTTCGATGCACGGAGACGACGGGCCAGGTAAACTGGTACATGTCGTCTGCGTGTTGGAGCTAGGTAGTGGGCTCGTCCCCCACCTGGAGTAGCGTTCGCATGCTGGTGACATACGAGCAGAGCGTATGTACGCTGGCATGCGTGGGCTATTCCTATCTGTGTCCCCAAATAGGAAATAGGTAGGTGCGGGGGATTAAGGCTTCACGGCTAGGAGCCCCCGTTCTGTTTCTACTCCTTTCTGGAATACACACTGTCCATCCCAGGGGACTTTCCTCCCTTGGTCCGGCGCAGGATGGCCGAGAGCTGCCTGGGGGAGGAGAACATGAAATTATCATCGCTCTCCGTCCCAGGCGCCTCATCAGTCTGACGGTACCTTGACCGATCTACTGCAGCCATATGTGCCGCTAGTACTTCGGCCTGGTCTGTGGGACTCATCACAGCTCTGCCGGTTTGGATAAGAACAGATGCCTTTTGGTGATCCTGGTCTTAACCAACCGCCAGAACTTGCGGTGGTCACCGTGTGTCTGTCTGATGGTTTCGTGCCACTCCGCCGTCTTCCACTGGCTCATGGGGGTGCGGATTTGGGCAGTGAGCTTGTTCAGGACGGGACGTAGGGCGGGGTTCCTGGTACGGTACCAGGAATTTTTGATGGTGTTCCTCTGCCTGATCAACTGTAGAACGTGAGGGGGAGGCGGTTTGAGTCCCGGGGGTCTTCTGACGGTCTTCGGGATCGCCTGGTCAGCAGCCTCCAGGATGATGTTGGTAAACTCGTCCAGCTTCTCTTCCAGGGTTTGGGCGTCACTGATAGTGGTGAACGCCGGCGTATTTGCGTACATAAGGGACTTGTACAGTTTCCAGTCACCGTTATGAAACGCGTATGTGGTTATAATGGGTTTGGGAGGACGACCTCGCAGCACATACAGTACTGGTCGGTGATCACTAGTGATAAAGTCCAGGGCGAGACATTTAGTCACTATGTGAGGGGTGCGGGTAAGCATTAGGTCCACAGTGGACGATCTATATGGCGTTACAAAAGTGTGAGAATTAGGGTGTATGACGGTGAAATTAGAGTTCACGATTGCCTCACCAGGGTCATTGGTTGAACTGTTATTCCAGGAGGTGAGTCTGGCGTTCAAATCTCCAATTACAAGATGATTTCTGTCTGTCTGAGCTAGACTTATGAGGGATTGAAAATATTCGGGTTCGGCCCTAGGCCGACGATACAGGCCGGTGATGGTGTACGTGTGGTTGACCTTCACTGATGCAATGTGGTGTTTCTTCGATACGGGGGGAACGACGGGTTCCACCTCTTTAAAAGGTATGTCGTGCTTGATCAGGATGGCAACTCCCCCGTACTTGTCATCCCTTCCATCGATGTCATCTCGTACTATGTTATAGCCAACCACCGTAAGGTCTTTAGAGGGGGTTAGGCGGGTATCGCATAGCACCGCTACTGTGGGGTCATATAGTTGCAAAAAGAGCATCAAGCTCGGACTTTCGTTTGGTGGCTGAATTTATGTTGAAATTCAGTATGGAGTAGGGCCTGACCATTATTTGGACTGGGATGCCTTGAGAGTCTGGACGAGTTCTGTAACTGTTGCTAATAGGGTGTTAATCATTCCCTTCATTTCATCCACCCAGGGTGGTGTGTGGTAAAACATCTGTGGGTTGTAGGCTGTTACCGGCTCCGGAGCGTAGCAGGCAGAGGGGGGGGGGTGTAGGGTATGTTGTGGGTGGGGAGGGTTGTTGTAGATGGGGGGGGGGTTGGATGCTTGGGCTTGGTGAGCAGTCCATGGGTTGTGGGTCGGAGCGGGAGCGGGGATATATGTGGGCACAGGGGCACTTTTCTTTGCGTGGAGTCTTTCCAGAATCTCCAGCCTGTAAGGGCACTGGCTGAAGGAGGCGGGATGTTCTCCGTGGCAGTTCGCACATTTAAGTTTGAACTGTTGTCTATTGCAGTCCGCCACAGCTTGCTCACCAGAGCAGCGCACGCATCTGAGGGGCAAATGGCAATACTCCTTTGTGTGGCCAAATTCCACATGTTGTTCCGCCTGAGGTGCGAAGAGACCTCTGAAGCCTCGTATATTGAGCGAGGGAGGATTATTGGAGAGGGGGTGGGTTCTTTCGGCTTTTCGTCCGTTTGTTTGTCATCAGTCAGGGGTGAGAAGGAATTGGCGGTGGGGGTGGGTGTGGTAGTGGTTTTGGTAAGGACTTTGCCTTTCCTGCCTTTTTTGGCTTGGACTGGTGTAAAACCGTCGGCGTCGGCGGTAATCGTCCTCTTCTTGAGAGGCTCGAGACCGCCGGCACCGGCGATGTCCATTGTCTCTGAAGGCAGTTGGGCCGAGGTAGAAGGTGGGGGAGTAGGCGGGCGGGCGCTCTGGTCGGTGATTGGAGGGAGACGGGTGACGTCATTCGGAGGTAGGAGGGGGGGGGGAAATTCGGAGTAGAGGGGAGGCATAGTGCTCGAGGTTCGGGCTTGGAATTTTAAGATCACTTTCTCCTGCTGTTTTGTATTCATACGCTTCTCATTGAGGGCGTCCACCAAGGTATGAATACCGGGGGTCTTTTTAACATTGGAGGGCTTCCTACGTCGATTCTGATTGGCTGTAGCGGGGAGAAGTGGGGGTATGCCTTGAGAAGGCTGGCCCTGAGAAGGGCCGTTAGGGAAAAATTTCCAAAGAACGCCATCCCTGGTTTTAAGCGAGGGCGGGGATTATAACGAAACAAGATGGTGGGCGGCGTAGGGGGAGGGGGACTAAACTGCGCTTTAGCCTAATTCGTCAAATACCAAAAAGGTCAATTAAACGTAGCTAATGTCTTTTGATAAAAAAAACAAACATCAATATTAATAATAATAATTTCTGTTTTTTTTTTGTTTTCCATTTCTGCGAACGAGAGCCGAGCAGCGTAGGACGATGTAGAGGCACGAAACACAGACACGTTCTATAACATTATGAATTGCGGAGCCTACAGTTTCCCCAGGAAGACACACTTTACTGGGTCCTGCTAATCTATTGGCATCGATTATCGCCACAGCCGACTTAATTGGAAGGGGAATATTCGCTACAACTTATCAATTATCGGCACTGCCAACTTAATATGGAAGAATTATAACTATATATATATATATATATATATATATATATATATATATATATATATATATATATATATATATATATATATATATATAACATATTGAACGGACCTCATTTTCGTCATCTCCTGGGTAGGATGGATGGACATCTGAAGAAATGTTTCGAAAATCGCGTCATGAGTACGACCTCAATAACTGATATCCCATTAGGGAAATCTGCTAAAACTTTGAATGGTTCTCATTTTCAATTTCTACTATGTAGGAACGATGGACATTTGAAGAAATTTTTCGAAAATTGCGTCCTGAGTACATACTTTCGCAGCTATAGCTGATTTCCACTAAGGGAAAATCGGCTCATTGCTGATAATGAGTTGGCCCTGCTCTTGAAGTCCAGAGGTTTCCACCCTCCTGCACTTGACCTCTGAGATGGAAGTGAAACTGAATCTGAAAAGTAATTATATAAACTGAAATCAAGAAAGTAATTATAACAATTGAAAAAAAAAATGATATAATATCATATTACTTTACTAAAGTGTTTTGTGTTTTTAATATAAGATTTCTTTTGCTAATATTATTATATAATCAGTGGTCTCTGGGGGGGGGGCTGACCTCCAAGCCAATTCACCTCTAATTGTCCTTGGCTTATCAACAATGAAAACACGTTTTGAGCAAGACATAAATAATTGCCCTAACATTGTCAGAAAATCTATTTCTAAGATGAGTTTCTTATGTCTGTTTAATATTATAGGATTAAATAATACACAATTACAGAGAAACATTCAGCCTGATTAGGGGGAGGGGGGGGGGGTCTTCTATCCATAAATGCAGTTCAGATGTGAGCATAAATGATGAATGGTAGGCCAAAATTATTATCCAGTCTCTTATCACTTTACCCCTGGACCCTCCACTTAACATAACTTGAAAAACTTAAATATATTTCCATTGAAGATATTCATGTAATACATGGCCAAAGAGATACATTTTACGTTAAAACATCACTTTCAAATATAAATGTACCTAATACACATATTTAACAGTTTTTATTAATCTTAGAAAATAAACTAGAGTAGTGGAGCTTCTATAACTGTAGGCCTACAAAAGATCTTGAAAGGGCTTCCTCATTTGTTCATAAATTGGACTAAACTATCCTTTTCTGAGGCAGCACCTCACTGTCTCATTATTGACATCCAGTTACATTTATCTGAGAGAAATTTTTACTGTTACAAAATCTTAAAGGAAAAATTTAGAGTTGTTGGCTTTCTTAAAAGCATAATGTTCTACTATTTCAGACAACAACGGTATCCAACTAAACTGTTGGTCTAAGGTTCTCTGTGAACATTGGGATTGGGTTATCTGTAAATGTTGAGCTAAAAATATGATAACAAAGGGTATACAGTGAAATAAATTCACCGTTTAACGACTTGTTTTACAAATATAAGGGTAAAATATAGAACTAAATATATCCTTACCAAATTTTCTTAAAATCAAATGCTTTGGGACTCAATAAAAAGTTAATAGAGCACCAATGACTAAGTTCATAATTATGTTTATGTATTTTTTTATTTTAATACATATTAAAAGTATTTATAAATTTTTGGTTAAAGAACTGAAAGGCAGGATTTTCATCAAGTAATGTAAAGACATGAATGAAAGTTATACTCAGCCTACCAACCTGAGCCTATACTTAGCCTAGTCCATGCGGGTGCTATGTCTAATGTTTAAGAGGGTGATTGGTTAAGTGCTGAACCGCTATGAATACCCAACTCAGTCATGCAAGCTCATATACTGTCCACAAACTTCTACCTACTCTTAAGATGGCTTGAATACCACGCCATAAGTTCCATACTGCAATAAAAATAAATGTGGGGAGGCAGGCTTTTTATTTAGGAAAACATTAACCTATTGGTACTATTTACTTCGAAAAAAATTCCTACAAAATGTAGCCTGATTGAGGTAGTGCTCTTTCTTTTCACTTAAAGTATGTCCTCATCTCTAATAGTGATTTTACAATAGATAAATATACATACAGGTACCTTATGTAATGTACATATGAAATGTGAAGTGAATAAATACAAATGGTAATGATAAATCTTTCAGTCAATTTACATTACATGTTAATAATCTCTACAACGGAAATCGGCTATTTAGAAAACAAACAGGCTAGCCAACCTTGTAGCGCTGAATAGATAGATAGACCGGAAAGACAAACTGAATATAACTTATTAATTTTATTGAAAACAATTTACTAAACCTTGTACTGTAATTTGTAATGAATCAGAATCAGCTTTATCTCAATCACTTAAATTTTGGTAATCCAAGAACAATAAAAGGAGGGGGGGGGTCAACAGAACTTATTTGCATATATCTCACAAAATTAAATTTCAATGAAAACAATATTTGGTATTTAGCCTTGTAATGAGGTGGTTCATGATATAACAGCTAATTAATATGACACTAGTAGGAGTGGAGGTTTATTGAAAGCGTAAGACTAAAAAATCCAAATATCTCGGTTAATACTCATTATACGAAAAATATGTATAGAACAATATTTATAGTAAATTTAATTTGCAATAAGATTGTTTCCATTTCGAACCGACGTATAGTAACAGAGATATTACGAAATTCCTCCCTTTAAACCCCCCCCCCTCCCTCTGTTCCGATTTCAGCCGTTAACGAACTTGATCTTTCTTTTTACATAAAACAACTAAATATCGAGTTTGGTAACGATTAAACAATAATTCCCACCGCTAGAGCGGTAACAGACATATATAAACAGTTTTGAACGGACCTCATTTTCGCCATGTCCAAGGCAGGATCGATGGAGATTTGAAGAAAAATGTCGAAAATCGCGTCATGAGTACGACCTCAATAGCAGATTTCCCTTAAGGGGTATCTGCTAAAAAATTAAATTATTATTTTCGGTTTCGAACCAGTTACCTCTAGCATAGAAATGGAGAGAGCAATCCACTTGACCACTGCAGCCCATTTTCGTATGTGTTCCACATTAATTAGTTAGTAGGTAAGCAATGAATCTCTTAATAGTCCTGCCGATCGATGAAATGGCCCTGTCCTTGGAGTCTACCAAGGTTTCCTCATGCACTTGACATCTGGGATGGAAGTGAATCTGAAGATCATCCCTAGATTCCCACAGCTAGCCTTGGTGGTAACAGCAGCCGCCTGATAACAGCACAGTCATTTAGTAGTTGTCTGGCACTCTGACAGGGGGTATAGATAGTTCAAACAGTAAGTGTTTATCTGTCATTTTTATTTGTTCACTTCAAACTAACTCCTTATCTTCATCTCAGATATTCAAATACCCTAATTTCAATTCTTATTATGTTATCTGCTTGTCTATTTTTTCTCTCTGCTTGTCTAAAAATGGCACTCTCTAATGCCGAACTCCACTTCCCAAGAGTTGGTCACTCCGGGAAGTTAGACCATACTCCCTTCGGGGAAGGCCTATAAAGAGTAAAACATAAGTAATTTTCCTTATTTATTTATTACTTTCCACATTTCTCTTTATAATAAAGGCTAAATTCATTCACTTTCATAGTCCATTAATATAAATAAGCAAAAAATTAAATACAAAGAGTAAGGGAAAAAAAAATTGTGTAAGTAATTATGACAACAGAAAAAATGTATATAATATCATATTCCTCTAATAAAATGTTTTTTTTTTTTATGTAAGCTTTCTTTCACAAATATTATTATTATATAATCAGTGGTCTATGGAGGGGGGGGGGGGGTTGGCCTCCAAGCCAATTCACCTCAAAATGCCCTAGCCTTATCAAGAATTAACACATATTTTGACCAATACTTAAAATAAATAATTCCCCAAACACTATCTGAAAATCTATCTCTAAGATGAGTTTCTTATGTCAGTTTAATTTATTTGAATTAAATAAAGTACAATTACAGGGAAGCATTCAGCCTAATAGGCTTCTATTGATAGTACAGTTATGCTCTGTCGGCCATGAATGATGAATGATTGAGCAAAAATAATTTATTACGGGTCTCTTATCACTCTATCCCTGGAGGCACCACTTAGCATATCACGAAAAATAAATGAGTGAGTGCTCTTTTAAATATGCCACTTCACTGTGGATGGAAAGAGCATTGTGCTGTAAAGCATGTGTCTATCGAGTTCTAAATTTATCTCTCTTTGTAGATATATAAAGGTAGATAATAAGTATATGTCTTATCAATTTGTCTTGGTGAAGGGGTCAAAGTTTGTAATTAATAAAACTTAAAATCAATCCCACTCAAGAGAGACCATGTAATACATGAACAAAGAGATACATTTTACATACAAGCATCATTATCTACTATTTTTTTCTAATACACATTTATAGTATTTGTCAATTTTTGGCCCATGAAATGGAAGATAGGATTTTTATCAGGTAATGGTAAAGACGTGGGTAAAAGTTATACTGAACCTACCTGTTGAGTCCACTTAGGTGTTATGTCTAAGGGTTTGGTGGGCGATTGGTTAAGGGTTGAAACGCTAGGAATACATACCTCAGTCTTGGAAGCTACAAACTCCAACTTCTGTTTACTCTTACGACGGCTTGAATACCACACCATAAGCGCTCCATACTACAGTAAAAATAAATGTGAAAGGACTGGCATTTTATTAAGGGGGAAAAAATCAACCTATTTACTTCTTAAAAAGTTCCTATAAAATGTATCCAGATAGAAATAGCAATGGTTTCTTTTCACTTAAAGTATGTCCACATCCCTAATAGCACTTTGAAGAAAAATTGTGTTACTCTCATAAGTATCAGAGCTGTTGAATATTATACATTTTTAACTTGACCATTACGACTTCCACAGAGGGTATTGTCTACAAAGTGTGTTGCAGTGCCCTGGCCTTCAGCTCCAGCTCTTTGTGCATTTATTCAAATTTTCATAGACTCTGTGAGCTTCTACTTCAGGCATTCTTGGAAACTAAGACTTTTTTATATTCTCAGTCCTTATAAGAGACTTAGCTGAAGGAAGAAGGAGTTGCAGAATCTCCAAAAATTTGCATAATAAAATGTTTATCAATGCCCAAGCAGCTAGGCTGAAGCTAAAAGCCAAGGGACCACATCATACTCTACATTTTCGACAGTTCTGCAGTGCTCTGTAAATGGAGTTTTAACTGTCAGATAAAAGAAGCAAAATGAACTTCCTCTTAATAGATACAATTCAATTTTGTTTCTTTAGGTTTACAATAATTATATTTTTACTGATGTAATTCAGTATTATTAATATAAAGTTTCAAATTTTTTAAGACAACCTTCCCCTCTTTATTTATTAACTTCCACTTTATACTGCTAGTGGGACATGTTATCTATGGGTTACCACTCTTTTCTAACCAGGCTGCAACTATGAATTGGTTTAGTCAGTTCATCACTAAATAAATTTTAGTAGTTTATTATGATTAATTCTTTAACTTGCATGACCGACTTGACCCCCTCCTCCTATTTAAGCACTTTTTCATCTCTCTTTGATACTAATGTTAAAAATTACAATTTTCCCACAAATTGTGTTAGTTAAATAATTTAGGACTTGGTTCATTTAGATATTAATATAAGAAACTCGACCAAGTTTTTATGTTATTGGAATATTATGTAGTTAAAATGTATTATTTATTTTCAGGCATGGGATGTAAGACATGTTTCTCTGTGATTGTTCTCCTTGTATCCTTGGTTATAGGATACATTATTTATACATTTGGACAAATTCCTAAAGTGCCTAAGATTGAAGTGGGATATTGGGGACCAGGCTTGGCGAAAAAAGATGATACAACTATTAAGCCCTTCAAAATAAACATTTCCAACACGGTAAATTTCTAAGTTTAATAATTAGTAAGTCAGTTATATACAAGAGAACTAATGTAGTGGATGTTAACTTATATTCACTGTTTGTGTTCTTATTAGCTTTGGAATTAGTTCCATGTTACCTATCTCTGCTTTTCCTAATAGCTTAATTCCATGATACTGTCAGTATATCTTAACATAGTAAATTAGGTCATAAGTACAACTTGAATAGCTGATTTTATGGAAAGGAAATCTGCTAAAAATAGTTTTATTATTTACCTTTTGAAGGAGAGAATATATTGCCGAACAACCCAATGTATCTTGTTGCCAAATTATTCTAACTTCTGTTTTCAGAGTTTAGTGTATTACATTAAGATACAAAAGAACATTGCAATTTATGTTATTTTAAATGTCTTATGTGATGAATGTTTATTTATTCTTTTATATTTACACCACCCTTTATTATTGTTTCTAGGAGCTGACATATTTTCAAGAGAGACTTTCATCTTCAAGGGAACTGACACCACCGTTAGAAGGAGTTGGCTTCAATTATGGAATAAACACTGAATACCTAAACAAGGTTGTAGAATTCTGGAAAAAGAAGTATAATTGGCGAGAACGAGAAGCTTACTTAAACTCCTTTCCCCAATTTGTTACGCAAATCGGTGGCTTGAAGATTCACTTCCTCCATATTAAACCTGATCCAAAAAAAGCCGAAGGTACATAACTTTTGTTATTTTGGATACAAATACTTTAAACAGCAGCTTTCAGCAGATTTAACATTTTTTTTTTTTTTTGTATATTCTAACCATTTGAATGAATGAATTGATGAATTAATTATTTCTGCAAATTTAAAAAGAAAATTCAAAGTAAAAATAAAAGAATCTTGAGAACATTTAAGAAGTTTTGAATCATTTAAGTAATTCTTAATCCTCACCATAATTCTGTTTCTATTGTAAATTGGACCAAATAAAAATTAACCAAGATATGGGAGTTGATATCTAATTGTGGGATTCATCATACCTTATAAAGAAGGCTTTTGGGCCTAAAGTTTGTGCCTAAATGTATCAATGTTAGGGCTCAATAAGCTTAATCAAAGAAGTGAAGATTGCACAATAAGATCAGAAATTTCTATTTTTAGTTCCATTTCTTCATGAAAAAATAGATTTGTATGGGAGGAAGAGATTTTTTTATACAAATCAAAAATTTAAAAATAAACAAGGTTAAAGATGAAAGCTTGTATTTTGATTTTTAGCAGATTTCCCTTGAGGGAAATCAGCTATTGAGGTTGTACTCATGACACGATTTTTGAAATTTTTCTTCAAATGTCCATCAATCCTACCTAGGAGATGACAAAAACTGTATATATATATATAATTGTAACCTCTGTCTGTACATTGATTTTTTTTTCAAAATTTCACGATAACTTTTCGTTTCACAAGTCATAGACACCATATCTGCAATTTGTTTCTTTCGTGTATGTTTGTTTCTTTGTTACCTTTTCACGCATAAACGGCCGAACCGAATTTTATGAAATTTAGGATGTATATTACTACTAACCCAACTTAGGTTGTTATGGGTAATGTTGTTCACTTTGTTATTTAGAGTAACTTTTGTTGTATACATTTTTTTCGTATACTGAATTATAAACGAGATATACGCTAAAATCTATAGCGGAAGTGAAGAAGTTTATTTGGCACAAAAGACTCACCCGAACTAAATAAAACTCTGTATGTATATTAGCACTAATGCCTTCATTATTATAAGCCATACCAACATTTCTAGGGACGGACAGGAGTGGTGGTTGTAAGGGAGGCCTGAATTTAAAAATAGTGGTATTTCGTTTTCTATTCATTTTTCTGCAAATATGCACATGACAAAAGTAGTTTATTTTTTTATTTGAAGTGACTTTTGTGATATTCACTTTTGTCTTATAACAAAGTATAAACGAGATATATGCTAAAACTTTAGCGGGAGCCAACAATTTTATTGGGCACTATCGATTGAACCAAACTTAACAAAACTTGGATTGACAATTAGCATTAATTCTTCCATGGTTATAAGCTATATTAAAATTTTTAGGTTCGTACGGGAGTGGAGGTTGAAGGGAGGCCTAAAATAAAAATTCGCGATATTTCATTGTCTATTTGTTTTTCGAAAAACGTGCACATAACAAAAGTGGTTTACTTTGTTATTTAGAGTGACTTTTGTTTTATACATTTTTTCGGGAACAATGTATGAAGCAAGTAATTAGCGTAGAAATATTGATATACTCAACAATTCTTTCCAATATGAACTACCAGGTACCTCACCTGGAAAAATTAATTCAAATCTATGTAAATATTTTGTCCTTAATAATTCAAATCTATTCTTTATGCACAGGAGACGGGAAATATGGAGGACAGTGACGTCTTTTCCTTGAATTTTATTATTAACAAATCCACAGCAACGACGGGTATAGACCCTAAACACTGGGGCGGATAAATGTCAAAATATTGTGCAAAGTAAAGCCTTGCTAATAAAATACCTTCACCATTCAGCCTCAAATGAATTCCCGGGCGAAGCCGGGTATCTGAGCTAGTAGAGGGAGGGGGGGGGGTTAGAGGGGGAGAATTTTGAAAATTCGAAATATCTCTGTTAATATATGTCTGATTGAAGAAATGTATAGAATTAAACTTATAGCAAATTAAATGTACTATAAATATTGTTATATCATTTATTCCCAATCCAGAATATTATCCGAGATATTTGCATTTTTCAGTTCTCAGCCTTCAGCAAATCCCCACTTCTACTCATGTTACATAAACAATACTCAGTTATGTAATAAACCACATCATTCGAAGCTTAAATACCAAATATTGTTTTTAAGAGACTTTTATTATACGAGATACATACAAATATGTTCTAGTGTCCGTTCTTAAGTTTTTGGACTACTAAAATTTGATTGATTGAGATAAAAATTAGTTTGATTCATTATAAATTACAGTACTAGATATAGTAAATAGTTTTCAATCAAATTAATATGTTGTATTCGGATATATTTCAGTAATTGTTTTTCTTTCCCGTAAGAAGTTGCCAGAACTGATTGTTTACATTTCAGAAGCTTTCCGTTGGGAGGTTTCTTATTATAGTTTGTATTTATTCACTTAATATTCACAGTGATGTTGTGTTACCGGTATGTAAATTTATCTATTGTTAAACTTAACCCGGGAAATCTGCTTAGTTGACGCAGCCTCTGTGTGACGAACTTTATTTCTATAAACTTCTTTAACTTACTATAACTTCTATAAATATCTTCACAAATTCACTTCACGGTGGTGGTGGAAAAAGGTCAAAGAGCATTCGACCTTATATTGAAATTCTTATAATACTTTCACTTTCACACGCTCTTTTAGGTAAGTGATATTCTATTAATTTCTTTTTTATTCTGTGACAGGAAAAGAGATCATACCATTGATATTGCTTCATGGCTGGCCTGGATCAGTGAGGGAGTTCTATGAAATTATCCCGTTACTTACAACACCTCGACCAAATAGTGACTTTGTTTTTGAAGTGGTTGCTCCATCACTGCCTGGTTACGGGTTCTCAGAAGGGGCCTCAAAACCAGGCCTCGGACATGCTCATATAGGAGCCATTTTTAATGAATTAATGATCCGTTTAGGATTCCAGAAATACTATATTCAAGGAGGAGATTGGGGATCAGCCATAGGATATACTATGTCAATTCTGTTCCCTCAAAGGTATGTTTAAATTATTATTATAGAGTTATATTTTCTAATATACTTAAAAACTAAAATACTAGTTTCCTTGACATTGGGAAAATAAGGTAAAATGATTATTAAAAGAAAAATCTGATTTGGCTACCACATGTCTTCCTTGTACTTTTATTAAATTGAATAAACAAAATGCTGTGGTGCACTTCATTTAAAATTCATCAGATTAAAAAATGTCATATTATTTTTTTTTAAATATGTTTTGTTTAGAGTGATTGGATTCCATTCCAACTTTTGCTTTCCTCAAACCTTCAGTGCCAGATACAGAACTTTGTTAGCATACTTTTTCCCATCTCTATTCATGAAAGAAGAATTCTATGACAAATTCAGGAACCAATTTACAGACATATTTATATTGGAGACTGGTTATTTCCATATACAGGCTACAAAACCAGACACAGTGGGTAAGCAGAAATGATTATCTTTTTAGTTATCATGATGTGTTAGGAATTATTATTATAGGAATGTTTAGTGAATGTAGTGAGATAGATACACTGCTATATTTGTACATATGTACGGGGTGTGGCTATTAAATAACGAGACTGACGCTGCTACAGAAGAAGTGCGCATGCGGCAAACGCCAGCAACTAACAGCTGTTATCGTGAAGCTTCCTCTTTCGAATATAGTGCCTCTCGCTTCTGTAAACAAATCAGTACAGCCGTAGCCTTCATTCGCATTAGAGTTGTTTTTTTGTTTCGCCAGAAAAATGTTAAGTGTAACAGTAGAGCAACGAATTGTTGTGAAATTTCATGTGAAACTTGGAAAAACCACTACTGAAACTTATAATTTATTGAAAGAAGTGTATGGCAATGAATGTTTATCGCGTGCATGTGTTTTTGAGTGGTTTAAGCGTTTTCAAGATGGCCGCGAAGACGTTCAAGATGATTCACGCCCGGGTCGCCCTTTCACGTCGAAAACGGATGACAATATCGAAAAAATCAGTAATCTGATTCGATCTGACCGTCGGTTAAGTATTACTGTACGAATTGATAAAGAATCCGTACGGCAAATATTACATAACAATTTTAACATGCAAAAAGTGTGTGCCAAAATGATGGCTAAAATTCTCACATTTGAACAACTGGAAGCTCGCAAAAATGTTTGTACTGACACTTTGAATGCCATTGAAAATGACCCAAACTTACTGGAAAGGATAGCAACATGTGACAAATCATGGTTTTTTATGTATGATCCTGAAACAAAGCGCCAATCCATGCACTGGAAGAGCCCATCTTCACCAAGAGCCAAAAAAGCTCGAATGAGCAAATCAAAATTCAAAGCAATGTTGATTGTTTTTTTCGATATTCATGGGATTGTGAACCTTCACTGGGTTCCTGAAGGTCAAACGATCAATCAACATTACTACCTTCACGTTCTTGCTGAACTCCGTGAAAGAATAAGGAAAAAACGACCTGAATTGTGGAAGGACGTCATGGGTTCTCCACCAAGACAATGCGCCGGCTCATTCCGCATTGTTAAGAGGTTTCTAGCCAAATTCAGCATCCCAGTGTTAGACCACCCGCCTTATTCGCCGGAACTTCTATCTGTTTCCTAAGGTGAAATCTGCATTAAAAGGAACAAGATTTGAGTCTGTTGAAGCTGTGAAAGAGAAAGCGGCACGCGTCCTGAAGGAGCTGACAGAAAAAGACTTCTAGCACTGTTTCGAACAATGGAAGGTTCGCATGGAGCGTTGTAGGGATAAAGGAGGGGTGTATATTGAAGGTGATAATAAGTAAAAATGTATGAAATAAAAATAAAATGTTTTACAGCGTCAGTCTCGTTATTTAATAGCAGCACCCCGTACAGTCATCATGCTGAAGCGAATCAATATGGGTTCAAGGGAGGTCAAAACTGATAATTCTGTTGAAATATAAAAACCAAACAGTTTCACAATTAAATTTTTCCTTTAAAGATAATATCACACTAGTTCAAAATGAGTAATCTGCTATGAACACAATATGATCTGAAATTCAAATGATATAAGTTCGTTTATTGTGCATCATCAATTTTGAATAAGAAAAATGTTCCTGACAGACTCAATATAATAATGTGGGGATGAAGAGACACATAATCAAGGGCTGCATAAACTAAGCAGATTTCCCATTCAAAGTTTTACTCTAGATAAATCTACATTCTTGTTCACTTATATATATATAATAAACCTAATTTACTAGCCACAATTCTTTAGAAGTTTCAGTTCAGTGAACATAATGTATACAGTATAATAAAACTATTTTACTTTTTTACTCCCTTACTAATGTTCAATATGTTTTTATTGTATCTTCACCTGGAGATGTTTCCAAAAAACGGGAAATTAAAAAATTTCTGTCACAGAGCAAGGAAAGGAAGGGAAAATGCAGTGGTTTCTTATTTCTGTACTTCTGACTATCAAACAATGTCTGAGAGTGTAAATTCCACTTGATACTAGAATTGCCATTCCTTTACAGCCCTTAGCCGGCATAAGCTAATGCTGCATTAGCATGCAGATTACAACTTTAATCTACCCCCAGCCTTGCCCTTCTGACATGACATCGAGAATTTAGTCAAGGAAGAACTCCTTCAATGTAGCTAATCTAATTTACTGTTGTTTTTTTAATCTAGGTGTTGGCCTAACAGATTCACCAGTAGGATTGGCTGCCTATATATTGGAAAAGTTCTCAACTGGGACTAATAAAGCCAATAGAAATTTACCAGATGGTGGGCTTGAGGCTTACAATAAAGCAGAACTTCTTGATAATATCATGATATATTGGTTTTCTAAATCCATAACAACATCTGTTAGATTGTATAGTGAAGCATTCAGCAAGAACTATAGAAGTCTCCAGCTTGACGGGTAATTTAAAATATTTACTAGATCTAGAAATAATATAAAATCAATTTAGAAGGATATGTGATTTGCAAATACTTAGGTTTCTTTATGTGTTTATTTTTTTCTATTTTTTTCTATTTGTTGCATTAATGTTGTGATAGGAGTATTCAAAATTTCTGAACAACATATGAAGCCTAGAAATTTAAATTATCTAAGTGCCCAAAGTAATATTTTTGGGAAAGAGTAAAAAAAAAAACATTGTAGTTTACATGAATACAAATGTTTTATTGGGTACATATTGATTTTTTATTACATAAAATTCATTTAAAAATTGTACTCTTTATAAACAGTTTAACTCGATTTTGTTTGAAACCAGAAGGACCTACTTTCAACTAATTTTCTTTAAAGGACCTAAATCTAAGGTTATTATGACTTTCTTTTTGTTCACTTAGAGTAAGATTCCAAGAGGTAAATTCTCAATATTGTTAGAGGCATATTTATGATATTTTTAATCCCCACTTCATGCTTGAAACTTTATGTTTTTTGAAAGGCTAAAGTTTTGTTTAAAGAAAATATAGCTAGAATTTTTTTCTGTTAGAAATTCCTTTGTATATTAATGATACTTGGTCAAAAAATTAAAAAAAAAAAAAAAAAAAAAAAACTTGTTGGTCATGTTAAAAACCTTTGATTCTTTCATGATTTTTTTTTTATATCTTCATCTGCATTCTGCTTTTAATTAGGCCATAATATTCAATCGCCCAGTGTTTAAAGATTGAAACAAGCATACCACCATTGACTACCCCAACAGCTGCTATTGTTTTACACTTGTATTTTCTTGCCTTTAATTTCCTTTTAACTATATAAGTATTTGCAGTTATACCGACCCACTAAAGAAGTTTTTGAATAACTAGTCTTTCATTGTATAATAAATAGTTTAACTTGACACATTCGAATTTTGAATAAAAACTATTTTCTATTAGCACCAGAAGGATCTACATTCATCTATTTTTCCTAAATCTCAGGTTCCTAAATGTGCATTTATTTTGGCTCAAAGAAAAAAAAAAGTAATTAAAACATTAAAAGAAAAGAATAACAAATAAATGTACTTGCAAAAGAGCATGGGACATAGTTTTGATGTATGCAGTTTTGAAGTAATAGCACATTAATCTCATATGAATTAATGACACATTGGAAGCAAAATCTCATAATGGAAAAATTACTCGACTTTATTTGGATGTTAGTCACTTTCAATTAGTTTGTTGTTGTTATACGACAATTACTATAAGTTGTTTCTTTTTAAAATGCTAGTACTTCTGTTTGTGTATTCTGATACTAGCTATCTTGAAAAATCACCCAAGGTAAAGGTGCTTAATTTTTTCCATAAACGTTTTATTTGCACAAAGAAACTTTTTCAAGACAGCAACTCAAACTCATTTTAATTATACAAAATATCTCTTCTTTTAATTTAAGTTTATTAAAAATAAACATTTAATTATTTTATAAATAAAGGTCATATTGTTGTTTCTCCAGAAAGCTATTATGTCAGTAAATCTTTAAGCTCAGCCTTCATCAATGCCATGCACTTCCTCAAAGGATTGAAATTGCCTCTCTAAGAACTTCATTATTTCATGCTTAACTCGATGATGGCATCTGGTCACAAGGAGCATGTTTTATGGAAATTTTCCCAAAACGTGTGCTGGGGTCTCTGACTCTCTGCCACACCTATGACAGGGGGTCCAACATCTCTCTGAAGACTAGCGCCTGGTACAGCATAGAGGGTTGATGGCTTTAGTCCGTTCTGAACCACTGAGCTTCTGATCGCATATGAATAAGTTAAAGCTCAAGTTGCACTTGTAATGTATCACACATTATCCTTGCCATTTTCAAGCAGCCCATTTTTCTAAACTTTCATTGCTCAAATTTTCCTTCACATTGACTTGGCTATGGGCCATGAGAGAAGTAACTTTGGACCTATATTGAATTGTTCCTGTGACTTTTTAGCTGTGAGATTTGGCATAGAAGTGTTTTAAGAGCCATAGACATTCAATTATGTGCAGTGGTTGAAGTATTTTAGAGAGTAAATTATAGAAGAATTGAAGGCAGAGCAGAGCTGGGCAGATAGTATGTAAGTTAAGGACTTTTCATGCAGACCCTCTCCACTGGCTAGCCTAGAGGCTGGTAGGGAGTTATCAGTCTAATATCTACCCCCCTCTACCTATCCCTATCGCAGCTATAGACCAAGCTCTTATCAGCTAGCATCTTTTGAACACCAGCTTATTTTGAAAACTATGTAGTTCAAAAGATCTCGTGGGCATTATTGCTTCTCTACTCACTTATAACACAGTCCTCGTGTCAGTGAATTTCAATAAAACTAAGGAAATCAAAGTCAAAAGATTCACAAGATGAATAACAAATTTATTATAGCCAGATTAAAAATTAACATTTTAAATCAATATGTTTTCCCAAACTTTAGATACCCTATACAAACAATGCCCTTAACTAAATTATTGACATAATAGCCTTCCAGAGAAATAGCAATATGGTTACATTGTTGATCCGACGATCCACTATGAAGCGAACAATTCTGAGTTGGCCGATAAAATCAACATTGAAAAGAGTAACTTTTACAAGTGGTACATACAGCTGTATTAAGAAACGTATGGAGACAAATACATTGATATAGAATTTATGGTTCGTGGGTTGTGGTTTGGGTCCAGCAGTGTAATCCTGAAGAGAACAACAAAATTCTTTGAAGAAACTTGTGTCACTCCTCCCATGAACTTTCAGACTTGGCCACGTTAATAGTTATAGGCTCTCTAGCCATCGTAAATCATCATCTTTATGGATGGAACCTTGACAATCATACGTTTGTTATGACTTGTGATTGACTAGCGTATATATATATATATATATATAATGCACACTAGATTTAAATACTTTTTATTTCTATTTTAAACTAATGACTCATGTTTGATAAGTATACTTTGTTTGAAGCATCACAATAAAGTGTTTCTGTGTCTCTCTTTTTAATGCATTTACATTCTTTACTTTATCCATTTTAGATTTTATTTATAACTCACTAAAAAGTATTATAATAAAATTAGATTAAACAAAAGAATATGTAGTTCTATTTTTTGCATTGGAATAATCGGGACAAATCTTGGCTATTCTCCAATATATCTAGCCCCTACAGGACATATGAGAAAATTGATATCCTGACTACTTTTACTATATTTTCTTCAAAGTGTGTCTCAATCTTCAGAAATTCCTTTTTTGGAAGTTAATCTGACCAAAAATGTTTCAAAGAATATTGCAAAATTGATTTGATTATATAGTCCCATTTTGTAAAGGACAATCTATCTTATCAAAAGTCACTAAGACATCTCAGTTATTTTTTCTTATAGCTAGGCATTATAGTTTTGTATTTATTTGTTTTAGCATTCCTAATTCCGTGCCAACTGGATGTGCTGTATTCCCCCATGAAGTATTGTACAACCCACCTGCAGTGTTGGAGGCAGCATTCACTGATCTAGTGTCTGTAACCGAGATGCCAGTGGGTGGGCACTTTGCTGCTTTTGAACAGCCGAAATTACTAGCAGATGATGTATGGTCCTTTATTCAAAAGCTTAGGCAACGTGTGAAAGGAAAGATGTAAATAATGAAAATGTTTTAAAAAGGAACAATAATCAAAATTGATTTAGTATTAAATCTAAGGAAAATGTTTTGGTAAGGAAGTGCAGTTTTTCAAATTTCCATGTGATATTAGTTTTAGTATTTTAGAACCAAAGACCAAATGACTGGATTTTAAAATCAGTTTTCATTGATTAACAGTACCTAAAGTTTTTGCATTTTTTAGGTATTTATATTGGTGTTGTTAACAAATCGAGCCAATCATCAATTCAGACTCATAAAGAAATACAATGACTATTACAATGTAAATATGTTTGTAACTGTACACTAGGTCCTGTGAACTCCTTAGAAAGCACAATTCAAAAGAGACATTGCAACGTTTTAATGACTTATTTTTGGATTATTGGTATGGGTAAGGTGGAAGTATTATTTGTTATGTTCTTTATGTCTTTTAATTTTAAAGACAAACAGAAATTATGGATTTGGGTTGAGGGTGGTCTATTGTAATTACTAAGAGGAGTTGTATCACAATTGGGAATCTATGAAAGAATTGTTTTTTTTATATATTAATAGCCTGTGGATTGGTAGGCTTTACTGTTGGGCAAACTGTCACTCTTATCTGTTCCAGAGCAATCTCTTCCTGTGGGCTCATTGCCCAAAGTTGGAGCAAAAAGAAAATTAGCTGTCTTTTGGACAATGCTACTAAAAAGGACAGCTGGAGCAGATCAGAAGAATTCTTAGTACTTTTTCTCTCACAGAAACATCTGAAACTAATGAAGTATTTTTAGCAGAAGAAGAGTGTTACACCATTTATGGAATGATAAGGAAAAATATCTGGGAATCTGCCTTAAATATCCTCTTCAGGAGCAAAAGACACATTTATTAAAATTGTTTCAAAGTGTTTTATACTAAATATAACAACACCATATGTGTTGATGAACACCAAATTTATGTGTTCCAAGTTCAGGTTTGTGTATTGCTATAACAGTTCTAAATTCAAACAAATCCATTTCAAGTATACGCTAATCATTCTTCTAACAATAAATTCGACGATTGATTAAAATTACAGCCACAGGAAGAAATTTGAGGAACAACTTTATATTCCTAATTCAAGTGTATAATGAGACAGTGAACTTTATAGAATTAACATTCCACACATTATTTATAAGATAATACCTGTCATAGGCTCTTATAAATGAATCAGTAATGTATTTCAATAAAAAAGAGATGATAATCATGTTTGAATGTATTTCTTTTTATGGTTTTATCCTTCCTTCCACGCTCTACTCACAAACAATTATTTCCCAAAAATATCATTTGGATCTTCAGTGAACTTCAGTCTGTGATGACTAAGTTGGTTAATGAATCTTATTATGGAGCCAATGATGGCCAATATATTTATTGTATAGCAAACACATTAAGCAAAATAATTTGCGCTTTTTTTCATCAATATAAACTATCTCACTCCTCTTGGGCTGATTCTGAACAAGAACTATGGCAGTCTTCCTCTTTTTCAGAAAAGCTTAAATACAAGTTAGGTCCCAATAAATCAAAAATGTGGCCAAAGGTGATTAAACAGATAAATAATATGTTCATTGATGTATAACACTTTTTTTAAAAATTAAAATGGGTTTATTTTCCGAGACTTATTTTGTATGACTGATGAAATACTGAACCAAAATAAATGACCCCAATAGATTATTTTATTGTTGAGTTAGTGGAAAAGTAGGAGTGAGGCATCTTGTTTTTTTTAGAATAAAAGGACCTCATTACAAGATATGTATAATAAAGTAATTATTTTCAAGGCCAAAGGCTCATCTTAACTCATAAATCACAGCATAACACTAATGTACTAACAGAGAACATTAAACTAAATGTCAATCGGAAACTAGACTGAAGTGTAAGAGATGCCACGTACATCAGATTACCTAACTTCTAGAAGGTGGGTCTACAAATAGGATCCCTCCATATCTGCTCTGCAAGTCATCGACCACCTCAGTCTTGGCCTGCCCATCCTCTTCCCTCCACTTGGCGTACCAAACAACATTTGTCTGGGAAGCTTTCTCAACTCCATAATGAAGAGCTCACTAAATAAAACCCTTGGTCCCATCTTTGCCAGAAAAGGGGTGTAGAAAACCCCATCCTCCCATCACTTCAGTAGCACCAAGTGGAGACTAACAAATTATACATTTTTAAAGACTGACTGAGCATTAAATTCATTGCAAGTCTTCTGTATACAGAGTTTAAGCCGATGTTGAGGTTGTGGTTATGATGCTATTTTCGAAAATTTCCTTACTCCACTTAGATGAAATAAGGAGTCACATTCTAATACCGCTCGCTAGTCTAAGAGTCTTCAACAGTGCCAAGAAGTATTGTGCTGCTCGGAAAGTTTCCTGTATTTTGTGTAAGGCTGCACTTGGCTTACTCTAAATGCCGAATCTTTGTGTCCAGAATTTGATGGCACTTTTATGAAAGATGTGGCTTTCTTCAGTGTTTTAATTCTTTTTTTGATGGGTCTCCCAACAAAATATGCTTGTTCAAATATTATTTTATTCAAATAATTTATATAAAAAATACATACACCTTATTGTTGGTTATTTAGTGATCAATATTTCCAATCAAATATAGCAGGCATTGGTCCTGGGAACAGAGAGAGCACTCTGGCAAAAATGTTGTAGTCTACCGCCACATTGCCTTGTATTGTAACTGCTTTTTCAAATAGAAGTTTTTATCCAAAGTTATCTGCTTAATCATTTTCCCAAACCCTTCAGGTTATGGGCCCAGTGATTGCTTAAATCGTTTTCTATCGAGAAAAAGTATAGATTCGATCGAAAAACTTCATGAAAAGTGTAAATCTCGTGTGTTGTCCCCATGTGCAGTGAGGTTAGGTTGTGAACAGTTGATTTTTTCGCTGAATTTTCGTTCATCATGGCATCAAACCACCCTCCACCGGTTGAGAAACTTCTCGGCAGACAAAATTACGCTTCGTGGAAATTTGCAGCTAAGGCATATTTGAATCTTGACGATTTGTGGCGTGTGGTCGATGGATCAATCGTTGTTCCCAAGTTAGAAGGCACTGCTACGACGCAGAAAGAAGAGAACATTTTAGCAAAAGATCGGAAAGCTTTTTCAAAAATAGTACTTATTACCGATCCAATTGTGTTCCCACACATAGAAAGTGCATCTACAGCCAAGGAGGCTTGGGACAACTTGAAGACTGCATTCGAGGACAATGGTCTTACCAGGAAGGTAGGTCTTTTGAGATCATTGATAACGACCAGACTAGAAAACTGTTCTTCAGTTGAAGAATATGTCAATAAAATTATGTCAACATCACAGAGGCTCACTGATATTGGCTTCAAAGTGGATGATGAGTGGCTCGGGACAATTTTATTGGCGGGCTTGTCTGATGAATACAAGCCAATGATCATGGGTTTAGAGAGCTCGGGACTGAAAATCACAGGAGACTCGATTAAAGTAAAAATTCTCCAGGATGTGAAGACTCCCGCACATTCACATACACCCAGTAGTGAGACAGCATTATTCTCCCAGGGGAAGGGTTCCAAAGGCAAAGGAAAACATAAAATTGAGTGTTATGCATGTCACAAAAGGGGACATTATGCTTCACAGTGCCGTACCAAGAAGATGGAGACCCAAGATCGTAAGAAACAAGATTCTACTGAAAATTCAAATCAAGGAAAAACCAAAGGTAAAGCACTTTTTGCTTACAAGTCTAGACCTAATGACACTAGCAACAGTGTAGATTTTTTTCTTGACTCAGGTTGCAGTTCTCACCTAGTAAATGACATAAATATACTAGACAATGTATCTGGTGATTCAGATTTAAAAATTACGACAATAAATAATGTAAATTTATCTGCTCAGGCTGTTGGTACAACCAACATTTCACTGATAGTTAATGGACAGGCTGATAGCGTTGTAGCGCATGATGTACATTACGTGCCAGGTATAGGTGCTAACCTATTATCAGTCAGCAAAATTACTGATAAGGGACATTCGGTCATATTCACCAAAGAAATGGGAAAGGTCATTGACCCTAATGGTGAAGTATTAGCCACAGCTAAAAGGAAGAATGGGATCTACAAGCTTGATACCATGAAGGACAGAATATTACCTACCTATTTCGCTGAAGATGCAGGTTCCCTAATGCATCGACGTTTAGGACATCTTTCCAGGAAGAGGATGAACCTACTTCAAGACATGTGTACAGGTATTGATAAAATAACACCTAATGATGATCCATGTGAAGTCTGCTTTTTAGGGAAGCATGCTCGACTACCCTTCAGAGCCAGTAAGAGCCGAGCAAAGGAGATCTTGGAAGTTCTACATATGGATTTATGTGGACCCATGGAAAATTTATCCATAGGTGGAAGTAAATATTTTTTCACCTTAATTGACGACTTCTCTCGTTACACATTCGTGTATTTTCTTTCAGAAAAGAACAAAGTGAGTGATATTTTTGCTGAATTTCGGGCTCTGGTTGAAACTCAGACAGGCAAGAAAATCAAGTGTGTGAGGTCTGACAATGGGACTGAGTTCGTCAACTCAAAGTTCAAAGCTGGACTTATTTCTGCAGGAATCAGGCATCAACTGACCGTTAGGTACTCACCACAGAGTAACGGAGTGGCTGAACGAGCCAACAGATCCATTGTGGAGAAGGCTCGCACTATGTTACAGGATGCTGGTTTGCCTAAAAGCTATTGGGCAGAAGCTGTTTCTACAGCCGTTTACCTCAACAATCGCGCACCGACAAAGGCTGTTGTTGGGAGGACTCCATATGAAGCGTGGTATGGTAAGAGGCCTGATATGTCTCACTTGAGGATTTTTGGATGTCCGGCTATGGCACAGGTTCCCAAGGAAATCCGAAGAAAATGGGATCCTAAATCGGCAAAATACATTTTTGTCGGATACTCAGAGGAAATCAAAGGGTATCGATTAATTGATCCTGAAACGAAGAAGGTTACTATGAGTCGAGATGTTGTTTTTCTTGAAACTTCAAACCAAGAAAGACATAAGCCTCGACAGCTGCCTACTACGTCAGTATTTTTAGATGTGGATGAGCCGCTTGCTCTCCAGGATACAACCAATTCACAAGAGGACGTTTCTAATGAGAATACGGAATCAGGATACGACCATCAGACTGATTCTGATGATTCAGTGCCAGGATCTGTCTCTAGCGAGCCAGATATCCAGGAGGAGAACTCACCACAGGTTCGACGATCCAGACGTGTGCCGAAACCAAAAGATATGAGTGATTTCGTTACATATCTAGCTGCACTGAACCCCATTGAAGAACCATTGACCGCAGATGAGGCGCTCAAAGGTCCGTACTCCAAGCAATGGAGATTGGCGATGGAAGATGAACTGAATTCGTTTAAGAAAAACAAGACATATGACTGGGTAAAGTTACCTACAGGGAAGAAACCCTTACAAGCCAAATGGGTATTCAAAGTGAAAAATCCAGATAGCGAAAACCCTAAATTCAAAGCTCGATTAGTGGTGAAGGGGTGTGCTCAGCGTGCTGGCATAGACTACGAAGAAACTTTCTCCCCCGTTCTCAAGTACACATCACTAAGATATTTGTTCGCGCTTGCTGTGAAGAAAAATTTGAAGGTCTTTCACATGGACGTTAAAACCGCATATCTACACGGTGATTTGGAGGAGGAGATTTATGTTACACCTCCAGAAGCAGCAGAGCAGCACAAGAATCGTGTTTGGCGACTAAAGAAGTCCATGTATGGACTAAAACAGAGTGGAAGGTGTTGGAATCAAACTCTTCATCAATCCTTGACAGAGCTGTCACTAACACAGTCAGAGGCCGACCCCTGCATCTACTACAGGAATGTTGATAGCGACTATATTGTTGTAGCAGTATATGTCGACGATTTGTTGATTTTTACGAATAAAGAGGAATTGAAAACCAAGTTGAAGAGAGAACTTCAAACAAAGTATGGTATGACTGACTTGGGTGAGGCGAAGAACTGCCTTGGCATGAACCTTACAAGAGACGAAGCCACTGGGAAACTGTGGATTGACCAATCTGCCTATACTGAGAAAATCCTACAGCGCTTCAACATGGCTGAAGCGAAGCCTGTGTCTACTCCGATGGAACATGGACAGAAGGACCCCGAGGATGATGAGGACTGCCCTGCATCTGTGCCATACCAGGAGGCGGTAGGAAGTTTACTTTATCTTTGCCAAATCTCGAGGCCCGACATATGTTTTGCAGTCAATCATGTGAGTAGATTTTGTAAAAAACCTAAAAAGAGTCATTGGATTAAAGTTAAAAGGATTTTTAGGTATTTGAGAGGGACTCAAAATTGTAAATTGGAATTTTCTAAACATGGAAATCAAGAATTGGAATGTTATAGTGATGCGGATTGGGCAAATCAAGTTAATGACAGACATTCAATAACTGGAAGTTGTTTTAAATTTATGAATGGTTTAATTTCTTGGAGTACTAAGAAACAGAGTACAGTCTCACTTTCAACTGTTGAAAGTGAGTTTATTGCATTGTCATTTACGGTTCAGGAAGCTTTATGGTTAAAAGTTTTAATGAATGAAATTGAGCCAAATTGTTACAACTTTCCAACAAAGATTTTTTGTGATAACATGGGTGCAATTCATCTAGCAAGAAATTCAGTTACAAGTCAAAGGTCTAAACATATAGATGTTAGACATCATTTTTTGAGAACACATGTCAACAATAAAAATATTGTGCTGGAGCATATGCCCACTGAAGAAATGCTCTCTGATATTTTGACGAAACCTTTAAGTAGGGAAAAACATGAATATTTTTTCAAGTGTTTTGGACTTACAAAGTAAATTGTATTGTTTTACAAAGTAAATTGTATTGTTTTTGGAAATATCGCTCAAGGGGAAGTGTTGGTTATTTAGTGATCAATATTTCCAATCAAATATAGCAGGCATTGGTCCTGGGAACAGAGAGAGCACTCTGGCAAAAATGTTGTAGTCTACCGCCACATTGCCTTGTATTGTAACTGCTTTTTCAAATAGAAGTTTTTATCCAAAGTTATCTGCTTAATCATTTTTCCAAACCCTTCACTTATATTTAATACAATCCTTTAAGTTGAAGACGAGATACGTTCATAAATATGATGTCAGTCTTCTATTGTTCGAATTCTGGGAGGTAACACTGCGGGTTATCATTTCCGCGAGGTAAGGCTACCGGTTATTGTGTCCAGGAAAAATGGCCAAAATAGGACTGGTCCTAGCCGGCATGTTTCGTTGTCGATGGACTTCCGGGCATCTGTAGGAGGCTGGATAAAAGGTGAGTCCCTGAGAGAACCTGAACAGCCTTCGATGACGGAGGGAACACCCTCTAGTCCACTTTTCTGCGGAGCTACCTTGGAAAAGTATTAAAGTATACTTATTTATTGGAATTAGTGACACCGCATATCAACAAAGAAAATACTTGTATGAGAACAGTAATATCAGCACATGAAAGGCAATTATTGCCGTGATGAAGCTATGAAAATGATTGCCGTTGCATCAATTTCTTTAAATTTATTTGCTAAACTTTCATACGCCTCCCCCTTCTTATCCCTGTCACTGTATTCTTTTGATTTAACACGCCAAATGCACGGGAAACTTTCATACAGAGCAATAAAATCTGTTAAAAACTCCCTAGAACATTGCCGAAGGTCAGCCATCGTCGCCTGACGAATTGAAACTGAGTATCAAAATGAATCGGAAAACGGTGCTACCGTCCACACACGCCGACTTGTCTGCGCAGTTCACGGAAATCTTTGCTCTCTGGCTCAGTTTTACTAAAACTGTACCGTCTTCGAAATGGGTTCAAAACTGCACAGTTTTCCAGTCCACACGCAACGTTTTGAACTGTGCAGACAAAACGTTGTTCAAAACGGAGCGTCTGGACCGGCCTTAACATTATGAATTGCGGAACATACTGTTTCCCCAGGACGACACACTTTACTGGGTGCTGCTAATCTATTGGCCAAGGCAAGTATTGGCATCGATTATCGCCACAGCCAACTTAATTGGAAAGGGAATATTCGCTACAACTTATCAATTATCGGCACTGCCAACTTAATATGGAAGAATTATAACTGCTATCGCAACAAGTAATCATATTACTAGAAAAAGTAATGGCGTACTTAAAATAGAAAAGATATCCTTGCCTGCGTGTTTCCGTTGTTGTCACCTTCTGCACTGCTTCTTCGGGAAGTATCTAGGCGGGTTTCAGACGATCAAGGGAGGCTGACGAATGGGGCTGCAGAGGGGGCTGACTCTTCACGCAAAAAGACGTGTGACCAGGGGGAAAGGTCTTTGAGCTGGAAAATTCTCCGGAAGTGGACTTTCCTTGCTGGCGATGACTTGAGACTTGCTAGCTCGTCCATAAGCTGTGCAACAGTCACGTAAGGCCTGTTTGGGTTCGTTCTCTAAAAATCTCCAGGGAGGCGCAGGGGCTGCCCTAGACTCCTTCAGTCACAGTCGGTCACGCAGGGGCTGCGTAAACTAAGCAGATTTCCCACGTAAAGTTTTACAATAGAGAAATCTACCTACTAATAACAGTAGTCGTAACGAGTCTCTAAACTAATTTCACTATAGCCGAATAGTTACGGAAACGGCCGAACTAGCTTTCTGCGGAAAGTCCCGAAAAGAACCGACTTGATCCGATCTCATGTCTGTTATCCGCACACACTTAATGAAAATACAAATATCTCGGTTAATATTCAAGATAAAGAATAAATGTATATAGCAATATGTATAGTAAATTTAATTTGCAATAAGATTGGTTCTATATAATTTTTTGATCCGACGCATAATAACGGAGAAATTTCGAATTTTTGAAAATTCCCCACTAAACCCCCCCCCCCTCCAACTGGTCCGATTTCAGCCATTAACGAACTTGATCTTCCTTTTTACATAAAACGATTAAATTCCGAGTTTGGTAACTATCAAACAAAAATTGCGACCGCTAGAGCGTTAACAGACAAATATATATATATATATATATATATATATATATATATATAATTTTGAACGGACCTCATTTTCGTCATCTCCTGGGTAGGAACGATGGACATTTGAAGAAATTATTCGAAAATCGCCTCATGAGTATGACCTCAATAGCTGATTTCGCTTAAGGGAAATCTGCTAACACTTCCCGAATTCCCTGAACAGAAGGCCCCTACGTGTTGAACTTGAATCCAACGTGTTGAACTAAGGTGGGCCATGAGAGCCGTCTATAGTGAGCCACCTCACTGCACAACCGTTAGCATGCATGGATCGATGGATATTTGAAGAAATGTTTCGAAAATCGCGTCATGAGTACGACCACAATAACTGATTTCCCATAAGGGAAATCTGCTAAAACTTTGAATGGTTCTCATTTTCGACTTCTACTATGTAGGAACGATGGACATTTGAAGAAATTTTCCGAAAACCGCGTCGTGAGTACATACTTTCGTAGCAACAGCAGATTTCCACTAAGGGAAAATCAGCTCATTGCTGATAATGAGTTGGCCCTGCACTTGAAGTCCAGAGGTTTCCGCCCTCCTGCACTTGACCTCTGAGATGAAAGTGAAACTGAAGATCATCCCCTCCTCTAGTTGCTACCTGATAAGAGACATTCGTGTTTGTCTGTCACTCTGGCATGTGGCATAGATAGTTCTAACAGTAAGTGTTTATCTTTCATTTTTATTTGTTCACTTCAAACTAACTCCTTACATTCAGCTCATATGTTCAAATGGCCTAAATACTATTCTTAGTATAATGTTTTCTCGCCTGTTTTGTTCTCATTCAATTTAGCTTCCTATATGAAGGGAAAAGTTCCTTGTTAAAGAATTGTAAACAAAAAAAAAAGAAAAAATAACCCCAACTGCTTCCTGGCTTAATAACACTTGATCCTTTAAAACTATCTTGTTTTCATGATCCATTAATGTAGGTAATCAATGAATTAAATACAGAGTAAGAAAAAAAAATCAAGAAAGTAATTATAACAATTGAAAAAAAAAAAATTATATTCCCCTACTAAAGTGTTTTGTGTTTTTAATATAAGATTTCTTTTGGAAATATCATATAATCAGTGGTCTATGGGGGGGGGGGCTGGCCTCCAAGCCAATTCACCTCAAATTGTCCTTGGCTTATCAACAATTAGCACATGTTTTGAGCAAGACTTGACATAAATAACTGCCCTAACACTCAGAAAATCTATTTTTAAGATGAGTTTCTTATGTTGGTTTAATTTTATAGGATTAAATAATACACAAGTTACAGAGAAGCATTCATCCTGATTAGGAGGAGGGGGGGGGGGGGTCTTCTATCCATAAATGCAGTTCAGATGTGAGCATAAATGATGAATGGTAGGCCAAAATTATTATCCAGTCTCTTATCACTTTACCCCTGGAGCCTCCACTTAACATAACATGAAAAAGAAATAATATTTCCATTGAAGATATTCATGTAATACATGGCCAAAGACATACATTTTACATTCAAACATCACTTTCAAATATAAATGTACCTAATACACATATTTAACAGTTTTTATTAATCTTAGAAAATAAACTAGAGTAGTGGAGCTTCTATAACTGTAGGCCTACAAAAGATCTTGAAAGGGCTTCCTCATTTGTTCATAAATTGGACTAAACTATCCTTTTCTGAGGCAGCACCTCACTGTCTCATTATTGACATCCAGTTACATTTATCTGAGAGAAATTTTTATTGTTACAATATGTTAAAGCAAAAATTTAGAGTTGTTGGCTTTCTTAAAAGCATAATGTTGTACTATTTCAGACAATAATGGCATCCAACTAAAATGTTTGTCCTAAGGTTCTCTATGAACATTGGGATTGGGTTATTTGTAAATGTTGAGCTAAAAATATGATAACAAAGGGTATACAGTGAAATAAATTGACTATTTAACGACATGTTTTACAAATATAAGGGTAAAATATAGAACTAAATATATCCTTACCAAATTTTCTTAAAATCAAATGCTTTGGGACTCAATAAAAAGTTAATAGAACACCAATGACTAAGTTCATAATTATGTTTATGTATTTTTTATTTTAATACATATTAAAAGTATTTATAAATTTTTGGTTAAAGAACTGAAAGGCAGGATTTTCATCAAGTAATGTAAAGACATGAATTGAAAGTTTTACTCAGCCTACCTGTTAAATCCACTTAGGTGCTATGTCTAATGTTTAAGAGGGTGATTGGCTAAGGGCTGAACCGCTATGAATACCTGTCTCTGTCATGCTAGCTCCTCCGGCACGGGGCCGGCCCTCCCCAGTGGCAGCAGTAAGCCCAGTAGCTGCTGGGTAGGGGAACCGTAGGAACAGTAGGTCCTTAGTCGGCTTTGCTGTTCCGGGCAGGGGATCACTCCTGCCTTAATGGGGTAAGTTCTAGCGGCTTACTCAATGTGAACTAAGGGCTGGGTGGAGTCCGGAGTGGAGGCTTGCCTTCACTGCCGGTCATAGACGTAGTGGTCGTGTGTTCAAAGCACGAGGACATACAGGCCAGGTAAACTGGTACATGTGTTCTCCGTGTGGGAGCTGGGTAGTAGGAGACTGTCCCTTCCATAGGATCGCAAAACCATCGTAGCGAATCCTCAGTCACCATGAAGTAGTTGGATAGGTGTAGGTTGGATTAAGGCCTCACGGCTAGGTGCCTCCTACATTGCTGCCACACTTCGAAATGGGTACTCGATGTCATGCTAGCTTATATATTGTCCACAAACTTCTACCTACTCTTACGAGGGCTTGAATATCAGACCATAAGCTCCATACTGCAATAAAAATAAATGTGGAGGGACCATCTTTTTGTTTAGGAAATGATTAACCTAGGGATACTATTTACTTCATAAAAATGTCTTATAAAATATAGCCTGATTGAGAGGGTGGTGCTTTTTTTTCACTTAAAGTATGTCCTCACCTCTAATAGTGCTTTGAAGAAAAATTGTGTTTCTCTCATAAGCTTTAGATATTATAGATTTTTAACTTGACCATTACGACTTCCACAGTCGTATTGTCTACAAAGTGTGTTGCGGTGCCCTGGCCTTCCGCTCCAGCTTTTTGTACATTTATACAAATTTTCATAGACTCTGCGAGCTCCATCTTCAGGCATTCTTGGAAACTAAGCCTGTTTTATATTCTCAGTCCTTATAAGAGACTTAGCTGAAGGAAGAAGGAGTTGCAGAATCTCCAAAAATTTGCATAATAAAATGTTTATCAATGCCCAAGCAGCTAGGCTGAAGTTAAAAGCCAAGGGACCACATCATACTCTACATTTTTGACAGTTCTGCAGTGCTCTGTAAATGGAGTTTTAACTGTCAGATAAAAGAAGCAAAATGGACTTCCTCTTAATAGATACAATTCAATTTTGATTCTTTAGGTTTACAATAATTATATTTTTACTGATGTAATTCAGTATTATTAATATAAAGTTTCAAATTTTTTAAGACAACCTTCCCCTCTTTATTTATTAACTTCCACTTTATACTGCTAGTGGGACATGTTATCTATGGGTTACCACTCTTTTCTAACCAGGCTGCAACTATGAATTGGTTTAGTCAGTTCATCACTAAATAAATTTTAGTAGTTTATTATGATTAATTCCTTAACTTGCATGACCGACTTGAGCACCTCCTCCTATTTAAGCACTTTTTCATCTCTCTTTGATACTAATGTTAAAAATTACAATTTTCCCACAAATTGTGTTAGTTAAATAATTTAGGACTTGATTCATTTAGATATTGATATAAGAAACTCGACCAAGTTTTTATGTTATTGAAATATTATATAGTTAAAATGTATCATTTATTTATTTTCAGGCATGGGATGTAAAACATGTTTCTCTGTGATTGTTCTCCTTGTATCCTTGGTTATAGGATACATTATTTATACATTTGGACAAATTCCTAAAGTGCCTAAGATTGAAGTGGGATATTGGGGACCAGGCTTGGCGAAAAAAGATGATACAACTATTAAGCCCTTCAAAATAAACATTTCCAACACGGTAAATTTCTGATTTTAATAAGTAGTTAGTCAGTTATTTACAATAGAACGAATGTTGTGAATGTTAACTTATATTCCCTGGTGTTCTTGTTAGCTTTTGAACTAGTTCCATGTCACCTACTTTTTCTTTTCCCAATAGCTTAATTCCATCAAACTGTCAAAATATCTTAACATAGTAAATAATAAATGCAACCTGAATAGCTGATTTTATGTTAAGGAAATCTGCTAAAAATACATTTATTATTTACCTTTAGAAGGAGAGAATATATTGATTGCCAAACTTAACCCAATGTATCCTATTGACAAATTATTGTAACTTCTGTTTTCAGAGTTTAGTATGTATATTAAATTAAGATACAAAAGATCATTGAATTTTTTATTATTTTGGATGTCTTATGTGTTGAATACTAATTTATTCTCTTATATTTACACCACCCTTTATTATGTTTCTAGGAGCTGACATATTTTCAAGAGAGACTTTCATCTTCAAGGGAACTGACACCACCATTGGAAGGAGTTGGCTTCAATTATGGAATGAACACTGAATACCTAAACAAGGTTGTAGAGTTCTGGAAAAAAAAGTATAACTGGCGAGACCGAGAAGCTTTCTTAAACTCCTTTCCCCAATTTGTTACGCAAATTGGTGGCTTGGACATTCACTTCCTCCATATTAAACCCGACCCAAAAAAAGACGAAGGTAACTTTTGTTATTTTGTTATTCGTACCTGAAAATAACTTTTGTTATTTTGGTTACGAATACTTTAAACAGCAGCTTTCAGCAGAATTGACATTTTTTTGGATATTCTAACCATTTAAATGAATGAATTGATGAATTAATTATTTCTGTAAATTTAAAAAGAAAATTCAAAGTTATGATAAAAGAATTTTGAGAACATTTAACAAGTTTTGAATCATTTAAGTAATTCTTAATCCTCACTATTATTATGTTTCTATTGTATATAGAAACGTATGTAAATTGGACCAAACAAAAATTAACCAAGGAATGATATGGGAGTTGATACCTAATTTGTGGGATTCATCATACCTTATAAAGAAGGCTTTTGGGCCTAAAGTTTGTGCCTAAATGTATCAATGTTAGGACTCAATAAGCTTAATCAAAGGAGTGAAGATTGCACAATAAGATCAACAATTTCTTCATGGAAAAATAGTTTTGTATGGGAAGAAGAGATTTTTTTATACAAATCAAAAATTTAAAAATAAGCAAGGTAAAAGGTGAAAGTTTGTATTTTGATTTATAGCAGATTTTCCTTAAGGGAAATCAGCTATTGAGGTCATACTCATGACACAATTTTTGAAATTTGTCTTCAAATGTCCATCGATCCTACCTAGGAGAGTTCGAAAACTGTGGGTATGTATATATATATAAATAAAATTTGTCTAGCGGTCGCAATTATTGTTTAATTGTTACCAAACTCGATATTTAGTCGCTCTATGTAAAAAGAAAGATTAAGTTCGTTAACAGCTGAAATCGGACCAGGGGGAGGGGGTGTTTAGAGGGAAAGAATTTTGAAAATTCGAAATATCTCTGTTACTATACGTTGGATCGAAAAAATGTATGGAATTAAAATTATAGCAAATTAAATGTACTATAAAATGTACTATATACATTTATTCCCAATCCAGAATATTATCCGAGATATTTGCATTTTTCAGTTTTCAGCCTTCAGCAAACCCCCACTTCTATTCATGTTACATAAACAATACTTTTTTTTTAAGAGACATTTATTATACGAGATACATGCAAATATTTTCTGGTGACCCGCCGTTCTTAAGTTTTTGGACTACTTAAATTAGATTTATTGAGATAAAAATTAGTTTAATTCATTATAAATTACAGTACTAGATATAGTAAATAGTTTTCAATCGAATTAATATTTTATATTCGGATATATTTCAGTAATTGTTTTTCTTTCCCATAAGAAGTTGGCAGAACTGATAGTTTACATTTCAGAAGCTTTCCTTTGGGAGGTTTCTTATTATAGTTTGTATTTATTCATGGTGGTGTTGTGTTACCGGTATGTAGATTTATCTATTGTTAAACTTCACGCGGGAAATCTGCTTAGTTGACGCAGCCTCTGTGTGACGAACTTTATTTCTACAAGACCTATAATGACTCCATAGTGAAATATAAATATCTTCACAAATTCACTTCACGGTGGTGGTGGAAAAAGGTCAAATTGCATTCGACCTTATACTGTAATTCTTACAATGCTTTCACTTTCACACACTCATCTAGGTAAGTGATATTCTATTAATTTCTTTTTTATTCTGTGACAGGAAAAGAGATTATACCATTGATCTTACTTCATGGCTGGCCTGGATCAGTGAGGGAGTTCTATGAAATTATCCCGTTTCTTACAACACCTCGACCAAATAGTGACTTTGTTTTTGAAGTGGTTGCTCCATCACTGCCTGGTTACGGGTTCTCAGAAGGGGCCTCAAAACCAGGCCTCGGACATGCTCATATAGGAGCCATTTTTAATGAATTAATGATCCGTTTAGGATTCCAGAAATACTATATTCAAGGAGGAGATTGGGGATCAGCCATAGGATATACTATGTCAATCCTGTTTCCTCAAAGGTATGTTTAAATTATTATTGTAGAATTATATTTTCTAATACACTTAAATAATATACTTAAAAACTAAAATACTAGTTTCCTTGACATTGGGGAAATAAGGTAAAGTGATTATAAAAAAAAAAAAAAAAAATCTGATTTGGCTACCACATGTCTTCCTTGTACTTTTATTAAATTGAATAAACTAAATGCTGTGGTGCACTTCATTTAAAATTCATCAGATTAAAAAATGTCATAGAATATAATTTATAGATCTCTTCATGATAAACAAAAATAGTTCTATATAAACTTGTAGTACCTGTAATAGGTATTTCTTCATTATATTATTATTTTTATAATATGTTTTGTTTAGAGTGATTGGATACCATTCCAACTTTTGCTTTCCTCAAACCTTCAGTGCAAGATACAGAACTTTGTTAGCATACTTTTTCCCATCTCTATTCATGAAAGAAGAATTCTATGACAAATTCAGGAACCAATTTACAGACACCTTTATATTGGAGACTGGTTATTTCCATATACAGGCTACAAAACCAGACACAGTGGGTAAGCAGAAATGATTATCTTTTTAGTGATCAGGATGTGTTAGGAATTATTATTATATGAATTTTTAGTGAAATAGATACAGTGCTATATTTGTACAGTCATCATGCTGAAGCGAATTAATATGGGTTGAAGGGAGGTCAAAACTGATAATTCTGTTGAAATATAAAAACCAAACAGTTTCACAATTAATTTTTTCCTTTAAAGAGAATATTACACTCTAGTTCAAAATGAGTAATCTGCTATGAACACAATATGATCTGAAATTCAAATGATATATGTTTGTTTATAGTGCATCATCAATTCTGAATAAGAAAAATGTTCCTGGCAGACTCAATATAATAATGTGTGGATGAAGAGACACAGAATCCATAAGAAAAGTCCATCACTCAAGGCCTGCATAAACTAAGCAGATTTCCCGTTCGAAGTTTTACACTAGATAAATCTACATTCCTGTTCACTTAACACCACCGTGAATATTAAGAGAACAAATACAAATGATAACGAGAAATCTTTCAGTTAATTTATGTTTTATTTTAATAAGCCCAATTTTCAGCGCACAAGAAACCTAATTTACTAGCCACAGTTCTTTAGAAGTATCAGTTCAGTGAACATAATGTTTACAGTTTAATAAAACTATTTTACTCCCTTACTATTATTCAATATGTTGTTATTGTATCTTCGCCTGGAGATGTTTCCAAAAAACGGGAAATAAAAAATTTCTGTCACAGAGCAAGGCAAGGAAGGGAAAATGCAGTGGTTCCTTATGTCTGTCTACTTCTCACTGTCAAAAAATATCTGAGAGTGTAAATTCCACTTGATACTAGAATTGCCATTCCTTTACAGCCCTTAGCCGGCATAAGCTAATGCTGCATGAGCATGCAGATTACAACTTTAATCTACCCCCAGCCTTGCCCTTCTGACATGACATCGAGAATTTAGTCAAGGAAGAACTCGTTCAATGTAGCTAATCTAATTTACTGTTGTTGTTTTTTTAATCTAGGTGTTGGCCTAACAGATTCACCAGTAGGATTGGCTGCTTATATATTGGAAAAGTTCTCAACTGGGACTAATAAAGCCAATAGAAATTTACCAGATGGTGGGCTTGAGGCTTACAATAAAGCAGAACTTCTTGATAATATCATGATATATTGGTTTTCTAAATCCATGACAACATCAGCTAGGCTGTATAGTGAAGCATACAGCAAGAACTATAGAAGTCTCCACCTTGACGGGTAATTTAAAATATTTACAAGATCTGGAAATAATATAAAATCACTTTTGAAGGATATGTGATTCGCAAATAATTAGGTTTCTTTGTGTTTATTTATTTATTTTTTCTATTTGTTGCCATTAATGTTGTGGTAAGAGTATTCAAAATTTCTTGACAACATATGAAGCCTAGAAATTTAAATTATCTAAGTGCCCAAAGTAAATTTGTGAAAGAGTAAAAAATTTTTTAAAAATTGAAACAAGCATTTCACCATTTACTACCCCAACGGCTGCTATTGCTTCATGCTAAACACATTTTACAGCATATTGTTTTACACTGTTGTATTTTCTTGCTTTTAATCTCCTTTCAACTATATAAGCATTTGCAGTTATACGGACTCACTAAAGAAGTTTTTGAATAACTGGTCCTTCATTGTATAATAAATAGTTTAACTTGAACATTCGAATTTCGAAGAAAACCTATTTTCTATTAGCACCAGAAGGATCTACATTTAACTATTTTTCCTAAATCTCAGGTTCTTAAGTGTGCATTTATTTTGGCTCAAAGAAAAAAAAAGTAATTAAAACATTGAAAGAAAAGAATAACAAATAAATGTACTTGCAAAAGAGCATGGCACATAGTTTTGATGTATGCAGTTTTGAAGTATTAGCACATTAATCTCATATGAATTAAGGACACATAGGAAGCAAAATCTCATAATGGAAAAATTACTCGACTTTATTTGGATGTTAGTCACTTTCAATTAGTTTGTTGTTGTTATACGACAATTACTATAAGTTGTTTCTTTTTAAAATGCTAGTACTTCTGTTTGTGTATTCTGATACTAGCTATCTTGAAAAATCACCCAAGGTTAAGGTGCTTAATTTTTCCTGTAAATGTTTTATTTGCACAAAGAGACTTTATTCAAGACAGCAACTCAAACTCATTTTAATTATACAAAATATCTCTTCTTTTAATTTAAGTTTATTATAAATAAGCATTTAATTATTTTATAAATATAGGCCATATTGTTGTTTCTCCAGAAAGCTATTATGTCAGTAAATCTTTAAGCTCAGCCTTCATCAATGCCATGCACTTCCTCAAAGCATTGAAATTGGCTCTCTAAGAACTTCATTATTTCATGCTTAACTCGATGATGGCATCTGGTCACAAGGAGCGTGCTTTATAGAAATTTTCCCAAAACGTGTGCTGGGGTCTCTGACTCTCTGCCACACCTATGAAAGGGGGTCCAACATCTCTCTGAAGACTAGCACCTGGTACAACATAGAGGGTTGATGGCTTTAGTCCGTTCTGAACCACTGAGCTTCTGATCGATCGCATATGAATAAGTTAAAGTTCGGGTTGCACTTGTAATGTATCACACATTATCCTTGCCATTTTCAAGCAGCCCATTTTTCAAAACTTCCATTTCTCAAATTTTCCTTCACATTGACTTGGCTATGGGCCATGAGAGAAGTAACTTTGGACCTATATTGAATTGTTCCTGTGACTTTTTAGCTGTGAGATTTGGCATAGAAGTGTTTTAAGAGCCATAGACATTCAATTCTGTGCAGTGTTTGAAGTATTTTAGAGAGTAAATTATAGAAGAATTGAAGGCAGAGCAGAGCTGGGCAGACAGTACGTAAGTTAAGGACTTTTCATGCAGATCCTCTCCACTGGCTAGCCTAGAGGCTGGTAGGGAGTTATCAGTCTAATATCTACCCCCCTCTACCTATCCCTATCGCAGCTATAGACCAAGCTCTTATCAGCTAGCATCTTTTGAACACCAGCTTATTTTGAAAACTATGTAGTTCAAAAGATCTCGTGGGCATTATTGCTTCTCTACTCACTTATAACACAGTCCTCGTGTCAGTGAATTTCAATAAAACTAAGGAAATCAAAGTCAAAAGATTCACAAGATGAATAACAAATTTATTATACCCAGATTAAAAATTAACATTTTAAATCAATATGTTTTCCCAAACTTTAGATACCCTATACAAACAATGTCCTTAACTAAATTGTTGACATAATAGCCTTCCAGAGAAATAGCAATATGGTCTACATTGTTGATCCGACAATCCACTATGAAGCGAACAACTCTGAGTTGGCCGATAAAATCAACATTGAAAAGAGTAACTTTTAAGAGACGTGCATACAGCTCTATTAAGAAATGTTGATATAGAATTTATGGCTCGTTGGTTACAGTTTGGGTCCAGTAGTGTAATTCTGTAGAGAAGAACAAAATTCTTTGATGAAATTTGTGTCACTCCTCCCATGAACTTTCAGACTTCACCACGTTAATAGTTATACACTCTCTAGCCATCGTAAATCATCATCTTTATGGATAGAACCTTGACAACCATACGTATGTTATGACTTGTGATTGACTAGCATATATATGTATATATATATATATATATTATGCACACTAGATTTAAATACTTTTAATTTTTATTTTAAACTAATGGCTCATGTTTGATAAGTATGCTTTGTATGAAGCATCACAATAAAGTGTTTCTCTGTCTCTCTTTTTAATGTATTTATATCCTTTACTTTATCCATTTTAGATTTTATTTGTAACTCACTGAAAAGTATTATAATAAAATAAGATTAAACAAAAGAATATGTAGTTCTATTTTTTGCATTAGAATAATTGGGCCCAAATCTATGATTTTGGCTATTCTCCAATATATCTAGCCCCATACAGGGCATATGAGAAAATTGATATCCTAACTACTTTTACTATATTTTCTTCAAAGTGTGTCTCCATCTTCAGAAATTCCTCTTTTGGAAGTTAATCTGACCAAAAATGTTTCAAAAAATATTGCAAAATTGATTTCATTATATAGTCCCATTTTGTAAAGGACAATCTATCTTATCAAAAGTCACTAAGACATCTCAGTTATTGTTTCTTATAGCTAGGCATTATAGTTTTGTATTTATTTGTTTTAGTATTCCTAATTCTGTGCCTACTGGATGTGCTGTATTCCCCCATGAAATATTGTACTACCCACCTGCAGTGTTGGAGGCAGCTTTCACTGATCTAGTGTCTGTAACCGAGATGCCAGCAGGTGGACACTTTGCTGCTTTTGAACAGCCGAAATTACTAGCAGATGATGTATGGTCCTTTGTCCAAAAGCTAAGGCAACGTGTGAAAGGAAAGAAGTAAATAATGAAAATGTTTTAAAAAGGAACAATAATAGAAATTGATTTAGTATTAAATCTAAGGAAAATGTTTTGCTAAGGAAGTGCAGTGTTCAAATTTCAATGTGATATTAGTTTTAGTATTTTAGAACCAAAGACCAAATGACTGGACTTTAAAATCAGTTTTAATTGATTAACAGTACCAGAAGTTTTTGAATTTTTTAGCTATTTATATTGGTGTTGTTAACAAATCAAGCCAATCACCAATTCAGATTCATAAAGAAGTACGATGACAATATCAATATAAATATGTTTGTAACTCTACGCTGGATCCTGTGAACTCCTTAGAAAACACAATTCAAAAGTGACATTGTAAACCTATATCAAAACCTTTTCTTCTAAATGTCTACACTAATGGTTATTTTTCAATCTTGGCTAGTTTGAACAAAGATGTCAATGGATTATAAATTGTAGGAATGAATTTTAAGGGCCTGTATGTTTATTTTAACAAGAAAGCAATATTTATTTATTGCATTTTTTTTTAAGCAGTAAAGAATTTTGATTAATTTATATAATCAAAATGGGCCTGTGTGATTCTGACCTAGCCTTAGGGTTAATATTAAGAAGGTGAAAGCCTATCACCATAGATGACAGGAAGATACTACTAGTGGCTAATAAGTGAAAAGTAAATGTCAACTTAACAAACTTTGCTGGACATTTTTCAGTTGACTAAGCATTAATAAATGAGTAATCAGCTGATAACATTAGTTTATGAACATCAAATGTACGTGCTCGAAGTTCACGTTTGTGTATTGGTGTGATGGTCTAAATTCAAACAAAAAAAATCGTTTCAAGTATATGCTAATCATTCTTCTAACAATAAATTCGATTATTGCTTAAAATTACAGGCACAGGAACAATTTTATATTTCTAATTCCAGTGTATAATGAGAAAGTGAACTTTATTGAATTAACATTCCACACTTTTTAAGAAAATACCTGTCATAGGCTCATAACGAACCAATAATGTATTTCAATAAAGAAGAGATGATAATCATGTTTGAATGTATTTCTTTTTATGGTTTTATCCTTCCTTTCACACTCTACTCACAAACTATTTCCCAAGAAATATCATTTGGATCTTCAGTGAACTTTAGTCTTTGATAACTAATTTGGATAACAAATCTTAGTATGGAGCCAATAATGGTCAACATATTTATTTTAAACAAAATAATTTGTGCTTTGTTCGCCAATATAAATTATGCCGCTTCTCCTGGACTGATTCTGACCAAGAACTATCTCAATCTTTCTCTCTAACAGAAAAACTTAAGTACAAGCTCAACAAATCAAAAATGAGGCCAATGTTGACTAAACAAATAAATAAAATGTTCATCAATCTATATTTACAACACCTTTTTAGCAGATTTCCCTTAGGGGAAATCAGCTATTGAGGTCGTACTCATGACGCGAGTTTCGAAAAATTTCTTCAAATGTCCATCGATCCTACCCAGAAGATGACGAAAATGAGGTCCGTTCAAAATTATATATATATAGATATATATTATATATATATATATATATATGTATATATATAAAGATATATATATATTTGTCTGTTAACGCTCTAGCGGTCGCAATTTTTGTTTGATCGTTACCAAACTCGGAATTTAATCGTTTTATGTAAAAAGGAAGATCAAGTTCGTTAATGGCTGAAATTGGACCAGTGGAAGTGGGGGATTTTCGAAAATTCGAAATATCTCCGTTACCATACGTCGGATCAAAAACTTGTATAGAACCAATCTTATTGCAAATTAAATTTACTATAAATATTGTTCTATACATCTATTCTGTATCTTTAATATTAACCGAGATATTTGCATTTGTATTGTGAGTGTGGTCGGCTATGTTCGGGAGTTTCCGCCGAGCGCTAGTGCGGCCGTTTCACTAACTATTCGTCCTCGTGAGAATAGGTTACTACTACTGTTATTATTAGGCAGATTTCTCTATTGTAAAACGTGGGAAATCTGCTTAGTTTACGCAGCCCCTGCGTGACGGACTTTTTTTTAAAAAAAAAGGCGGTATATTTTTTAGGAGTCATCTTGTATGATTTATGAAGCCTCATGAAATAGTGAACCAAAATAAATGACCCCAATAGATTTTTCCTTTTATTGTTAAAAGTAGGAGTGAGGCATTTTGTTTTTTTTAGAATTTAAAAGACCATGTTACAAGATGTTGTTTAATAAAGCACTTATTTTCAAGATTAAAGCATCATCTTAATTGATAAATCTCATCATAATGTTAATGGAGGACAAATATTACTAATAAAAACCAAACATCAACAATACAAGAAAATATTTCAATTAGACTAAATGCCAAATGGAAGGTAAAATGGAGTGTAAGAGATGCCACTTACACCAATTACCTAACTACAAGGAGGTGGGTCATCCCATGTATATGGTCTACAGATAGGATCCTCCAAAACCGGACCCCAGTCTCTTGAAGTCATCCACCACCTCAGCATTGACCTGCCCCTCCACCTGGAGTACCAAGCTTGCTCGACTCCATCTTCTTACCCTGACTGCAAAATCTGCACTTTTAATGGCACAGGTGATTTCAGGAGCTATTGAAGCTCACGTGACAAAATTTCACAAATAATCCTTCAAATCTTAGCCGAAGTTGAAGTTTGTTGTATAAGTATAATGGTTTACATATTTTTTACCTACATCTTGTTGAATCAATTATGGAGAGATCTAGGTTCTTATTTCATTTAATTAATGGAATTATTGATACATTTTCAATTGAAATATATCCTACTAGGCTAATCTGTAGGGGTTATCTACCCTTTTCTAGCCAGGGTGGGCTCAAGGAGTTTATTTAGTGAGTCCGTCACCAAATAAATTTCTACTGCCCAGGGCGGGAATCGAACCCGCCGCCACTCTAGGTCTACCACGCGAGATTAGGACCAACGCCCTAACTCGCACGGCCAACCTGAGCCCCTACACGCAATTTTCAAAAATTTAAAATGTCCATCGATCTTATTTAGGAGATGACGAAAATGAGGTCCGATCCAAATTTTTTTTTGTACTATATATGCGGACCCGACAGACGTTGCCCTGCATGATATTTCAAGCGATTAGGATATTAAATTTAATAATATTCTATTAAAAAAAAAAAAAAAAAAACAACTTTTGTTATGTGCACGTTTGCCTAAAAACAAATAGAAAATGAAATATCCCGAATTTTTTATTCAGGCCTCCCTTATAACCCCCACTCCCGTTTGAACCTAAAAAATTAAATATAGCTTATAATCATGGAAGAATTAATACTAATTTAAATATAGAGTTTTATTAAGTTCGGTTCAATCGTTAGTGCCCAATAAAATTGTTGGCTCCCACTTTAATTTTTTAGTGTTTGTCTCGTTTATACTTTGTTATACGACAAAAGTGATTATAACATAAGTTACTCTAAATAACAAAATAATCAACTTTTATTCTGTGCATATTTGCAGAAAAATCAATAGAAAACGAAATATTGCTATTTTTTATTTTAGGCCTCCCTTACAACCCTCACTCCTGCTCCATCTGCCAGGCTGATTTGTGAATCTAAACAATCCAGAGCATCACCCAAACGCATACAAACAAAAATCATTCAAGTCGGTCCAGCCGTTTAGGAGTTCAGTGAGATACATAGATTTATATATTTGCCAGAAAACGCTCAAGCTATCGTTATTTTTGTTTGATCGTTACCAAACTGGACATTTAAACGTTTTATATAAAAATGTAGGTCAAGTTCGTTTACGACTGAAATCGAACAGGAGGGAGGAGAGGGGAATTTCGAAATAATTCCGTAAATATGAGTAAAATAGATAAATTGTATAGAACCAATCTTATTGCAAATGTAATGTTCTATGAATATTGTAATTTACATTTTTTGGCTAAAGTGCAGTTTAGTCCCCCCCCCCCTTAAAGATTCCGCTCTCGCTTAAAACCGCAGATGGCGAATTTTGGAAATTTTAAAGTGTTAAAAAATATAAAGTTAGAACAACAAAAACCCCACCCTCAGTTTTAAGCACCGATGGCGTATTTTGGAAATTTTAAAGTGTTAAAAAAGATAAAGTTAGAAAAACAAAATGGCCGCCGTCGTCATCGTGCGCCACCAAGGGGGGGGGTCTAAAATACACTTTCACTCATTTTTTTCACTATTTTGATTATTAAACGTGATATTTCCATTTTTTAGTTTCGATCATCAGTAAACCCCCACTCCTACTCATGTCATATTTACAATAACCTGTTACACATTATGAAGCACTTTATTTGAAGCCTAAATACCAAATATTGTTCTCATTGAAATATTGTGTTTGAGGTAAATGCTATTACGTGACGCACGTGCTTGTTAGGTGCTAACCTAACAAGCACCCTGCATGTGAGTAGCACGTTATGGCACCAACCCAGTGACGGCTCATTGATAGGAAGGCTATTAGGAGGCTAGAAGTGGTGAGGAGCTAATAAAATAGCTGTCGAACATTTTTAGTCCTTTTAAGTATTAATTATTTAAAATATTTACCCTTCACTAATCAATCTGGTTAAAGGAATAAGAGAAGGAAGTTTTAATACACTTTTTCCCCATGGGTTATGGGTAAATCTATAACACTTATTTTGCGAAAATATCATAATTTCCATTTAAAATGTAAGAGCACTAAATAAAACTCGGTTAAATACAAATGATGACTCAAATATTCTATGAGAAATGAGCCCAGGTAGTGAATACTTGCTTATTAATCTTTCAAACATTTCATTAACCTTTTAAAAATTGGAGCCCCAGTATTATTTTAACGGTCTTTATATGTGAAGAACAAGTTGACTACAAGTGTGAAAATTGCCGAGTACTGGTGTTCAAAAACAGTAAATAGAGTGTCGAAAGTAATTATTTGAACATCCCACCAGTGCCCCTCACATAGCATAGAATCAGAAAATCCCGCCTTCGCCCTCTTCTGCTACCAAGAATCAGTCAACTCACTGTTTATTGCATCGGAATCCTGCTCCAAATCCAAAATAACAATATTTATAGTAAATGTAATTTGCAATAACATTGGTTCTAAACAATTTTTCGATCCGACGTATAGTAACAGAGATATTTCGAAAATCCCCCCTCTAACCCCCCCCACTCCCACTGGTCCGATTTTAGCCATTAATAAACTTGATCTTCCTTTTTACATAAAACGATTAAATACCGAGTTTGCTGACGATTAAACAAAAATTGCGACCGTTAGAGTGTTAACAGACAAATATATATATATATAATTTTGAACGGACCTCATTTTTGTCATTTCCTGGGTAGAATCGATGGATATTTGAAGAACGCGTCATGAGTACGACCTCAATAGCTGATTTCCCTTGAGGGAAATCTGCTAATAGTCATAAAGGTAAATGAGTGTCTTGACGCCTATGCAGTGATTGTGAGTAGTTTTAATAATAATTTCAAAGAATTTTTAGAATTAAGTTATGTATGAATGAAGTTTGGCCCCGCCTTCCACTCACCTTGCCGAGCCAAGCAGCTCACTCACCTATTAGGAGACCAGAAGCGGTAAGGAGCTCTGTCTTATACATTGGTTTTGCTTAGTATTAATTATTTTTAAAAAAAAATACTGTACACTAATCCACCTGCTTCCTGTAATAAGATAAAGAAGTGCTTATACACCTTTTGGTCGGAAAATTGTAAATCTACAACATTTATAATGAGAAAATATCATAATTTTCCCTCAAAAACTAAAGCCCATATAAAATAGACTTCAATTGAATATTCAACAAAATGTTCTCGTGTAGAGAATATTGATTATTTCTGTTTTTCCAAACATTTCATTTTTCTTTTCTCTAATTTTAGCTTTAGATAGATTCCTTCGAACAACGCTTAGATGATGAACGTTTCAGTAATGGAAGGTTTAACAACATATCGTCTATATTTCAATAATTGTTTTTCTTTCCGGTGAAGAATATTTCTATCTATCTATTCACCTGTTTGTTTACAATTCAAATGCTTTCGGTTTAGATGTTATTAAAATTGACTGAACCATGTCTCATCGTTTGCATTTATTCACTTAATATTCACGATGTTGTGTTACGATTATGTAGATTTATGTATTGTAAAACAACGTGGGAAATCTGCTTAGTTTACGCAGCCCCCGGATAATGGACTTTTTTACTACCGCTTCCTTTTTAGATTTTTAGAAATTGTATATTACAATATATACACACAAAAGCAAAACGCACGAATACATACATTCATACTTCCACTCTTGAGGTCAAAATTATTCAAACTTGATATACAAACGATTCATGACCAACTAATGATCGTGTTAGTTAATAGCTAAAATCAGACGAAAAGGGGTGTGTTTAGAATTGAAAAATCGAAAATTCAAAATATCTCTTTTATTATAAGTTGGATCAAAAATTTGAATAAAAGCAATCTTGTAGCGAATTTAATTTTCTAAATACACTATTATGTGCAATTATTTCTATTTCGGTTATTAACCGAGTTATAAGCGTTTTTAAATTTTAAGCCTTCAGTAACCCCCACCCTTTAGCCAATTCAGTTAGCAATAAGCCAGTATATAGTGAAACGTCTTATTCCAAGCATAAATACCAAGTATTTTTTGATGAGATACAAGTACGTTGTGTGATGACGTTATTAAGATTTTACTTCTTTTGCTACGGCCCATTTTTACCGTCGTCGAAGACGGGTGATTGAGAAAGAAGACAGGCGGGAGATTGGTGCGCGGGGCAGGCTGCGCGAGAGCCGAAGACAAGAAGCGATCGCCGGGGACAAGCGAGCAGCAGACAGAAGCGTCCACCTCGAGCTCGAGTGAGGATTTTTGCTCCCGATAAACGCTTTGGCGGATCAGAGTGTAATACAGCTTGAAGAATTGCAGTTATCTCGTCGGATGAAAGGTGCCAAAGTTATGCTTATTGTGTATACACAATTAAAAAAGAAAAGGCCTATTCATTTGTATTGATAAGTCCCCCCCCCATGGGGAGTATTGTTTCATCCTTTATTTAGTTATTATTTTTGAAGTGAAAACTTCTTTAGGCACGTTGTGCACCCCGTAAGGAAGCATTTGCAGGAGAGGAAAAAAGTATGAAATCGCGACACCGCCACCGCCACCGCTAGTACTCAACTCAAAGCTAAAGGAGCTTCTTTTCTTCATAACTCCTGAACCAAATTAGCTAGAGTTTTCGTTCGCATACCATTTTAAAGAGGACAAAACCAGCATCATTTCGTTCACAGATACTATATATCTACCATTTTTACTTTCATAGATATTTTAATCCGAAGTTTAAATAAATTCGAATATTTAAATAAATAAATTCGAATATTTAAATAAATTCCGATATTTAAAAAAATTCGAATCAAAACTGTTTGTATCCTACTTTAGCTACCATATACCGATTGTATCAGTTTTAGAAATTGGTGATGATGCTGGCAGTGATGATGGTGCAAGAGTTGTTGAAATTATGGATAGAAATTGATTTTTCTGAGTGTACTTAACTTATTTTTGTAAAGCATTTGTAATAATTCTGAAATGTAATTTTTTTCTTTTATGTAAAATAACTGAAATAATTATGTAGTATAGTATCTTATATTGATAAATAAAACAATTCGTGGTACATTATTTTTTTTATCACTATTATTTTTGTCATTTCATTTTTTCATGTAAAATAGAACATAACTGTTACTTATTGATAAATAACTAAAAATATTTTTAAAATAAGACTTCGTAAAAAACTTTTCTCAGCAATGCCAAAATTGAGCGATCAAAGCTAAAGGAGTTTTCACTTCTACCGGCAGTCCCCTGACTGCTATTTGTTTTTTATAGTTAAGATTAGAGATAAGTATAGTTGATCTAGTGTAAATAAACCGATTTGTTTGAAGAATACTGGTTTCGTTGTTACCTTTGAGAACGAACAACGTGGAGCCCTTATTATTTTCATTTCTGCCTATTGATATGAGGCTAGTTAAATTTAATTTATAAACCCACACCCTTCTCCACTGAGCTTGGCAGTTTGGTTACCCAGTCTGTGGGTAACACTTTGCTGGAAGTTGTTTATTTTATCTATACTATACTCAACATGTAACCATTTCTTTCAACTTAAAGATCATATTCGTTAATGGCTGAAATCTGACCTAGTAAAGGGGGCTCAGATTGGGGAGGGGTTGGAGATTTTGAAAATTATTATTTTTTATTTATTTATACAAGAGCACCCGCATCTTGACGAATTGGCAAAAAATTGACCAACAAATTTGAAAATTAAAATTCGGGTCAAAACCTGATATACAATCGTATTAAGTTATTGGTGGCCAACAATTGTTATTTTATACATTTCCACGTAACTCTAATATTAAGGGAGTTAATTTTACTTTTAGCAGATTTCCCTCAAGGGAAACCAGATCTCGAGGTCGTTACGCGATTTTTGAAAAATGTTCACAAATGTCCATCTATCCTACCTAGGAGGCGAAAAAGAGATCCGTTCAAAATTATATATATATATTTGCGGTCGCAAGTTTTGTTTGATGGGTACCAAATTCGATATTTAATCGTTTTATGGAAAACTAAATATTAAATTCGTTAACGGCTGAAGTCGGACCAGTAGGAGGAGGGAGTTTCGAAAATTCAAAATATCTCAGTTATTATACGTCATATCAAAAAATGGTATAGAATCAATATTATTGCAAATTTAATGTTCTATAAATGTTGTAATTTACTTTTTTTTCACTATCTTGATTATTAAACATTTTAACTATTTATTTGGGTTTTGGTACAAATAAAAATAAATACATAATAAATAATTCTCTACAAAATTAATAATTTGAGGTGCAGACACCTCCATACATGGGGCTCCCTAACCCCAAAATTGTCCAAATGGGACATCATTAAGAAAGGTGCAAGCACCCTGAAAAGGAGTTCTGCCCGTCTACATGCCAAACACATAATACATAATTAAAATAATACTATTCACTAAAATATAAAGGACCACGAATCCCGCCACACTTTCTGGCATTGGAAAGCGTTCGCCAAGTGGATTGCCTCCTTGTCTTCCACCCAGTCGTCCATTCCTCGCTGTAAATACGCCCCAGACCGTCCAGGAACCGCGAAGCACCAGGATGCTGATCCACTGCATTGCCGTACTGCTCTTGCCTAAATCCCGCAATCCGTCAGCACTCTTCTTACACCAGACACCTTTGTAAGACAGGGTCACTGGGAGTACTCGGACCATGGCTGGCGCGACCTGGGCACCGCCCTCTTCAGCTCCAACCTGTCTTATTTTTCTTTCTTTCTCTGAAAGATGTCCTCCAATGGTCCCGCTGCAGTAACAATATGTACATCAATGATCGTTATTGTCTATCCTGATAATTAAACGTGATATTTGATTTTTTTAGTTTCGACCATCAGTAAACCCCCACTTTCAGGGATTGCATTTAAATAAAAAGTCCGTCACGCAGGGGCTGCGTAAACTAAGCAGATTTCCCATGTGAAGTTTTACAATAGAGAAATCTGCATACTGGTAACACAATACCACCCTGATTAAATACAAACGGTAATGAGAAATCTTTCAGTTAATTAAAATAAATTTCCAACTGAAACGGCTTCTGAATTGTAAGAATAATTTATATTTTAATAACTCAAATTTTATTAGTCCAAGAACTAAAGAAGGGGGGGGGCGGATGAACAGAACGTATTTGCATAAATCTCACAAAGTGACGAAGGTAAGGTAAGGTTAGAAACGAGAGGTAAGGTTAGAAGAAGCTTCCACCTGAGCGAGTACTGACGGAAATGGCCGAACTATACCCGACCACAGACTTCATAAAAATGCAAATATCTCGGTTAATATTCAAGATAGAGAATAAATGTATATAATAATATTTATAGTACATTTAAGCTGCAATAAGATTGATTCTGTACAATTTGTCGATCCGACGTATAGTAACGGAGATATTTCGAATTTTCGAAAATCCTCCCCTCTAAACCCCCCTCCCACTGATCCGATTTCAGCCGTTAACGAACTTGATCTTTCTTTTTACATAAAACGACTAAATATCGAGTTTGGTACCGATCAAACAAAAATTGTGACCGCTAGAGCGGTAACAGACAAATATATATATATATATATATATATATATATATATATATATATATATATATATACAGTTTTGAACGGACTTCATTTTCGTCATCTACTAGGTAGGATCGATGGACATTTGAAGAAAAATTTCGAAAATCCCGTCATGAGTACAACCTCAATAGCTGATTTCCCTTAAGGTAAATCTGCTAAAAGGGAATATATCATGAAACCTCTTATTCCAAGCATAAATAACGAATACGGATTTCACCCAGCCTTTATCATCTCGAGATACATGCTAATAGTTAGACTGTGATGACGTCATCAATTAAGATTTTAAGTCTCACATACTGAACGGATTTTTTTTTTTTTTAATTTCTTTTGGAAATAGAAAACATATACAACGAATGCATGTGGGAAATTTGCTTAGTTTATGCAGCTCTGTGTGAAGGACGTTTCTGTTTTCAGCCTTCATGAAAGTCCCCACTTCGACTCTTCTGATTTTTACTTAGAAATAGAGAATAAATGGTGAGATGAGATCTCCTGTGTGTCAGAAATCTGCCTAGTTTACGCAGCCCCTGTGTAAGGGACGTTTTCCAATGTTTGCGTGCAAGCTCGAACAGACTTCTTCATAGTTACTGTCTAGAGTCACCCTCACTAGTCTTGTAGCCTACGACATGTTGCTTCAAGTACATATTTGGATATTCCCTCAAACAACCTTGCTGAGAAGCCCCCCCCCCCCTACACACAAAACTATAAAAAATACCTGTGTTTTATTATGAATATTTACAGATTAGATAATGATTCTCAAATGGTAGAAGCTGAGTGCGACAGTACGATAATAAATGAACAATCATCCTGATTTCGAAACATAGCTTCACTAGACGATGAGTTTGCAAATCATATAGCAACAATTATAGTACCCCTAGCTTTGTAGGGGGCGGGGGATTAATATAGTAAATAAAGTATTTCAATTACCCCTTCGCAAGTTGTTACGGAGGAGTGGGGGTTATAAGGGATACCTGAAATGTAAAATCGCGATTTTTCGCTTTCTATTGGGTTTTTTGGCATATATATATATATATATATATATATATATATATATATATATATATACACACACACTCAACCGCAAAAAAACCGGACACTTAGATTTAGTCTTATAATTTTGTTAAATACTTAATATATATGTATATTAATATTTTTATTTAAAATAATTGGTTAATCTATAGGTTATTTAAACAAAATCTCCCAAAAGTGAATAATTTTTATTGATTATTTACAAAAAAATACAAAACAAAAAAAAAAGAAAAAGATAAATTAACACATTTAAAAAAAAAAAATTATTCTTAATTTTTATTACAGTGAATAGTAGACTTCGCTACCCCAAGCGTTTCGGCAATGAAACGTAAGCTCCGGCCTTCCACCTAAGTTTGAAAGACCCATTATTCTGGACCGAAATAAAAATAAAACATTAATTAAAGAAAATGCTTGGTTAATAATTAAAGATGGTTAAATGTGCGAAAAACTATTTACAGTTTAGAATAGATCAACTTCACGACAAATAAATCTAATCTGAGTTTTATCTAATTGTTTACTAATCCTGAAGGGATTAGTTCAATGGACTTAGACTCTAAATTCTCTGTAATAACTAGAATACCCACATAAAGAAAATTGCTGAAAATTAGCTTTTAATACGACAAAAATGAAGTGTCCGGTTTTTTTTTTTTGCGGTTGAGTGTATATATACATACATTCATATGTGATTAACCTTAAGAAAAATCTGATAATAAAAATGTCCATTACGCGGGGGCTGCGTAAACTAAGGAGATTTTCCACTTGCTGGAATGACACACTACTAACGTCATGTCACACCATATATTCTGAATTTCTAACTCAAAATTCCATGGTTGGTACTCAGGGTTTATTGTAGGCAGAAAACTCTAATAACACTATTGATGATTGTGTTACGATAAAATGTATATAAAAGCAATTGCATCAATAATATTACAAGATTGGTTGTATAACATGTTTCAAACAGATTCATAATAACGGAGACATTTTTAATTTCCGAATTCCTCTTCCGACACCCCCCCCCATTACACGTCCTATTTCAGTGTTTTGTAATGAATATAAACATATTAGACTATGATTTTGAATTGATAATCCGCGTGCGACAGCACGATAATAAATGAACAATCATCCTGATTTCGAAACATGGATTCACTAAAGAATGAGCTTGCACTTCTTATAGCAACAATTATAATATCACTAGCTCTGTGGGGGGGGGGAATTAATATAGTAAATAAAGTATTATAGTTAACTCTTCACAAAATAGTTAGCTTTCTTATAGAGTCTTAAAAATGTTTATTTTATCTTAACCATACTCGATATTTAACTATTTCATTCAACGTTAAAGATCATATTATTTAATGCCTGATATAGGACGTGAAGGGGGGGGGGGTTATAGGGGAATTCGAAAATTCCAAATGTCTCCTTTATTATGAGTCTGATCGAAAAAAGTTATAGATCCAATCCTTGGTACGATATTGGTGCTCTAAAATTGTTGTTATATACATTTTCTCATAACTCGATTAACCATACTTTTTTTAACGGATTCTTATGGAAAATTAGACTCTAATACGAGTTTATATCGGTGAGTTTTTCAATTTGAAACATCCTGTAGCCATAAAATGCCAAAAGCATGTGTTTTAACACAAATCTTTATTCATCACAGAAACTGTACATTTTATTGTAAAAAAGCTGTGACATAAAAAGTTGTAGCCAACAAAATTATCTTTGAAACAAGACTACGGAAAAAGGAATGGATTCTGAAACAAAAAAAGTTATTTTAATCGAATTACTTACGACAAGAGCCCAATTATGGTTTAAAATAACTACATTTTATTTTCTATGTGGGAGGGTCAAAGACATCGTCTTAATGAAGGCTTAATTTCTCCCCCCCCCCACTTTTGAATATAAATTTGGAGGGAATCACAGTTATTTATTTTCACCAGATATATAAATTATTAAAACATTCGGAGCGTTTAATGTTTTGAATAAATAATTTGAGTAAAACAATGTTGATAACCCTCAAGCGGGAGCGGAAGTTGTAGCAGGGCTAACACAGTTAATTGTTTTACCTGTAGAATTACTTTCTATGCATATTTACTAGTACGTGTATAATGTAGTGCATATATAACTATGCTTAAACAATGTGTGCCCAGATTGGTTTTTGACAGGAAATATGTACATTATAGCTCATATTTAATTAAAATAAATAAATGCTATAAATGATTATGATTTTAGCAGATTTCCCTTAAGGGAAATCAGCTATTGAGGTCGTACTCATGACGCGATTTTCGAAAATTTTCTTCAAATGTCCATCGATCCTACCCAGGAGATGACGACAACAAACATACACGAAAGAAACAAAATGCAGTTTTGGTGTCTATGACATGTGAAACGAAAAGTTATCGTGAAATTTCGCGTCAAAATTCAATGTACCTACAGAGGTTACACTTTTATATATATATATATAGATATATCTATATCTATATATATATAAAATTGTAACCTCTGTCTGTACATTGATTTTTTTCGCGAAATTTCACGATAACTTTTCGTTTCACATGTCATAGACACCATAACTGCATTTTGTTTCTTTGGTGTCTGTTTGTTTGTTTGTTTGTTTATTTGTTTGTTTGTTTATTTGTTTGTTTGTTTGTTTGTTACCTTTTCACGCATAAACGGCTGAACCGAATTTTATGAAACTTGGTATGTATATTACTACTAACCCAACTTAGACTTTAGGCTATGTTAATTTTCTCTGAGACGAACAGGAGTGGGGGTTATAAGGGAAGCCTGAAATTAAAAATAGCGATATTTCGTTTTCTATTGGTTTTTCGGTAAATGTGCACATAACAAAAGTTGTTTATTTTGTTATTTAGAGTAACTTTTGTTATATACACTTTTGTCGTATACCGAAGTATAAATGCGTTATACTCTAAAAATTATAGCGGGAGTCAACAATATTACTTGCCAAAAAAGACTCAACCGAACTAAATAAAACTCGGTATGTGTATTAGCAGTGAGGCCTTCATTATAATAAGCCATACCAACATTTCTATTGACGGGCAGGAGTGGGGGTTATAAGGGAAGCCTGAAATTAAAAATAGCGTTATTTCGTTCCTATTGGTTTTTCGCCGCAAATATAAACATAACAAAAGTTGTTTATTTTGTTATTTGGAGTAACTTTTGTTATATACACTTTTGTCGTATACCTAAGTATAAATGAGTTATACGTTAAAACCTAACCTAAACTATATCTATATATATATATATATATAAAATTGTAACCTCTGTCTGTACATTGATTTTTTTCGCGAAATTTCACGAATTTCATTTAAACTTTAGCGGGCACTAACGGCTGAACCGAACTTAACAAAACTCGGTATGACAATTAGCATTAATTCTTCCATGATTATAAGTTATATAAAAATTTTTAGGTTCGAACGGGAGGGGGGTAAAAGGGAGGCCTGAAATAAAAATTCACCATATTTACATGTATAAGAGACGGGAAATATAAAAATATCGAAGACTGTGATGCCTTATCGAACAAATAATTCTATTATTTGCAAATCCACGGCAAAGAAGGGTATCAATCCTAAACACTGGAACGGGTAAATGTCAAAATATTGTGCAATGTAAAGCCTGCTAAAAAATACCATCACCATTCAGCCTCAAATGAATTCCCGGGCGAAGCCGGGTATCTGAGCTAGTTAAATATATATCTATATATTTATAAAATTGTAACCTCTGTCTGTACATTGATTTTTTTCGCGAAATTTCACGATAACTTTTCGTTTCACATGTCATAGACACCAAAACTGCATTTTGTTTCTTTCGTGTATGTTTGATTGTTTGTTACCTTTTCACGCATAAACGGCTGAACCGAATTTTATTAAACTTGGTATGTATATTAACTACTAGCCCAACTTAGACTTTAGGCTATATTTATTATATTCTCTAAGACAAACAGGAGTGGGGGTTATGAGGGAGGCCTGAAATTAAAAAAAGCGATATTTCGTTTCCTATTGGTTTTTCGGCAAATATCCACATAACAAAAGTTATTTATTTTGTTATTTAGAGTAACTTTTGTTATATACACTTTCGTCGTATACCGAAGTATAAATGAGTTATACGCTAAAAATTATAGCGGGAGTCAACAATTTTATTTGGCACAAAACACTCAACCGAACTAAGTAAAACTCGGTATATCTATTAGCACTAACGGTTTCATTATAAAAAGCCATACCAACATTTCTAGGGACGGGCAGGAGTGGGGGTTATAAGGGAAGCCAGAAATTAAAAACAGCGATATTTCGTATCCTATTAGTTTTTCGGTAAATATGAACATAACAAAAGTTGTTTACTTTGTTATTTAGAGTAACATTTGTTATATACACTTTTTTCGTATACCGAATAATAAACGAGATATATGCTAAAATCTATAACGGAAGTGAACAATTTTATTTGGGACAATAGACCCAACCGAAATAAATAAAACTCGGTATGTCGATTAGCACTAACGCTTTCATTATAACAAACCATATCATCATTTCTAGGCACAGGCAGGAGTGGGGGTTATAAGGGAAGCCTGAAATTAAATATAGCGATATTTCGTTTCCTATTGGTTTTTCGGCAAATATGAACATGACGATAAACAAGAACATTTCAATTGTATGAAGCATTTTAAAAACAAGTAGCTGTTTCATGAGGAGCAAAGTATATTACTCCCCCCCCCCCGTCCTCTGTCTTTCACTGGAACATTAATTAATCGGAATTAAGTAATTTCATCCTTTAATTTGTTTAAATCATCTATTAATTAACAACAAACGAAAGTATTTAAACATACATAATTAGAATTGAAAATAGAATCTGAATATAAGGTAATGTTAGCGGAATTGAGAGTTAGCCGTTAGTCATGTTCTGTTGGTTAACCTGCAGCGTCAGGGAGGGGTGGGGAGACCTTCCTGTAATCTAGAACCTTTCTCACTCCCTTTTTCTTTCCTCAGTTGTTTTACACACATTTTTCGTATACCGTATTATAAACGAGATATACGCTAAAACCTATAGCGGAAGTGTATTTTGTTATTTAGAGTAAATTTTGTTATATACACTTTTTTAGTATACCGAATTATAAACGAGACATATGCTAAAACCTATAGCGGAAGTGAACAATTTTATTTGGGACAAAAGACCCAGCCGAAATAAATAAAATTCGGTATGTGTATTAGCACTAACGCTTTCCTTATAATAAGCCATACTAACATTTCTAGGGAGGGGCAGGAGTGGGGGTTATAAGGGAGGCCTGAAATTAATAATGGTGATATTTCGTTTCACCACAATATTTTGTGCTTAATAACTGAGATCTATGCATAATGCACAGGAGACGGGAAATATGACAATTTGCAGGACAGTGAAGACTTACATAAAAAATTAATTTTATTATTAACAAATGCCAACAACGGGTGATAATCCTAAATAGTGGGACGAGTAAAGGTGAAAATATTGTGCAAACTAAAGCCTTGCCAAAAAAATACCATCATCATTCAGCCTCAAATCAATTCCCGGGCAACGCTTTTTTTTTTTTTTAACTACATATTTCAATTTGCATGCTATATTATATACGGAATGAAGAAGTTGAAAATTTCAAGAATATGTATTCTTTGAAGCAATGCCCTGTTTAGAGGGTGAATAACTTTTTAGTAGAACGGAAAAGGCTGGGTTCCCTCCTTTTGTGTTCGCGGGACTGACTGAGCCCTACCGTTTTGGGAATCAGAGCTTCTTTCTGTTTCCTTGAAATGGAAGTCTACTCCGCGGCTGGAAACGCGGGATGTCAGCCCTTCCGCCTCTCCCACTCTTTTTGCAGGTCAGTTCTAGACAACAGTTCATGCGCGTCGGACCGTTTATCGTGCTTGGATTTCGTGTCTGTCGTTTCTATTTGCAAATTGTAAAATGGATTCCACATCAGGACAGCCTAAGCGTAAAAGAATTGTCACCTCTATCCAGACGAAGTTGGATATTATTTCGAGGTTAGAGAAAGGAGAAACTATAACCTCTCTTGCCCAGTTTTATAAGTTAGGCAAGGCGGCTTTCTCCGATATTAAGAAGAAGAAGGAAGAAATATTAAATTTCGCTTCAAAACTGGACTCTGAAGATGGACCTAAGTCTAGGAAAACAATGAGGACAGCGTCTGACGATAAACTGGACGAAGCCGTCTATCTTTGGTTTCTTCAGAGAAGAGCTTTTGGAGATCCAATATCTGGTCCCCTCTTATGTGAGAAAGCGCTGGATTTCAATGAAAAGCTTGGTGGATGAACAACCTTCTCTGCAAGTACCGGTTGGTTAAGAAATTTTAAATCTCGTCACGGCATCAGGGAGCTAAACATTGAAGGTGAATAAATGTCAGCTGATACAGCTTCTGCGGCTTCTTTTAAAACAAAATTTCAAATCATGATTCAAGATGAAGGTTATAAGGCTGAGAACGTATATAATGCGGATGAAACGGGCATAAACTGGCGAGCATTACCAAGAAAATCATTAGCTTCGGCCCGTGAAAATGCAGTGCCTGGATACAAAGTATCCAAAGAGCGCATTACTGCAATGGTCTGTGCCAATTCTACTGGCTCCCACGCACTGAAGCTGTTGGTTATCAGTAAATCCAAGAACCCTCGCTGCTTTAAGAATACATTAGCTCTTCCGGTTTCATACAGAGCTCAAACAAATTCTTGGATGGATTCAAACATATTCATTGGTTGGTGCCAACATGAGTTAAAAGACATCAGGATCAAGTTGAGAAGAAAGGAAAAGTCTTGCTCCTCATAGACAATGCTCCCTCTCATCCTTCAACAGAGGTTTTGAATTCGCTACATCCCGATTTGAAGGTTGTTTTCCTACCTCCAAATGTGACTTCACTGCTACAGTCTATGGACCAAGGTATAATAGAAAAATTAAAAAGGCTTTATAGGAAACAAGTACTTCGACACCTTCTGTTTCAAGAAGAAAATGTTCTGATAGTAGTAAAAAAACTAAACCTCAAAGACGCATGCTACATGTTGGCAGAGGCATGGAACTCATTGTCAGCAGACAATTTAAAAAATGGCTGGAATAAGATTATGCTTAATGAGTCTTCTTCATTGAATGAGCCTTCTAACCAAACAGAGGTGGAATTAGACCAAATTGCTGGACTTACGGCCACAATCCCGGGTTTCTCTCCGTGTGACAAAGAAGATGTAAAATTATGGCTGAACGTTGACAATAAAATGACGAAGTATGTATTTTAATATGTAATTAAATTTTAATGTTGTTTTTAATGTTAAATAGTTGAACATATTCAATAAAAATATAAGTAATGATGAATACAAAGTGTTTTATACAATAATTATCCTATATTCTTAAAAAAACTAGTTATCCGAACAAATCGATTATCCGAACGTGCGCGATCACAATTAGTTCGGTTAAATGACGCTCTACTGTATATATATATATATATATATATATATATATATTTGTCTGTTAAAGCTCTAGTGGTCGCAATTTTTGTTTGTTCGTTACGAAACTCGATATTTAACAGTTTTATGTAAAAAGGCAGATCAAGTGTAAAGAGGCAGAAATTGGACCAGAGGGAGGGGGGGGGTTTAGAGGGGGGATTTTCGAAAATTCAAAATAACTCCGTTATTATGCATCGGATCGAAAAATTGTATAGAGCCAATCTTATTGCAAATTAAATTTCCTATAAATATTGTTATATATATTTATTCTCTAGCTTGAATATTAACCGAGATATTTGCATTTTTATGAAGTCTGTGGTCGGGTATAGTTTGGATTTCGTCAGCCATCTTCGTCATTTCTCGGTTCAGGCGGAAGCTTCTAACCTGGCGTTTCTAACCTTACCTTCCTTACTTTTGAGATTTATGCAAAATAGTTTTCTGTTCATCCGCCCCTCCCTTCTTTAGTTCTTGGACTACTAAAATTTGAGTTATTAAAATAATAAATTATTCTTACAATTCAGAAGCCGTTCAGTTGGGGTATTTTTTAATTAACTTTATAGATTTAAATTCAAATCACGGTGGTATTTATTCATTACGGAGGGTATTGTACATATGCAGATTTCTCTATTGTAAAACTTTACAGGGGAAATCTGCTTAGTTTACGCAGCCCCTGCGTGGATTTTTAGCAGACATTTCCCTAAGGAAATCAGATTTCCTTAGGGAAATCAGCTATTACATTACTACTCATGACGGAATTTTCGACATTTTTCTTTCAATGTCCATCGATTACCTAGTAGATGACGAAAATGAGGTCCGTCAAAACTGTGTATAATATATATATATATTAATATATATATATATATATATATATATATATATTATATATTGTCTGTGTCTGTTACCGCTCTATTTAGCGGTCGCAATTTTTGTTTGAACCTTACCAAACTTCATTATTTAAGCGTTATATGTAAAAAGAAAGATCAAGTTCGTTAAAAGCTGAAATCGGACCAGTGGGAGGTTTTTAGAGAGGAGGATTTTCGAAAATTCGAAATTATATTCCGTACTAGTACGGATCGGATCAAAAGATTGTATAGAATATCAATCATCTTAATATTGCAAATTAAATACACTATAAATATATTCTTCTATACATTAATTCTCTATCTTGAATATTAACCGAGATATTTGCATATGTATTCTGCGTGTCACCAATAGGCTATGTTTCGAGTTTTATCCACGAGAGCTCTGGCGGCCGTTTTCCATAACTATCGTCCCTCGTGAATAGGTTTAGAGGTTAGGTTAACTGTTAGAAACTACTGGGTTATTACGCCCTAAAGATAATGTTTTTTAGGTTTAGAGGTTTTCTTACCTATAACTACAGTTGTTATTAGGCAGATTTCTCTATTGTACTTCACGAAAACTTTCGGACGTTTACGGGAAATCTGCTTAGTTTAACGTCCACCTCGTGAATAGGTTTAGACGGTTATTAAACTTTTAATTATTGACGCCTAAAATAATGTTTAAACAGTGGAGAGGTTTCTTTCTACTACTAATTGTTATACTCATTTTCATTTATTGTAAAACTTCACACTAAAATCTGCTTAGTCCCCTACGCAGCCCTGCGTGACACAAATAACAAACTGCAGATTGTTTAAAACAGTGGAGAGTGTTTAATTGTACATATTGAAGCCTTGCAATAAAATTGCCATCATTATTTAATCAACAATGATTTACCGCGCATCGCCGGGCCATCATTTTTCTAGCAGACTCAATTTTTGTTTGACAGTCTCCAAAATTTATATTTAAAATAATCATCAAGTTCGTTAATGGTTCAAAACAGACCAGGGGGGAGGGCTGAAGGGAAATATCTCCGTCATTGTGAGACTAATAACAATTGTATATAAGCAATCTTGTTACAAATTTTCTATAAATGTTATTCTAAAGCATTGTTCTTCGTCCACTGTATATACAGAAATATTGGCGCTATAAGCAAATGACGGGAAATCCGCTATTGAGGTTCCTCTCATGCCGCGACCTCCATCGATCCTACACCGGAGATGACGAAAATGAGACAGATTCAAAAGTATTTATAGGGCTGTTTTAGCAGATTTCCCTTAAGGGAAATCAGCTATTGAGGTCGTACTCATGACGCAATATTCAAAATTTCTCTTCAAATGTCCACCGATCCTACCCAGGAGATGCCACCTTTTCTACTCATGTGACATAAACAATACTCTGCTACATAATAAATCACATTATTCGAAGTTTAAATACAAAAATTGTATTTAAGAGACCTTTATTATACGAGATACATGCAAATATGTCCTGATGACTCCCCCCCCCCCTCCGTCTTAAGGTTTTGGACTACTAAAATTTGATTGATTGTGATAACAATTATTCTGACTCATTATTAATTACAGTACTAGATATAGTAAATAGTTCTCAATAAAATTAATATGTTATATTCTGATATATTTCAGTAATTGTTTTTCTTTCCGGTGTGAGGCGGGCAGAAGCGTTTGTTTACATTTCTAACCTAAAACTTCCTGTCGGCAGGTTATTGAAATTGGATGAAACATTTCTTATTTCTGTTTGTATTTATTCACGGTGGTGTTGTGTTACCAGTATGTAGATTTATCTATTACTAAACTTCACTAGGGAAATCTCCTTAGTTTGCGCAGCCCCTGCGTGACGGACTTTATTTTGATCATCACATGACATAGGGTTTACTGGTGACATATGGAAATATCTCGGTTAATATATAGAGAAAATACATATGTACCTTAAACACTTATAGAGCATTACATTTGCAATAATATTAATTCTACACAATTTTTAGATCCAACGCATATCATATTTTTCGAAATTCTCCCCCTCTAAACCGCCCCCCCCTCACACGAGTCCGATTTTAGCCGTTAACATACTTCTTCATCTTTTCTTAAAAAGTTTAAATATCCAGTTTGGTAACGATCAGACAAAAATTGGGACCGCTAATATATATAAAATTTTGAACGGACCACATTTACATTTATCTCCTGGATAGGATTGATGGACATTTGATATTTTTCAAAAATACCATTATGAGTTCAACCTGAATAGCTGTTTTCCCCTAAGGGAAATCTTGGCAAAATTGGCAATTCTGTTAAAATCAGAAAATCGAAAAAAACACTGTTGATTAATTTAATAATAGGTAGTACAAGAAAGTTATGTAGTGAAAGAGCTTTTACAATTTTAATGCTAGTGAGTTAAAAGGAAAAATTGAATGTTTAAGAATTTGAAATTGAAAATGTTAAACTCAACAGCCCATCACATAATTTTGGTGGAAGTTAAGTCGCCAGCCTAAGGAATTCTCTGCCGCACTGTGGACACCCGGAAAATGGATTTTTGATTAACATTTTTTGATACGACTCATGATTTTGGAGATATTTTTAACTTTCAATTCCACCCCCCCCCCTCCATACTCCTGCCTCGATTTCAGCCATTAACTAATTTGATCTTTAGTGAAACGGTTAAATATGAAGTATGGTATAGATCAATTAAACATTTTTGAGTAAAGAATGTAATGAACACGTTTCATGAAATGTAATATTGGTTCATTGTTAAAGTGCAATTACTAAAGGGGGGGGGGTTCTAAAGATTAAATAAACAATATCTGTTAATATTGGAGATAGAGATCCCCCCCCCCTGCCACCCCTAGATTCACAAAGCTAGCCTTCGTTGGTATAACTGTCTGATAACCCATATCATTTAGTATTTGGCTGCCACTCTGACAGGTGGTATAGATAGTTCAAACAGTAAGTATTTATCTGTCATTTTTATTTGGTCACTTCAAACTACTCCTTATCTTCATCTCATATATTCAAATATCCTAATTGCTATTCTTTATCTATAGTATATAAATAAAACCCTTAGGGTTGTCTGATATTCTATTTAAACTTGGCGGGGATAAATTGTGTTTGCGTTTCTGACCTTTCTATAATCAATGTCATAAAAATTGTTCTGTCTGTCCGCCAGTTTGTTACTCCTCGCTCAAAAACGGCTTCGAAAATTTATATGAACATTTACATATATTTGTGAGGCAACTGTCCCAAGGTACAACGTAAAGTACATGAGACTGAATTTTCATCTAGGAGGGGGCGGTGTACTACGACGTGAAATCACACATTCTTCAATATCTTGGTCTCTAATATTGGTTTTATCGGGAAAATGGAATGAACAAATTGTGTTTAGAATAACTATTTTAGTCCTCAAACGTTATTTACATAATGTCGAAGTTTTGAGCTCCTACTTCCGGTCGGCAACGTCTTTACTCGCGTTCTATGAAAATGACAGAATGTAACTGAGAAATTGTTAATATATATATATATATATATATATATATATATATATATATATATATATATATACTTGTACTCATGGGGCGATTATCAAAAAACTTCTTGAAATGTCCATCGATCTTATTTAGGAGATGATGAAAATGAGATCCGTTCAAAAATTTAATGTAAACTTTCTTTTACAAATATGATTATAATGTAATCAGTAGTATGGGTCCATCAGTAATAAACGCTTATTTTCTATTAAACAATTAATAATTGTATTTACCCTATCTTTTTAGCAGATTTCCCTCAAGGGAAATCAGCTATTGAGGTGGTACTCATGATGCGATTTTCGAAATTTTTCTTGAAATGTCCATCGATCCTACCCAGGAGATGACGAAAATGAAGTCCGTTCAAAATTGTATGTATATATATATATATATATATATATATATATATATATATATATATATAAAAAGTCCGTCACGCAGGGGCTGCGTAAACTAAGCAGATTTCCCACGAGAAATTTTACAATAGAGAAATCTGCCTAATAACAACTGTAGTAGTAAGAAACCTCTAAACCTAAAACATTATTTAGGGCGTAATAACCCAGTAGTTTCTAGCCCCAAAAAACAGTTAACCTAACCTCTAAACCTATTCACGAGGGACGAATAGTTATAGAAACGGTCGCCAGAGCTCTCGGCGGAAAGTCCGAACATAGCCTACTGGTGACCACACGCAGAATACAAATGCAAATATCTCGGTTAATATTCAAGATACAGAATAAATGTATAGAACAATATTTATAGTAAATTTAATTTGCAATAAGATTGATTATATACAATTTTTCAATCCGACGTATAATAACGGAGATATTTGGAATTTGTAAAAATCCCCCCTTTAAACCCACCCTCCCACTAGTCCGATTTTAGCCATTAACGAACTTGATCTTTCTTTTTACATAAAACCCTTAAATATGAAGTTTGGTAACGATCAAACAAAAATTGCGACCGCTAGAGCGTTAACAAACAAATATATATATATATATATATATATATATATATATATATATATATAATTTTGAACGGACCTCATTTTCGTCATCTCCTGGGTAGGATCGATGGACATTTGAAGAAAATTTTCGGAAATCGCGTCATGAGTACGACCTCAATAGCTGATTTCCCTTAAGGGAAATCTGCTAATATTTGTCTGTTACCGCTCTAGCGGTCGCAATTTTTGTTTGATCGTTACCAAACTCGATATTTAGTCGTTTTATGTAAAAAGAAAGATCAAGTTCGTTAACGGCTGAAATCGGACCAGTGGGAGGGGAGGGGTTTAGAGGGGAGGATTTTCGAAAATTCGAAATATCTCCGTTACTATACGTCGGATCGAAAAATTGTACAGAATCAATCTTATTGAAAATTAAATTTACTATAAATTTTGTTATATACATTTATTCCCTATCTTGAATATTAACCGAGATATTTGCATTTTTATGAAACTTGGGCCGATAACGGATTTTTGAATTTCCCGCGAAAAGCTAGTTCCGCCCTTTGCCGTAACCGTTTGGCTCTCCTATGGAGATTTCTCTATTTTATAACTTCAAGTGGGAAATCTGCTTAGTTTACGCAGCCCTTGCGTGACGGACTTTTCTAAGATGTGTTTCTTAGGCCTGTTTAAGAGGGTTAAAAAATGTACAATTAGAGAGAAGTATTCAGCCTTATAGGTTCCTATGGATAATGCATTAATACAGTTGCGATTTGTCAGACTTGGTCATAAATGATGACTGGTTGGGCTAAAGTATTACAGGAGCCTCTTATCACTTTTCCCCTGGAGGCACCATTTAGCGTAACATGAAAAATAAAGGAGTGGTGAGTGCTCTTTAAATATACCACTTTAATGCGAGAGAAAGAGCATTGTTCTGTGAAGAATATGTTTATCATGTTCTAAAATTACCTCTATATATTAAGGTATATAGTGCATATATTAAGGTAGATAATAATTATATATATATATATATATATATATATATATAATTATATTTGTAAACATAAATAAGCTTTATATAAATTTTAATTGGTGTTGAAGCTTTATTATTAATAAAACTTCAAACAAACCAAAAAAATAAAAATTATTACTAAATGATTGGTCTTGGCTGAAACCCATTTTCAGTGTACTCTGAGACATGTTAGCACTGAAGATGATGAGACTCTAGCGTTGATGAAACTCTGCTGTAATAAAGGTATTTACAGATGAATGATAAATTCATTTCCATTTGATTTTTCAATGTAAAAGTATATATGTATTATTTACATTGAAAAAAATAATGGGCATTAAGGTATTGGCCTTAACAATCTTTTAAAACATTGACTAGTGGGAGTGATTCCTGCTTGGGAAAGGGGAATATATTTAGTGGTGGACTCACGAAATAAATGTCAATAGCAAATGAAATGTTAATTTACTAAAATTACTCATAAAAACTTGACAAGGGAATCAAACCCATGATCAGCAAATTTATTAAGACTAATGTCTTAACTCACTGGTCAGCCCGAGCCCCTCCTCCTATTTAAGCACTTTTTCATCTCTCTTTGCTTCTAATGTTAAAAATTACTATTCTCCCACAAGTTGTTTTAGTTAAATAATGTAGAACTTGCTTAATTAAGATATTAATATAAAAAATTCAACAAAGTTTGTATAATATTGGTATGTTAAGTTATGATTTACCATTTATTTATTTTCAGATATGGGATGTAAGACTTGTTTCTCTGTGATTGTTCTCCTACTATCATTGGTTATAGGATACATTATTTATACGTGTGGGAAAATTCCTGAAGTTCCTAAGATTGAAGTGGGATATTGGGGACCAGGCTTGGCGAAAAAAGATGATACAACTATTAAGCCCTTCAAAATAAACATTTCAGACACGGTAAATTTCAAGTTTTGATTAATTAGTTAGTCAGTTATTTACAACAGGACTAATATCATTGCTTTTAACGTATATTCACTGTTTGTTAGCTTCGAAATTAGTTCTGTATTACCTATCTTTTATTTTCCCAATAGCTTAATTCTAATATATTGTCCATTTATCTTAGATAGTAAATTGTAACATAAGTACAACTTTAATTGCTGATTTCCCTTAAGGGAAATCTGAAAAAAAAAATAGTTATTAGAGTTATTTAACTTTTTTAGGAGATTATATATTCCCAACTTAATCCAATGATACAATTCTGTTACCTACTAATGACCTTCTGTTTTCAAAGTCAAGAAATTATTTTATATTTTAGAGATAAAAAGGTCATTGCATTTTATATTATTTTAAATGTGTTATATCATGAATGCCAATTTAATTTTATTATTACGTCATCTATTCCTTTTACTAGGAGCTGACATATTTTCAAGAGAGACTTGCATCTTCAAGGGAACTGACACCACCTTTGGAAGGAGTTGGCTTCAATTATGGAGTAAATACTGAATACCTAAACAAGTTTGTAGAATTCTGGAAAACGAAGTATAACTGGCGAGACCGAGAAGCTTACTTAAATTCCTTTCCACAATTTGTTACACAAATCGGTGGCTTGAACATTCACTTTCTCCATGTTAAACCTGATCCAAAAAAAGCTCAAGGTGAGTAATTTTTGTTTCTTCGGATTTGAATACTTTAAGCAGCAGCATTTAGTTAATTGTTTCTGTAACTAACCGTTTAAATGATTGACTAGATTTCACTCTTGATGCATTTATTGCATGATAAAAAGATGTAAATTTAAAAAGAAAATTTAAAGTTTGTTAAATTCTGAGAACATTCGAAAAATTTTGAAATATTTAAGTAATTCTTAACCCTCATCATAATTCTGGTTCTATTATAAATTTGATAAAACAAAAATTAACCAAGAAAAAACATGGGATTTGTATTTTAAAGAATTAAATAATGTAATATTAATTTTTACTTTTAACATTTGGGTTTTTATAGTTATCTTCATCATTCTGCATCCACAGAAAACTGACCATATTTAGAATAATACCTAAATTGCTTGTATATCTTAGATTCATTGATGCCTAAATGAGGGATTTGTCATACTTTCATAGGCTTTTAAGCCTGACATTTGCGCATAAATGGTAGGGCATAATAAGGTTGATCAAAAAAGTGAAGACTGTACTATAGGATCAGCTTCATGCATGGGCTCTATAAGTATAAAAAAATTGTTGAAGAATATAGAATTTTTTGCAGAGTTTGCACAAAAACATTCTGTTTTAATGTATTATATATAAAATATCTACATATAAAAGATTCACATCTTGTGTTTTAGTATATGTTTGTTTTTAGTTATATTTCTTCATAAAAAATAGTTTTGTAAGGGGAGCAGAGATTTTTCATGACTAATAAAAAAATTAAAAGTAAACAAGGTATGAGGCCAAAGCTTATATTATGATTTTTTTTTCACAAGATTAGCTTGATAGTGAAATATAACCTTGACAAATTCAGTTCATGTATGGTAGAGGAAATAGGTCAGAAAACATTCTAACTTCTTACAACGATTTTATGTCATTATGCCGAAAAATAAATGTAAACCTTTATATATTTTTCTTTTTTTTCGCACGGTCATCTAGGTAAACATTTTAATTATAATTTATTCTATTGCAGGAAAAGAGATTATACCATTGATATTACTTCATGGCTGGCCTGGATCAGTGAGGGAGTTCTATGAAATTATTCCATTACTTACAACACCTCGACCAAACAGTGACTTTGTATTTGAAGTGGTTGCTCCATCACTGCCTGGTTACGGGTTCTCGGAAGGGGCCTCGAAACCTGGTCTCGGACCTGCTCATATAGGAGTCATTTCTAATGAATTAATGACCCGTTTAGGGTTCCAGAAATATTATGTTCAAGGTGGAGACTGGGGATCAGCCATAGGATACACAATGTCACTCCTCTTTCCTCAAAGGTATGTTTGGAACAATATTATTCCAGAAATTTATATTCTAATCTGCTGTTATAATAAACAAAAATACTGGGTTTCCCTCAAAAAAGGGAAAATAAGGTAAAATTATAATTATAAAATATATCTTAATACAAAGTAAAATAAAATTGGAATATAATAAACGAAAATTTACAAAAAAATTTGCAAGTTTTGATATGAAGGCTATATTTATTTATTTTTTCCCAGAATTAAGTATTGTGATGGGTTCCTTCTGCCAATTGAGTCATGAGTTATTTTGATTTTCTCAGTTGTCTCCATTCAGTTAATATACGTTTAATTTCTTTAGGTCATGCCATAGTAGTCTGTTCTAGTATAACAGCCTGGGCAAGACAATGGTCTTTGTCACAGTTTCAGCTACATAATAATATGGGAAGAGCAAAATTTTACAACAGTCCTTTATTATCATTAGAAACTCATTATAATGTTTCAACATAAAAAAGAAAAAAAAATCCTCATTGGGACCAGATAAATACATTTGATAATAAATGTATTATTTTAAGTACAATTAGCTTAACTGTGTTTTTTGAATTATTAGAATAAATATTTCTATCTTCTGAGATTATGAAATATACACAATAGGGTAAAAAATTAAAATTAAAAATAATGGAGTATACTTTAGTGAAAATATAAAAATTGATTTCTTCATTATAGAAATGATTTTTTTATTGTGTTTTGTTTAGGGTAATTGGATACCATTCCAACATTTGCTTTCCTCAAAATATGAGTGGAAGATTCAAGATGTTCTTAGCATACTTTTTCCCATCTCTATACATCAAAGAGGAGTTCCATGACAAATACCAGAAACAATTTACAGACTTTTTAATCCTGGAGTCTGGTTATTTTCATCTACAGGCTACAAAACCAGACACAGTGGGTAAGAAGAAATAATTAACTTTTTAGTAGTTCCTAAACTATGATGTATAGGGTAGTTGGATATCGTTTAAAGAAGTAATCAAATAAAAAAATGGTGCATTTTTGATACATACAGTTCCATGCACCCTTTTTCAGAGCTACAATAATAAATGGACATTGTATAAAACTTGGTGGTCATAATATGTCAATTTAGTTTTTAGCAGATTTCCTTTAAGTGAAATCAGCTATTGAGGTTGTACTCATGACGTGATTTTCGAAAACTTTCCTCAAATTCCATCATTTTACCTATGAGATGACGAAAATGAGTTCGTTCAGCATTTTATCTATCTATATATTTGTCTGCAAGAGACTTTTATTATAGTAGTTTCAAGATACATGCAAATTCATGTTCTTGCAAAGATTTTACGTTCTTGTTTCGAACTTCTATACCATGCTCGATATTTAACTATTTCAGTCAACATTAAAGATCATATTTGTTAATGACTGAAGTACTTACTTGTTATTAACCGTCCCTTCTACTCATTTGTTTTTTTACATAGAAATAGGGAATATGTTGTGATATGAGATCACAAGTGTGTTATACTAGCATGTAGGAAATCTGCTTAGTTTACGCAGTATGTAACAGACTTTTTACAATACTACAATTGACAGCAAGAAATATTTGTAGACGGGTATACACATGTTTTCTCTATTTTCCAATATTAAATGACATACTGTCATTTCTTAGTTTTGGTTCCCCTCTTTAACAGTAAGCGAATATATAATGAAACATCTTATTTCAACCATAAATACCAAATATTCTTTTCAATGGACCTTCATAATTTGTTCAACAGACTTTTATTATGTGAGATACCTGCAAATAGTGCGATGGCATCATAAATTAAGATTATATTAACCAGATAAGGTTTTAGCTACATTTGAAAGTGTAGTGTTGCAACAAAGAGAGTGTTGTGTGTCATTTAATGGTGGATAGGTATTTTGTGAATGTTAAAAGTATGGTAGTTCATATGAGCGATATTCTGAATAGTGTATACTGCATTAAGACAAGTAAATTTAGATAATAAGTGTTCCTCTTTAAACTAGTCATTCCATATAAAGTTTGTGAAGATTGGCTTACAAGAGGAAAATATTTGAATTGGACACCACACAAATCAGTGGTTTAGTTAGAGCTCGGCAAGAGTTTTAGGTTGGAATCCAGGCCGAATAAAATTGCTTTTTTCAAATAATAAGAATATTAGAAATAGTTATAATTTATATCAATTGATACAATTGATTTTCTTTATTGAAGAAAGTCCGTCACGCAGGGGCTGCGTAAACTAAGCAGATTTCCCACGTGAAGTGATACAGTAGATAAATCTGCCCAATAACAACTGTTGTAGTAAGGTATCTCTAAACCTTTTCAAGAGAGACGAGTAGTTATGGAAACGGAACGTCTCGAACATAGCCGACTCTGCTGATATTATTATAGAATCAATTTCTGATTCTCTAGTCAGAATATGGAATGATAATGGCATATATTTGTAATTTTGAATTCATGTGTCATAGAAAGTTTAGCGCCTTTGTTGGCAAAACAGACTTTGTATGAAAGTTTAACATGATTTCTCTGCATAAGTCTTTATTGTTTACAGGCATTAATTCAGTGAGCATAATATATACAAATAATAATAATACTCTTTTTTTCGTCTCCCCCCCCCCCCCCCCGATTATTATTCCATATGTTATTGTATGAACCTCTGGAGATATTTCCTAAAATAAAAATTTCTTCTGTCATGAGTAAGGAAAGGAAGAGGACTATTTTGTTTACTTATGACTATCAAACAGTATCTGGAAGAGGGTGAAAATTCCACTTGAAGTCAACATTTTTATGTAGTCCTTAAGCTGACGAATGTTGTTGGGCATTAGCCAGTATGAGCATGCAGACTTTTTTCTACCCCCAGACTTGCCCCACTGACATTTAACAGTGAGAATTTATGCAAGGAAGAAATAGTTAAATGCAACTAAACTAATTTACTGTTTCTTTATAATTTAGGTGTTGGCCTAACAGATTCACCAGTAGGATTAGCAGCTTACATATTGGAAAAGTTCTCAACCTGGACTGATAAAGCCAATAGAAATTTACCAGATGGTGGGCTTGAGGCTTACAATAAAGCAGAACTTCTTGATAATATCATGATATATTGGTTTTCTAAGTCCATAACAACATCAGTTAGGCTGTATAGTGAAGCATACAGCAGTAACTATAAAAATCTCCAGATTGACGGGTAATTTAATATATTTAGTATTCTAAAGATAATATAATTTCATTCTTGAAAGATATGCGATTAACAAATATATAGATTTCTTATTTGTTTTTTTTTCTATTTGTTCTATTTTGGTTTAATGTTGCAGTAGGAGTATTCAAAATTTAACAAGATAATTTCCTATAATTTTAAATGATCTAAGTACCCAAAGTAAATTTGTTGGGAAAAAGTAAAAACAACCTTTGCACTTTTACATGAATTCAAATGTTTTATTGGATACATTTTTATTTTATATTATTTAAAATACTGTTAAAAATTGTACTCTATAAACACTTTAATATGAACATTTGAATTAAGAAGAACTCGATTTTGTATGAAACCAGGACCTACATTCAACTAATTTTCTATAAAGGACCTAAATCTAAGGTTATTTTGACTTTTTGTTCTCTTAGAGTAGGATTTCAACAGGTAAATTCTCAATATGATGAAATTCATATTTATGCCATTTTTAATACCCACTCCATGCTTGATAATGTATGTTTTTCTAAAAGCTGAAGTTCTGTTTAAAGAAAATATAGCTAGGATTTTTTTCTGTTGGAAATAGCTTTGTGTATTAATGATGCTTGGTCAAAATAAAAGAACAAAACTTGTCGGTCATCAAAACTTTTGATTGTCTTTCATGACTTTTTTTTGTTTACATCTTCATCAAACTCTATCTACAAATGTTTAGCTGTTAAATAAGATCAAATTTGCTTTCACCAGTGGAAAAGCTTTAGACAAAAATATAGAACTTATGTTATTAAACTTCAGAGAACATTCTTGAGCCCACCACATACTCCCAAATAAAAATCGGCGTTCTACTTTTAATTAGTTACTTCAGTGTTTAAAGATTGAAATAAGCATACCACCATTGACTACCCCAACAGCTGCTATTGCTCCATGCCAAACACATTTTACAGCATATTTTTTACACTTTTTAATTTTCTTGCCTGTAATTTTCTTTCAATTTTATTAGACCTTGCAGTTATACGGACTCACAAAAGAAGTGGGTAACCTTTAACAAAATTCCTATTTAAAGAAATAGGACAAAATCTACAAATGCAGATATCATTACATTTTCATTGTCTTTTGAAAGTCACATTAAAGTCTATATTTATAATTAAAAAAAAAAAAACCATTCGGAGAAAATAATGACAAATAAATGTGCTTGCAAAGAGATGATCACATAGATGTGATACTCGTATAAGCACTAGTATTACCACTTGGATCTCACATGTATTAATGACACATTGAAAGCAAAATCTCATAATGGAATCAAAAAATGGCATTTTAGAATTTCTTGGTTTAATGTGGATACCTGTCCCTTCTTACTTGAAATTAGTTGTTTATGATTATACCGTTATTGCTATTTATTAACATCCATTTTTTGCTCTGGCTAATTGGGATGGGATATCTACAGGTTACCACCCTTTTCTAGCCGGGGTGGGACTAAGGCTTTTATTTAATGAGTTCATCACCTGTTGCCTAGGCAGGAATCTAATTCGCCACTCCAGGTTTACCATGTAAGATTAAGACCAATGCCTTAACTCACACAGCTAACCTGAACACCTGTTTATAATTATACAACAATTGCTCCAATAGTGTGCCTTTTTTTTTTTTTTTGTTTCTCATTTTTTAATATGGTTTGTCAATATTCTTCAAGAAAGTTGTATCTTATTAGAATGCTTGTACTTTTGTTTGTGTATTCTGATAGCAACTATCTTAAAAAATCACCCCAGGTTAAAGTGGTTATTTTTGTTTATTAAAGTTTAAAATGTAGAAAATGACATCAAGCCAGAATTCAAACTGCTGTCAATGTTACAAATGATCTGTAGTTATTATTATTTATTAACATCCACTTTTTGCTACTAAGGCTAATTGGGACGGGTTATCTACAGGTTACTACCCAAAAAGGATTTTATTTAATGAGTTCATCACTAAATAAATTTGAATCGAACTCGCCACTCTAGGTTTACAAGGTGAAATTAAGGACAACGCTTTAACTCACATGGCTAACCTGAGCCCCTGATCTGTAGTTAAGTTCATTGCATATACAATTTTTTGCATTAGTATAACTGGGCCAAGATCTATGATTTCTGTACTATCCTCCAAAATTCATTATGCTTGAGAAAATTGATATCCCAACTACTTTTACTTGGAGTATTGTTATATTATCTTCAAAGTTTGTTTTTAAGTTAAGAAAATGCCTCTTTTGGGAGTAAATCTGACCAAAAACATTTTCAAAGAATATTGCAAAATCGATGTGATTATAGAGTCCTACTTTGTAAATGACAAGCCTACCAGCAATCACAAAGACATCTTTTCATATAGATAAGCATTATAATTTTATATGTATTTGTTTTAGCATTCCTGCTACTGTGCCTACTGGATGTGCTGTATTTCCCCATGAAATATTGTACTACCCACCTGCAGTGTTGGAGGCAGGATTCACTGATTTAGTGTCTGTGACAGAGATGCCAGCAGGTGGACATTTCCCTGCTTTTGAACAGCCAAAATTACTAGCAGATGATGTATGGTCCTTTGTCCAAAAGCTTAGGCAACGTGTGAAAGGAAAGAAGTAAATAATAAAAATGTTTTAAAAAGGAAGAAGAATCAAAATTGATTTACTAACAAATCTAAGGAAAGTGTTTTACCAAAGAAGTGTAGTGTTTCGAATTTCAATGTGATATTAGTGTTAGTATTTTAGAAGCAAAGATGAAATGACTTGATTTTAAAATCAATTTTATGATTAATGATTAACAGTACTAGAAGTTTTTGCATTTGTAGTTGCTTATATTGATGTTGTTAATAAATCCAGCCAATCGTCAGTTCAAACTCATAAAGAAATATGATGACTATACCAATGTAAATGTGTTTGTAACTCTGCACAGCCTTCACTGTTGATCGCTCCAGCTCATGGTCCAACATTCAACTAAGAATGGAGCAAAAATCTGTTGAAAATTAGCTGTTTTTTGGACAAGGAGACTACTAGACAGTATAGCTGGAGCAAATCTGAAGAATAACTAGCTAACTTTCTCTCTCACAGAAACATCCTAAAATAATGACTACTAATGAAGTATGTTTAGCAGGAGATTGTTATACCATTTATGAAATTATAAGCAAAAGTTTCTGGGATTCCGCCTACATCCTCTTCAGGAGCAAAAGACGCATTCATCAAACTTGTATTAAAGTGTTTTCTGCTAGATGTCCGCACTAACTATTTTGTGCATGTTATGTGTTGATTTTTAACTACTCTCGGTTTCTATTTAATATTAAAAAAGTCCTTAGATGCCAGGCAGCTACTACTAGTTGCAAACCAGTAAATAATAAGGTGAACAACAATGTCAATTTAAGAAACTTTGCTAAACGTTTACAAATTAAACTTCAAATTTTTATGTTTCAATAGTTATGAGTTCTATAGAAGTAAGTAATCAAAATTGAAGTTTGAATAGATTTGTGTATTGCCGCAATGGTTCTAAATACAGACAAAAAATTCCATTTCAAGTATATGCTAATCATTCTTCTAAAAATAAATTTAACTACTGGCTAAACATATTAGTCAACTTGCTTGTATTCACCTAATGTAATGGTAATGGTTATTGATTAATTGTTGTTTTTCATCGATTATTTTTGTATTTTCCTTACTCAATGAATTATAAAATCTAAAGGAATAATTTTATATTTTTAATTCAAGTGTATTATGAGAAAGTGAACTTTATAAAAATAACATTCCACATTTTATTTGTAAGATAATGCCTGTCATAGACTCATTATAAATGAATCAATAATAATTTATTTCAATAAAGAAGAGATGATAATCATCTTTTTATGGTTTTATCCTTCCTTCCACACTCTACTCACAAACAACTATTTCCTTAGAATATCACACACAAGTTTCATTTGGATTTTCAGTGAACTGTGAGACAGTTTGTACTGCTCAGGAGGCGCAGTAGCACAAAGTGGACTCTAACAATTAACAACATCAGCAATATTTTAGACCAAGCTTTGCAATTTATTGTATATTGGTTGAGTTGCCAGACATTTTTAAAGGCTATGAAAGAGCTTTATATCCATTGCGAGGCTTCTGTATACACAGTGAGTTTGCATTTGCTTACTAATGCATACATTTTCCCTTCATTGCTTTCTAGACTCTATGGGGATATTTTCACTTTTATATAGTTTGAAGAAGCTCCTCTGAACTAATTTCTCTTACTATCTGAAATATTTAAGGGACACATTAAATTTCAGTCAGAATACAAACTGACATTTTTTGTTGGCAATTGATGGCTGAACCAAGCCACTGGTTATATATCATTATCAGCAAGCCAAAAGGTTATATGGTTTTGTATTGATATTAACAGAACCCATTATTTAAATGTTGAGTCTTAGCTGTAGTTTATGCCCAAATGCATGATACTTCTTACATGACAAAACGTGTATGGCAACAATTTTTTTTGTTCATTTATTTGTTTCTTGATAAAATCAAGTTCATTTGATTCTGGCTACTTACTCAAAAACAAAAAAATCCGAATTAGTATATTGTTTCCATTGATTTACACAGCATAGAGTGTATTTCATAAAAAAAAAAAAAAAAATCGTAATTTTAACCTTTTCTTCAATATCAGCAAAAAGTTTACTTTCAATCTTACACCAGTTCACTCTGGTCTTTGAAAAAATCGGGTAGGCTCTACAGCAGGACAGAAACCCATGAGTACCTTCTATGTATTTGCCAATGGAGTAGAGAGTGAACAGACATAAATTTTAAGGCATCATGATATCTATACAGAGGAGTCCAGTAGCATAAATTAAACATTACTTTAAGACTGAGTACCTAAACATTATTCATTAACTTTGTACAACTAGGCTAATTAGGATTGGTCCTCTGCATGTTAAGACCCTTTATTAGGCACGGCAGAACTTAGGTTTTATTTAGTAAGTTTGTCAATAAAACACGGAATAAACAAATATCTAAGAAACTCTTGCTAATTTTTGAAAATAGATGTATTTTTAATGAATTTTAGTTGCCATATAAAAGACTAGGAGCTACCACTAAGATTATCTTAATGAGATGACTTCTACTGTATGTAGACTAATCCAATCAAATGTAAAAAAATGAAAATCCATTTTTAATTACTTGATTATTATAATAAAGGAATTAAAAGAAGACAACTTGACGTGGTTTATTATTTGTCTTCTAAATTCATTTACTTAATGTTAAGTACCTACATTAGAGGAAAAGGTTACACTCATTTTTGGGACATTAGTTCAATGGATCCTTTGGCTTTATAGCAACTAAAGGGGAGGGGCATGAAAGATTAAGATTTATTTTTGTGCATTTGAAAGTAGATGTTGGGCTCAAAAATTCATGAATGCCCAAGACATGCGACATAACTTTGTTGAGAAGAGGGGTGGCCAGTTTGTCTCATTCTCTGCCCTATTATACCATACATGATGGGAACCAGGAATCTGTATCCAGAAGTCAAGATCATAACCCAGCCTACCACTGAAGCTCTTGCTAATGAATTAATTACTTAGTATATTATGTAATGAATATCTTAATAGTAGTTTTGATAAATGAAATGACCCTGTCCTTGGAGCGTTTGTTTCCTCATGCACTTTTGGGATGAAAATGAATTTGATCATCCCTCCTTCCTTGTCTGTGAGAGCCTTGCCATTGACACTTGACAACAGCCCTGTCATTTAGTAATTGTCTGGCTCTCTGACAAGTGGTATAAATAGTTCTAACAGTGAGTGCTTATCTTTTAGTTCCATTTGTTTACTTCAATTTGATTGCTTATCTTTGTTCATATATTGAATTAGATTAATTTGTATTTTTAATTATAATTTATGTTTGCCTCTTATTCTCCAAGGAGATAGCACTTTATCAATTCAAGCTATATTCTGAATGAAATAAATTTAAATTTGTTACAAATAGTCTAAATTAAATTCACATTTAATCGACAGTGATTGTCGTATGCTTTAATTATCTCACTTTAATAATCCCATTAAATAGGTAACCAACTCTTACTAACGGGGAGTATGTAATTCAAGAAAGCAAGTATTACCAGATAGAAATAACATTAAAATTTAATAAAGTGTGTTTAATTTTAATTTACAAACACTTTAAATATCATTATATAAACTGTTGTCTAGTCAGAGAAGGGGAGGGGAAAGCCAACCCTTCCCTCAGCTCAAATCACCTAAAATAAGGTTTATCAATAATAAAAACATTTTGAGCAATACTTTAGATGATTATGTTCACTTACAAAATGTATTTTTAACCTTTTTAAGAGTGTTTCTTAGTTCTCTTTAATTCTATACGATCACACAGAGAATTATAGGAAAGCATTTGGACTAATAGCAATTAAAGCAATTTACACCCAGCATAAATCTCTTGTAACCATATTCTATTTAGCAAATGGTAAAATAGCCTAAGCTGCTAAATGTAATTTATTTATTGTGGAGCGTTTAATGCTAGGCGATATTGCTCATGAAGAAAAACAGAAATAAAAGGAAAAGTAATTATAAAAACAGGAAGAACTAAGAATGTGAAAAAAAAAGAGACAAATAATCAACAAGAAAGAGAAAAAACTAAACATTTTATTTAAAAACAAAAATAAACCTTATGTAAAACCAGGTAATTAAAGACTATGATCAGTAATAAATTACAAAAACAATTTTATAACCCCCATTATTAAAATAAATTATTAAAAATTAATATGGGTATAAATCAAATTGTTATAGTAGGTAAAAGTTTCTGTAACCTTACACATCCATTCACAATCACACACACAATATAATATAAATGCACGTGGTTATGCATGCTCATTAATGAATAAATGATTAAAATATATTCTTATCTTACTCTTAACACTTTATCACTGTTGCCCATTTAGAGTCTAATAAAATAAAGGAGTTCTGAGGTAACTTTGCCCAACATACTATTTAAACACTGTTGAGAAGAGCAATTTGCTTTGAACTCTATATACATCCTTTTCTTACGATTTCTGTGTGTGTGTGTGTGTGTGTATATATATATATATATATATATATATATATATATATATATATATGAAGGTTAATGGTAAATATATTCATAGTAACATTGACCTGTTTAAGGGTTAGCATCATTATTAAAAAAAATATTCAAAAAAAAAAAAAAAGTCAACCAATTAGATATTGTACTTTCTAGACCAAATCTCATTTCTACTGTTTTCTAAGAATTCTGCAAGGTCCCCTTCAGAGTATAACAAATTTTGGCATCTCTTTAAAGAAAATTATAACAGTGTCTTAGGTGATTCCCATCGCAGAGCTTTTAAACATTTCATCCCTTGAGAGTGAATTTCACTGCAAACCTTCCTTTCATTCTCTAAATTTTCAGCTCAGACTAGAGAGATAAGAGAAATGGGGGGGGGCTTAACAAATGGGCCATTCAAAATACTTTCTCACCTACCATGTAAAAAAACCTATGGAAACTACTCCAAAATTATTGTGGTCTTCAATGCAACATCAGTCCTTTTCCACAATGATATTCACCATGATGGATCTAAACTGCAGTCTATTATCTTCGATATTTTCAACTCTTCCCATTTGTATTAACCTGAGCCACTAAACAATGCTCCATTGAAGCTCATCCAGTGGACCAGACTTATTAGTATATTCCAGGGTGATAATCTTCAAGCTGTATTAGGAAATCACTTAGGATTTGTTTAAATTAGATAATAATAAAAGACTGAAACTACCCGACATATGTCTGCAATGAAATATTCTATAAATATTTTTTATAATTTCCTATTTATTTTTAGTTATGGGATGTAAGACTTGTTTCTCAGTGATTGTTCTCTTTGTATCCTTGGCTATAGGGTATATTATTTATATACTTGGACAAATTCCTGAAGTGCCAAAAATTGAAGTAGAATATTGGGGACCAGGATTACCAAAAAAAGATGATGCAACTATTAAGCCCTTCAAAATAAACATTTCAGACACGGTAATTATCTACTTATTATTAATGATCTAGTAAGTTATTTTACAACAGAGCTACCAACATTAATATCAATCCATTCCTTCTTTTGTACACATTTACTGTAAAATCATTAGCCTACTACTTACCTATTATTTTCCCAGTAGCTTAATTCTCTGGTCTTTGGGCACTGGACTTTATATCTAATTTTTTTAGCAGATTCCCCTTAAGGGAAGCCAACTAGCTATTGAGGTTGTATACATGGCACATTTTTTCAAAAAATTATTTCATTTATACTAAATTGTAGAAGAAAAAAAAAATTCCGTGATGATGAGTTCCCACAATGTCAGCCTGCCTGTAGACGGGATCTAAGAGAGTCATAATTGATAGTGACCCCAAGAAAATGTCAAATTTTACAACACCAATTAACATATTATGTTCTACATTCTATTACTTTTATTTCATCAATACCATACTCAATATTAAACTGTTTCAAGTAAAACGGAAGATTATATTCGTTACTGTAAAAAATCGAACCTGGAAGGGTAGAGGTTTAAAGAGGGAGTGAAATACATAATCATTTATATCTCTGTTGTTATGCTTCAGATCAAATGATGTTATATAATCCAATTTATTAGCAAAGTAATGTTCTACAATTGGTGTATATAAGTTTTCCCTAATTCGAATATTAATCAAAATGTTTCTATTTTTTCGGTTTCAACGTTCAATAAAACCCCACTTCTACTCACATGATATTCACTCTTTGTGTAACAGGGTTACTAATCATCTCATGCCTAACTTTAATTTCAATTCCTGTTAACACAGGCAAATTATTATGGGGGAATTAGATAACAGACTGAGTTGATATTGTAAGCATGCCAATCCTGCTTTTGGGAAATATGCTTTCTTTCGCAGTCCTTGTGTGACATACTTTTTCAATTGTGGTTTCAACTTGTTATATCAATATTTTTGCTCCCTTTTTCTAATCCTACTACTAAAACTTTCAATTTATATGTATTTATTTTGAGTTAAACTGCCTATTACATCCATTGGATGTATAACAGCATTCTATACATTTCCGACCTTGAGGCTAGTGTATTATCATCTGGAAATCTGATGGAATGAAATAATTTCTCATTAATTATTATGCCATCAGTTTCTTCTTTTATTTTCTTTATAGTCTCGTCAATATTGAATAGACAAAAGGCACTCTTGTCATACACATTTCTTAATTGTAGGTTCACTTTCATATTTGTTTTTAAAAATTTTTCTATTCAAAAAATTAGAAAGATATTCCAAATTTACCTCCTGGCTTTCTTATCAATTTCTATTTTTGAAGACAGTCAAGGATCAAACATTAGTTAACATTATAAAAAGCTTTTACTAAATGCTCCAAGACGATTTCAATATAACCCTATGCACTAAAATTTCTTCTTTTGTTCCTCTTCTCCAAATTTGTTTACTTAATCCTCTGCCAACCACACAATGTGCATTTGAATTCACGGTGACTTGGATCTGTCACCAACCAAAGTTGACAAAGGACTGGCCTAGATAAGAGGAGAACCGGGTTTGAGACATGACAAATTCAGACTTTTCTCACGCTAAAAATGATTTTTTTTTAAAGGGCTGTTTACCTTCCTTAGGAGAATATTTTATCAAATTTAACCAAATGTCAATATACATTCCACAAGTACCTTAAATTTCTGAACCTATCCTATTCAATAATATTGAAGATATGATTTTACATTTTAGAGACATTAAAGATTATTGCATTTTCTTTGTTCTTCCAAATGTATCATTTGTTGAAAGTTAATTTAATTTCATATTTAAAGTATTCTTTATTACTTTTACTAGGAGCTTAAATATTTTCAAGAGAGACTTGCATCTTCAAGGGAACTGACACCGCCTTTGGAAGGAGTTGCCTTCAATTATGGAATAAATACTGAATACCTGAACAAGTTTGTAGAATTCTGGAAAAATAAGTATAACTGGCGAGACCGAGAAGCTTATTTAAACTCCTTTCCACAATTTGTTACACAAATCGGTGGCTTGAACATTCACTTTCTCCATGTTAATCCTGATCCAAAAAAAGCCAAAGGTGAATCATATTTTTTACTTAGTATTCAAATACATTGGTTCATAGTAAGTATTAACAAAATCAACATTATTTTTGTATAATAAGTATATAAATATTTCACTAATTTCAATTTTTTCTCCCAAATTTACAAAAAAAAAAAAAAAAATTGAGTAAAGATAAAAAGTCGATCATGTATAAAATAATGTGCTCAAATGTTGGTATGTATTTTGCCTCAAAGTTCAAAAATTTCCATCTTGGAGATAATATCTCAAGAAATAAACAAATCCTCTAATCAAAAAAATTTATTGAACATAAAATGAAGAGAATGGTTGACTTAATCAAATACACTTTTGTGATAGGACTTGAAAAAAATAAATTCTTTCGGAATATTAATTCTCACTCCCTCCCTATTTTCTCCACTTAAACAGTATGGAATTTAAAGTTGCTACATTGAAGAAATTCAGATCCACAAAAGTGAAGAAAATTCAAGGCCAATATAGCCATTATTAACCATTATAGTACTTCGAAAGCTACAGAATGTCATAATTGGTGAAAAGACAGATTTTGTTTTTGTTAGAACTCAGATTCAGATTCTACATATCTGGTCATGAAAGCCAGTTTGAGGTGGGGTTGAACAAAAAAGCTTTTGTTTGTTCCATATGTTTCTTAATTAGAGAATAAATCAAAAATTAGGAGTCGTCAAAATACGTAAATATCTAAAAATGAAAAAAAAAAAGTCTGTCATGCAGGTGCTGTGTAAACTAAACAGACTTCCTACGTGCTGGAATATGACACACTGATGAATTCATCTCACCAACTATTCTCTATTTCTCCCTTAGTACAAAGTATTTCTGTAAACATAATTCTAAATATTAGCTGCATAAAAGATGCTTAGTGACTCACTATCTCTATATAAAAATCGCATGAGTTAAAGTGGAGGCTTGCAGAAGACTGAATACTAAAAAATGCAAATATCTTGGTAAATGTCTGAGATACAGAAAAAGTAGATTGCACAAGACTTATGGGAACTTAAATTAGCATTTTACATTAAATAATTAAATTTCACGTATGGTAATTATAAAAATATGTACAATTTTGAACAGACCTCATTTTTGTCAGTTTCTGGGTAGGATCAATGAACATTTAAAGAAATTTTTCGAAAATCACGTCATGAGTACAATGTCGACAGTTGATTATTTTTAAGGGAATCTGCTAAAAGTGGTTGAATCTTAATATTTAATAAGATTTAACATTTTTCTTTTGTCAAAATACCAATACACTGGTGGTTTAACCATCTAATAAGTTTTTTTTTTTTATTTATTTCTAAGTTTTATAATGGTTTTAGAAAAATTTGGGCTTTACAAATTCATAATGGGAAAAAAAGTCATAGGAACTTCCATAATTTCTATTATGGTTTCATGTTCCTCTAGAATTCCTAAAAATAACATAAATCTTTCATTTTTTTCCCCCACACAAGTATTCACACTCATTCAGAGAAATAATAATCTATTAAATTGTATTTTATTATGCTGCAGGAAAGGAGGTTTTACCATTGATATTGCTTCATGGCTGGCCTGGATCAGTGAGGGAGTTCTATGAATTAATCCCATTACTAACAACGCCTCAACCAGATAGTGACTTTGTTTTTGAAGTGGTTGCTCCATCACTGCCTGGTTACGGATTCTCGGAAGGGGCCTCAAAACCAGGCCTTGGGCCTGCTCATATAGGAGTAATTTTTAATGAATTAATGATCCGTTTAGGATTCCAAAAATACTATGTTCAAGGTGGAGACTGGGGATCACTTGTAGGATTCACTATGTCAATCCTGTTTCCTCAAAGGTATGTATGGATTATTATAGCTGAATTTATGAATAAATTGTATTGTACTTATATTGTACTGGTTAAATAAAACATGAAAGTAGTGGCTTTGGAGTAGATTCAATTGATGGAAACTAAGTTAGCCTATCTGTCAGATTATATTTTAATAAATATTGGTACGAAGCGGAATGAGTGAAACACTGGATTTATGATTTAGTGAAATCTTGAGCATGCACTATTGGATTAGGCACTACTATATCAATAATGAGGAGATAAAGGGAAGATTATACAATATATATATTTGATCGGAAGGCATACCCTTTGTGAGGATGCAAAGGATGAAGAGAAAGAATCCTATGATACCTGCTTGGCCAAGAAGTATGATGGAATGCCAAAGTTAGGTCCTGTTGGATATTTCAGAGGTTGAGAAGAAGCCTGGGAGAGTATTATGGTGGATTTCATCTGAAAGATTGCCCAGAAATCACATTTTGTCTATTAAGCAAATGCTTTAAAAGACCAATGAGTATGACACAGGAGTTCAAGTGCTGGAATTGCTGAAAGTGGGTGTTTCCGAATTCAGGAATGTACTGAATTTGAGTTTAGGTCAAAGAATAGTAGAGGCTGTGTCCATTATTGATGTACGTTCTTGAGGGGCTTGAATGAGCTGAAATATCTTGTGTTAAAAAAAAACAATAACTTCAGAATGGGATGACTTTATTCTTCATTCCTAAATATAAATCTTATTCTAAGTATGGTTAGCTTTTGATTATTAGAGATTAGATATTTTGATATGCGAAATAAATTAAACATTAAAATTATGCTTTTTGCTGCTAAAGCTAATTATTCATAACTGGAATTAAAAATATTAGTGAATCCTTTGATAAAACTATAAAATTGATATCTTCTTTATTTATAATTTGTTATTGTGCTTTGTTTAGAGTGGTCGGATACCATTCAAATTTTTGCTTTCCACAAACTTTGAAAGCAAGATACAGGACTTTTTTGGCATACTTTTTTCCATCTCTATTTATGAAAGAGAAATTCCGTGACAAATTCAAGAACCAATTTGTGGATACGTTCATACTGGAATCTGGTTATTTCCACATTCAGGCTACAAAACCAGACACAGTGGGTAAGTAGATGTGATTAAATATGTTTTATTATAATTGCACCTTATCCTTATTTAGTCCAATAAAAGTAAGAAGTAAGTTCATGCAAAAAAAAAAAAAAGGATCTGAAGGTCTCAACTATGCCATCTTTATTATTTTCAACTGGCAAAAATTTAGCTTTCCTGGGAATTTACAATGCAAAATTGAAAAATTATTCCTCAAAATCAATATAACCATAAATCTCCACAGAATAAAAAAAAAAAAACAAAAAAAAACCCTATCCTAATCAGCCTTAAACCAAGTGGTAATTTGTCAACAATATCTAATCTTTGTTAAAGATTTATATTGCTACTAAAAACAGAGTCAGCCCATGGCCTACAAATACATCCTTTTAATTTTCTTAATTTTAAGTTTGTCTTCTACATTTCTAAAACACTACCTTAATTTATCACAATAAGTCCAAGCTACAATTCCTACATCTCTTCTTAATTCCACGAGTGATCACTAGATTATATCTGAAAGCAAGGGCTTCTTATAACTTTTTTCAGGGCTCAGGTTGGCCGTGCGAGTTAGGGTGTTGGTCTTAATCTCGCGTGGTAGACCTAGAGTGGTGGGTTCGATTCCCGCCATGGGCAGAAGAAATTTATTTAGTGATGGACTCATTAAATAAACTCCTTAGGTCCACCTTGGCTAGAAAAAGCTGGTAACCTGTAGATAGCCCGCCCCGATTAGCCATAGTAGCAAAAGGTGGGCGTAAATAATAATAAACAATATAACTGTTTTCTATCATTTGTTGCTCCAGAGTATATTTATTCTTTGTTTGCCATTTCCTATTAAATTTGCCTGGTATAATCATATTTTCTGATTCTTACTTTGTCCTCTGTCACTAAATCAATCTTGATTGTGCAATTTTCTATTAATGTTGTCAATTTCTAAAAACATACTTTTTCTCTTCACTCCCTCTAATCTGCCCTCTGCAAAAAGTTCTAGAAAATGAAAGAACAGTTCTGTGACAAATTTCACAGTATTCCTTTTCTACTGATTATCAATTGCCTTATAGTTGGTATAGTACATCTATTTCTGTTTTTTGATCATTTTAAGTGGATAACCATTTTCTTTAAAAATTCTTTGTGATCTATTTAAAATTTCACTAAAATACGTTGGAAATGGCTTTTCAAGTGTGATGATTATTCTATTCTAATTAAGATTCTTCTCGAGTTTTAGAGTGTGATTGGAGAAAAATTAGGAAAGGAACAAAATGGTTAAATATAACTAGTTTAATTTGAAGTTTATTTTTATTTTAGGTGTTGGCCTAACAGATTCACCAGTAGGACTGGCTGCTTATATATTGGAAAAGTTCTCAACCTGGACTGATAAAGCATATAGAAATTTACCAGATGGTGGGCTTGAGGCTTACAATAAAGCAGAACTTCTTGATAATATCATGATATATTGGTTTTCTAAGTCCATAACAACATCAGCTAGGCTGTATAGTGAAGCATACAGCAGTAACTATAGGAGTCTACAGCTTGATCAGTAATTTAAAATATTTAAATATTTCAGAAGAGATATATAAACTGACCTAGCTTATTCACTATGTTTTAACTGTTACAAAATGAACAGAAAGACCTAGAAGAAAAAGAACTTTTTAAAAACAGAGAATGAAATCATAACTTCCTTCCGTAAATTAGTTTTGCTTTTCTTGATAGAGTCTTGAACATATGATTATGCTAAAACATAGATTGTATTCGAGTATGGCAATAATACTTTTGAAAATTGAAAGAATTATAAGTTTTGTCCAACCATCCTTCAAAAACTACCATATAAACATCCTTATAAACTTTATTAATATTAGATAAATTATACAGGATTAATCAGAGTAATCTCATATCAGGATAAAATGAGAAAAATCCGATTAGTAGGAGTAAGGAATATAACAAGGTGTTACATGTATCACTCTTCACCAAACTCCAATTTGGTCTACAAATGAATTTTAAAAAATGCAACTAATTTTAATTAATGTATGATTAATATAGCTGTCAAGCCACTGCATAATTCTTGGAACAACTTGATATCTCATCTTTTTTAACTTGGTGTTTCTATATTTTTCTATTCTAATATTTTTGTTAGTATATAGAAATTCTTGGAGTATATATAGGATTTATTGTTCAAAGTATATTGGAAAAATGATCTGGTTATAGAATGCTATTATAGGGATAAAGCTTTCCTAAAATCGCCAGACTTTACAATTCTATTTTTTTTCCTTGTAGATAAACTTTATAGGTAATGTTATCATACCTATTGGTGGAGACTGTTAGCTGGCCAATCACCGAGTACAGCTGGCAAGCGGTTTCGATGTGAGACCACCATCATCAAGCCATCAAATGGATAACAGATGTATAAAACCTACTGACTCATGTATAAGTAACTCAGTACAACTTTTGGCAGGCTTGAAGTGGTCCTCTACCATTGGATGTGATTGCTAACTGTACTCGATGATCAGCTAGTAACATGCCTCCAATGAAAGGTATGACAACCGTATCATATACCCGTATACTGTTGGTACTAACTCTTTATTTGATATAACTTTATAGATAATTTTGTTCATAATTGTTTTAGCATTCCAATGACTGTACCAGCTGCATGTGCAGTATTTCCTAATGAGTTACTGTACTATCCCCCGGCAGTTCTGGAAGCAGGAATGACTGATCTTGTGTCTGTGACAGAGATGCCTGCTGGTGGACACTTTGCTGCATTTGAGCACCCAAAGCTATTAGCAGACGATATATGGGATTTTCTACTAAAGCTTAAGCAAAGAGTGAAAGGAAAGAAGTAACTAATGAAAGCATTTTGTAAAAGAAGAACCAAAATAGATTTGAAAATGTTTTGCAAGGAAGTACAGAGTTTTGATAATGAATGTGATATTAGTTTTAGCATTTGAAGATCAGATGACTAAATTTTGATCATTTTAATTTATTAAGCGTACTAGTAGTCTTTTAATTTTATAGCTGCTTAGTTGGTGTTTTTAACAACTGTAGTCCAGTAACAATTTAGACCCATTAAGAAATATGGATGATTATGTCAAAATAAATAAATACTTTCGTGTGAACCAAGTATTATGAATTTCTCAAAAACACACCATTCAAAAGAGTTGTAGATTTTATTTTTGGACTATGTTATTGTGCGAGAGGTAGAAGTGTGACTTCTTCAGATTTATTTGGATATAGTAATTAACATCAAAAGTCTTCTTGAGGGATAGTATTCTACTTACCTTCACTGATGGTAGTATCAGCAAAATGTCCCAGTTCCCCAAAAAGGTATTGTCCTATTGATAATTCTATGGTATTGTTATTTTACAAGTGTCCCTTCATGAACTATTAAATCCCAGTCTCCTAGAACACACTCTCTCACACAGCTTTATATTCATAATTCAAATGAATTATGAACAACTGAACTTTAAAGAATTAACATTCTACATTTCATCAAAGGCTCAATAATTGAGAATTTCAATAAAGAAGAGAACATAATTACGTTTAAATGTATGTATTTCTATGATTTTACCCTTCTTTCTACATTCTACACACTAATTCCCTATAAAACCATGCACTGGACGTTTCTTTTGGGTCCTCAGTGAACTTCAGTTTGAGAAAATTAAGACGAATTACAAATCCAATAAATTTTAGGTAAAGGATGCATATAAAGCTATACATATTGGCTGACCTTTATTTTTGAATTAACTGGGGTTGTGTTTAGTTATAACCTGTTTCAAATTAAAGGAAAATCGTACCTAAGAAATTGTTACATGTCATTAAGTCATCATTGTTCGTCCAACTAGACTTACCACTCCTCCTGGGACTTCAAAGCGATGAATAAATCGTCCCAGTGGGCGAAAACGAACGGTAGGTCTCGCTACATGATGCTCACAAACCTTTGAAACGTTTGGGCCACGTTCTTCAAGCCGAATGTCATACTCAGGAATTCAAACAGGCCTAAAGGCGTATAATGCCCGTCTTCCCTATATCTTCTTTCGAGATTACGATATGGTAGTATGCTCTTAGGATGTCGATCGTGGAAAGCGCTTTAGCACCGTCCAGCAGGGTGGCGCAATCAAGCAAGTTGGGTAAGGTATAAAGACCTGAAGCGTCTCATCGTTCAATCCGCAAGTCTAATATTTTTATAGTCCCCTCAGTCTCGAATTGTCCCGTCCTTCTTCATCACCACATGTAGGGGGCTGGACCAAGGGCTACTTGGCGGTCTGCAAATTCCCTTTTCCATCGTGGTCTGAAACTCCCGTGGCAGTTATCCAGTAGTAGCCTCATAGCCTTCCTGATGACCACGTTCCTTTTTGTCTCGATGTAGTGCTCGATAATGATGTGAGCTGGACCACGAATTGGAGAGGGCTGGGTAATATTTGAGAATTCCTGTAGTATGTGTGCATAGCGGCAATTTCTAGGTATGGTGGAGATAGTCGGTCGCTGTTGGTTCGCCAGCCGCTTCTTCCTAATGTCGATGGATAGACCATGATGAAAAAGGAAATCAGCAACGAGTATTGCCTTGTGAATATTCGATATGAACTCGATTAGAGTTGTTGGCCGACTTTAAAGAATAGTCTGTAGGCTTACTGGGGTCCCTGGGAAGTATTGAGATGGAGGCCCCCGTATTGACCAGGAACGTGCGTCCATATCTCCTGTCGGAGATAGAAAGGCGGCTTTGGAGTTGGGCTGCACACACTTCTCGAACTTCTGTCGGAAACGTCTGTGGAAGTAACAGAGATTTCTGCCATGCGAGTTCGAACGGGTTCCCTGTCGATCTGGCCTTCGCCGGTCCTGGCTCGCGACCTGGATTGGAGTCGAAGATCCGCGACCTGTAAGGGTTCTCAACTCCTCCAAGATGGCTTCGTTGCTGTTAGATGGGTTGGAGTGAGCTGAGGCAGCGTAGACTTTCGCTGGCTTTTCTACCTCTAAAATATTATCTGCTACGACAGTCAGGGCATCTATGATTTCTTTTCTCGTTCCCATCAAGATATCTAGTACGCGAAGAGGCAGGTTTCTCAGCTAGAAGGTCCGCACTACCTCCACGCTCACCGTTGACCCTTCCAGCTCAGCTCTAGATGCTGGCCCAGCTGCAACATCTAGCGGTAGAGTTGCCAAGGTGTCTCACTCCCGAGCCGCATATTTTTGAGAAGTTTCTGAATCTGCCATCTCTGATTTGAGCTCCAATTTTACTGCGAGTTCTGTTACAAATTCATAGATATTTGTTCAATCCAAATCACGGATATGAGGCCTGAATTACTTCACATTCATTGAACATGTTATTGGACATTTGTGTTGTAATGAATATGACAGGTTTATTTGTTGCTTTGGCCAATCCAGTCTATATTTCCTGAGGAACCCTATTATATTTAACGATGGCAACACAGCTATTATCAAAAATTACCATTTCTGCACGTGGAAAATTGATTATTTTATGCTGTCCCTCCATGAAGAACTTTTGTGAACCCCTACTTTTACTCATCCGACTTCACTTGGTATCTCATTTTCAAATCAACTGACATTTTATTCCTCTTTACATTAGCTTCTTACTGCGTGAGATCATTAGCGTATCATATTCAAGTGCATGGGAAATCTGGTTCGCTTATGCAGCCACAGCGTGACGGAATGTTTCCCTTTGTGATAAGTGTGATCATATAAAATTGGTAGATAAGAATTTTATTAACCTTTTAAAACAAAATAATAATAATGAATTTTACCTACGTCCAACACATAACTTTCTACCCCCCCCCTCGTCTTTCTTTTCTCAAGTCCTTTCCAGTTGTAATCAGTTTTTTTTAATCTAATTATATTTTTTGAAATGATTTTAGAGTTTTTAATGTACAAACCAATTTGTTGTAAAATACATTTCTGATTTTACTGTAGACAATTTTTTTTTTCTTTACAAAAACAGCTAACTCTTACACTGGCTGGGGGGTAGTGATCTAGTGATAAAAACTGGTAAGGTTATTTTACCGATAAGCTCTAGAAAGATTTTAAAAATGGCTTCAAATTGTTTTTTTTTAACCACTAGTTCCATTTTTTCGAATGTTGGGATAAGATTCAGATCCATTCGCCCTAAAATGACCGGAAAAAATGAAAGTCTTCCCCATATGATTGCCGTATTATAACAAGCCACGCCTTAGCCGTTTTTGAAATGGATGTGGCTTCTGGTTCTTTAGATACTTTAAAACTTGATGTGTCAACTGATTTGGGTTTTAGTGAGGATGAAGATGATATCCCGAGGTTTGTTAACTAAAGAGTACTTTATATATTTGGGAATTACAAGTAGATGCTCTCTTTATTGGCAAATATGTCATTTGTCATAGATGTGGAGTGTCTCTGAATGAACTGAGGACTAAGATTAAAACGGAATATTCTGAATTAAGTCAGTCTTCTAACAAGGAAGAACAAGCTGAGAATGAAGGGGAGAATGAAAAAACCTCTGAGCAGGAAGAAGACTTTCATGATGTTATTCCTAAAGAAGAACTGATGGATGAAGATTCCGAGGTAATCACTTTTTAAATTATCTCCCATTTCATTCAATTCAACCTCACTTCTCTCCATATTCTTCTCTCCTACTCTTCACTGAAACAAATTATTTCCAAGCGTTTGCCTGCTATAAGTCATGTTTACCTTGATGCTTCCTTACAGTAGGTTGTGTTTAGTAAAAGTCAAGCTTTAGAAATATTCAAGGCACTATGAAGCCAAGAATTTCTCTCATTGGACCAGACCAAATTCTTCTTACTATTAAGCATTGCAAACTTTAACACATTTTCTCTTCCCCTTGTTGGCTGTTATGGTTTATTTTGTTATGACACTAATGACAGTTTCAAGAATTATTAAATAGTATAATGATTAAGCAGGTTTAGACACTGTTTCTGCTTGAATTCGTTTATAATTTTATATTTATTATTGATTTATTTATTACTTGTATGTTGATTGACAGTTAATTTTCTGGGCACTGTTTTTTATTGATTTCTAGTAGCATATATTTTATTCAATAGTCATTTGATATGATTTTATGAGGCTTATACCAAATTGTTTATGAATCAACTTAGTTATAGTTGCATAAATTACTGATACCTACTAATCTTAATATTATTTCCAAATCTCTCCCATGAAGTATGTATAATATCTCTTTCTCCTGTTGTCTTTGTTGTTTGGCTAAATTTCATCAAACCATCACCTTCACATTCAGTGAAATCTTGTTTCAAAGAGTTTATATTATGTTTCAAGGGGCTCAGGTTGGCCATGTGAGTTAGAGTGAAATCTCACACGGTAAACCTACAGTGGCGAGTTCGATTTCCACCAAGGCAAATAGGAATTTATTTAGTGAAGAACTAATTAAATGAAATCCTTAGTCCGACCCTGGCTAGAAAAGGGTGGTAGCCTGTAGGTAACCCGCCCAATTAGCCATAGTAGCAAAAATGTGATGTTAATAAATAAATAAATATGTCTCAAAAAGTATTCTTCTTCTTCTATACATCTGCTTTCTTAGTCTCCATACTGTTATATTAGTGTAATAGGACTATCTACTCCCTTTATAAATTCACTTTAATAATCTCGAATAGTCAATTGATTGGCAATGAGCTCATTAGTACTCCCATATCTAATCTCTTTCTTATGAGTTTGTCGAGAGGAGTGATGCATCTCTATGATTTAACTAAAATTAGTTTTAGATATATTTATGTTCCTAGGCCAGTATTTATAATCAATTTTAAACTGACTCATGTAGCAAATTTATTTGGCCAAAACTTTGATAAAAGTCAATTAGTTGGCCAGTAAGAAGTTATTATTGAAAACTCTGGTGTAGAAACATTAGTAGAACATTACTGGGTTTAGAGGGGGTGAGGAATCGAAAATTAAAAATATCTCCTTATTATAAGTTGGATCAAGAAGTGTATAACTAATCTTGTTGCACATGTTTTTATAAACATTGTGTTCTGCACACTTTTTCTCTGAATCAAATATTTACCGAGATACTCGTATTTGCATTTTTTAATTTTAATCCTTCAGTAACCCTCCCCTCCTTTTAGTTATTTCATGTATCAAGAACATATATCTATGAAACTAATATATCATGAAACTAACTTAGTCTAAATACCGAATATTGTTTAGTACAATCCTTTATTATTATTATTATTATGGGGGGAGCTTATACTCATTGAAAACTGGAATAAAATCCATATCGGTGGAAAATCCAACCGATATGGAGTTTGTGATTGTGACATGTTATGGGGAATTTAAAAATTTTCGCACGATTCGGACAGTATCAAGAAGTACCCCCTTGCTGTGCTTCTTTTATAATTGTTGTTGGCAGATTTAAGTTTTTGGTGCCTGCTATCGTTGTTTTTGGCACGAGTCCATTTGAACTTACTATAATAGGCGTAATGCTATGGCAGATTTCAGTTTGTATACCTCTTTGAGCTCGATAGCCAATTCTTGATATTTTCTTAATTTTTCGGCATGGGATTTTCGAATATTCTCATCATTGGGGACTGCAATGTCAATAATATCAGCAGTCTTATTGATCTTGTCAATAATGAGAATATCCGGTTTGTTATGATGCACAGTATGGTCAGTTATCATCGCTTCGTCCCACTACATATTTATATTATCTTTTTCCAATAATTTTTGAGGAATATAGAGATAATAAGCGACCTTCCTGTCTACCATGCCGAATTTCTCTGCTAGAGCTTGATGGTATACTTTTGCCACGTTATTGTGCCTTTGTAAGTACTCAGATCCAGCAAGTATTTCACATCCAGCCGTAATATGTTGAATGGACTCATAAGCTTTGTTGCATAACCTACATTTGTCCGAGACACTACTGTCCTTGAGGATATGACGTCTGTATGATCTGGTGGCAATCACTTAGTCTTGGATAGCTGTAATGAAACTTGTTTCTGAAAACAGCTTTCCAGACGTCAGCCACGCGACAGAATAAGCCAAGTCTACCTCCGAGTCATAAAGGCGACTGTAGTAACGACCATGAAGTTCCTTACTTTGCCATTCTGAAAGAAAATGGGATTCATCTATAACTTCAGGATTGTTACTACATTTCAAATTCAAGGCTGTAAACTCATCATCAAGTTTAACTATTTCTTTGAAGGTGTGGCTATCATTTGATCTTATGTAATGTCTCAGGTTAACTTCCTGAGACCGACATAGGGTTCGGATGTTGAGAAGGCCTCGTCCTCCTTGTTTCCTCGATAAATACAGCCTGGCCATAGATGAAATCGGATGGTGCATTCTGGCTTTTGTCATCTCCGTTCTTATGAGTCTATCCAACTCATCAAGAGTAGTGTCAGACCATTTTATTATGCCAAAACTATAGATAAGAGATGGTATTGCCTATGTATTAACTGCTTTTATTTTATAGCGACTTGAAAGATAGCTGTTAAAAATAAGTCGCAAGCGCTTAATAAATTCATTTTTTAATAAATCTTTTACATCCTTTTTTGCTATTTTCAGATGCTGTTGAAAACCAAGATATTTGTATGATTTAGTCCTTTTTAGTTCGTGAATATAGGTTTCATCAGAAACTATTATATTATCTGTAGTCATTTTCTGACCTCGTGAAATATGCAAGACAGCACATTTATCTAACCCAAAAGACATACCAATAGAATCACTATAATTATTTATTATGCCTATCATGCTTTGCAACTGGGTAGGTGTCTTTGCATATAACTTCAGGTCATTCATATAAAGGCTATGACTATGACTGGAATTTTGTCTTCCCCTTTCCAATGCTAAGCGAAGTTTTCCATGTTGCCATTAAACGTGACAATAAATTGGTTACACTTGGAGAAACTTTATAAACTTTTAAAACTTCAATTAGCCAACTATGAGGTACTGAGTCATACGCTTTCTTGTAGTCAATCCATGCTATAGAAACATTCCGCTGTTTTTTGGAGACCTCAGACGCTATATATGAATCTATAACTAATAACTCTTTACACCCCTTAGCACCACTTTTACAACCTAGCTGCTCTGGAGCAAGAAGCCCGTTGGAAACAAGATGGCTATTTATTTTACCATTAATTATAGATGTAAATAGTTTATAGATTCCATTTATGTAATCTTTAGGTTCTAAATGACCTTCCTTTTTCGGAATCATATAGGTCACACCCTCAGGGAAATCTTCAGGTATTGTAACATGACCTGTTAATAAATCTGAATAACAACTAGCTAACATGTGATGTAGGCATGTAAAATGCTTGAACCAATAATTCTGAATTCTATCTCGACCGGAGCATTTCCAGTTATGCATTTTTTTAATGCTTGCGTCACTTCTTCAGCCGATATGCTGTCATCTGTCATTTCAGGAACATTTTTTAATCCGTGTGTGAGATCTTTAATCCATTGTTCACTTCTATGAGTCGCAGGTAATTCCCAAATATTTGCCCAATAATTGGTCAAATCGTTGACATTACAATCCATTTGCTTCTTAACTATGCTTGTGCCAATGCTGCGGTAAAAATGTTTTTCTTGCGTGCTAAATAGTGCATTTTGTTTCTTCCTCATAAGTAATTCTTTGTATCTCCGTATCCTATTCGCATATACAGCAAGCCGTTGCTTTTCTTTATCTAAATATGTTCGTAGAGTCTCAATAAGATCATTCTCATTTACCAAACCTAGGTGAAGAACAATAATTTCATCAATTTTACCATTAAGCTTGGTACTAGAACCATTGGGATTACACAGGAAAGTTAGTCAAGATACCAATTCTATTACGGTCAGCTATCTTTTTCTCTAATCGTCGCTGCCATTGCGGAATACCCAGACTTTGCTGGCTTTTGTTCTGAGAGTTTTTATTATCTTCTCGAACTATCCCTAGATAGCACGCCACTCCTCTTGCAGCTGAATATGTCCAATGTTTAATTTGCTCGATATTATCGACTGATTCAACACGGGACTCCAGAACATTATTCGTAGTTTTAACAGCACTTAATGATTTTTTAATATAAGGAACTCTGGGGATGCTTGGCCTCATATGGAATGGAAGGCCTTCATATTTCACGAATTCGGAAACGAGCAGATCATCTAGGGCAATAGTTATATTTGTCTCATCATTTTCTCTTATTGGTTCGACTTCTTGTTCCATATCATTGATTTGCGTTGGCTCATTAACAACTACTTGCTCAGTTTCATTTTCTAGTCCAATAGTCTGCCTTACTTCATTTTATTATTATTATTTATTAATGTTCACTTTTTGCTATTATGGCTAATTGCAGCGGGTTTTCTACAGGTTTACCACCCTTTTCTAGCCAGAGTGGAACTAAGAATTTTATTTAATGAGATCATCACTAAATAAATTCCTGTTGCCTAGGAAGGAATCGAACTCACCACTCTAGGTTTGCTATATGAGGCTAAGGCCAAAGCTTTAACTCATATGGCTAACCTGATCCCCAAAAGTTCGTTATTAAAATTGAAGAACACTGTAGAGAAATAAGCAAAAATTTATTCTGACTTCTTTATACATACATCGGGGTTACTGACAGAACTCACAATATAACCAACAGGAAGATGAGAGATTTGATCTCACCTTAAAACAAATTCTAACTATATATAATATTATAATAAGAATTATTACTTCTACAACGTTTTCACTATGAGTGGCAAAAAGGGATACTATAAAAAAAATTGAAATTTTTCTCATACTAAGAGTCAGATTGAAGGAATTAGGTAGAATTTAATTATATTTCCCAGGAAACTATGTTTATTTGAACAACGGCTAACATAGCCCAATTACTTCTGGCTTCTAGTCGCCAATTAAACTCTGGCATTACAACAGAATTCTAATAGATTGATCTAAGTTTTCTACTGATGCTAGAGTGACTTGATCATCTTTCATACATTTATTGAAATAAAAGGATTATGTAGTGCTTCTGTTAATCCAATCTCGAAACCATTTTTATTTCATTGACGGGTAATAGAAATTCTTAACATAAATTTGTTAATATTTCTAGAATCACCACTTTTTTCTTCACGGGTATAACAAGTGAATGACTCAGGACTTACATATATGTTATGTGATGAAAATGTTGGGATTACTTACTGCATAAATTAATCCAAGCTTTATGTTATAGCCATTAAACATTTAACTCATCAGTGGCAGGTGTGTGTGTGTGTGTGTGCATGCGTGCGTGTGTGTGTGTGTGTGTGTGTGTGTGTGTGTGTGTGTGTGTGTGTGTGTGTGTGTGTGTGTGTGTGTGTGTGTGTGTTAAAATGCACAGATAATGGAAATACATTATTTCCATTAACTTAAACTTTCATTTCCAAATTTCCATTCACTTAATGAGACATCAAATGTTTATTTTTCAGGATAATGAAGATAAAATATCGGATTACAATGATGACTCTGACCCAGATTATAAAGCCAGCCGAAGCAGGAAAAAGAAGGGGAAGAAGTCATCAAAATCAGCTTGCAAATTTAAATGTAACCAGTAAGTTTTTATATTTACATCTCCTGACACATTTGTGTTATTTACTCTTCAATAAATGGACTATGTCTACAAATGTGCTTGGAAACAATTCTTTCTATAGCAGTGAAGTCCCTAGATTCTCAGAAACACTCTAGGACACAGTGGTTTCCCCCTATGAACCTATTAAGAGCAATGGCACAAGGGAAAAGTCTGTCATGCTTTATAAGCTCAGCAGATTTCCCAAGTGCTAGAATAATATCATTTATGTTCTGTTCTCTATTTCTCACTCTATGATATTTGCTACAGAGGCCTAAATGTTTTCTTGATCAATACTCAATATTTTTCCTGGCCTAACTCAACTATTTTAGCTTGAGGCCATCTAAAGTAATGATTAAGGGTGAGATTGGATACTAAATCATTGTTAAAAGAGTTCACCAACATAGTAAAATTAGCTCAGAAAATCAATATATAGTTATAATAAAGAAGCCATAGTTACAATTAGAAAATTAAGCAAAATACATAAATGCACTATTCATGGAAAAATAATATCGATGTTAGCAAATTCTGCAACTGTGATTAATATTATATCATATCCAATCAACATACCAAAGTAGAACCATTAATTTTATTTTAATTTTAAAAAGTTGTTTGTGTCGGGTGGTCATGAACTACCAAGTTTGTAACATGGGATTTGATTGGAGGGTCAGCGGAATGTATTGCTCCCATATTCAAGTACCTCCTTGATTGCCTATTGATAGCGAGCTTATACCATGAAAACTGGTATCCACCCTCACCCCACCTAATTTTTATTGGATGCTACTTTAAATTTGGTGTTGTCGTAGAATAGTAGTCTGGAAATGATTAAGCACAGCCCCTCCAACCTAGTTGTAATATTCGACACAGAACTTACCTTTACCTTCATAATCCATTATATACCTTATAAATTTACCCATGAAAGGATATATTTATCAAATAGAAAATGCTAAATATTAGCAAGGCGAGTGTTTTGGGAGATTAACCGTGGAAGCTGTAGAGCTGCACGGCTCCTGCTTCCCGGATAGAATGGCTCTTTTCAAGCAGAGAACAAATAATGGTTTTCCTTCTCTACACTCACTAGACTCACTTCCTAGAATTCAGCAGTTGCAGATTAAAAAGAAATTTTATCCACAAACATGTTATTTGATTTCCCAAATTTAGGTTTCTGTAGTATTTTGATTACAAAAAAGTTTAAAGGCTCAATATTAATTATTGTTATGTGGGATTGTCTACATTTTTATATATTTGTAAAGGCCCTCTGATTGTGATATTGAATGTTATAATTCCTATGTTCCTGGATGTGGGAGTGCAGATGGAGGAGAAACAGGTCTTCCCACCATTTCTTTATTAAAGCAGAAGGCCTTTCGAGACTAACGTGCCATGATCAAGTGCTGACAAACAAAATAAAAAAGAACAAATTTTTAAGACCGAGCAATGTATCCAATAATTAAATTTGCAATTTTTTAACTAAATACAGTTACATACTAACATCATTCTTATAATTTGTCCTAACTTAAAAATATTAAAATCAAAACCAGTCATATCAAGTTAATAAATCTGTATCCCATATTGATTTTTTTTCTCAAAATGGCTAATTGCTTGTTCAGTACTTATTGCAGAAAAGAATGCTTCAAATATACAATGTTATTGCCATACTACTAAATAATTGTTGTTATTTACTTGTTAGTGAAGAACTTGCAAGTATAAAGGAGTCAATCCTTCTTGATTGATTCTGGCAGTCTTGAAATAAAGAGGCTATCATTAGTTAAAAATATTATGTGTACAGCTCCTAGGTGCTTTATCATCCAGACAATATTTCCACAACAAAAAGGATGAACAGGTCTATTTATATAACTGACATTACTTTTGAGCAATTACATAAATACAGCTGATTGTTAGTACTTTTTCGTTATCCTTTATAGTGTTGTTCTTTTGTGATTTTATTGGCTTTAGTTTCTATAACATTTTTTGTGTTGATATAGATTATTTGTTTTTAGATGTAGTGCCCTATTCCGGTATAAGTCTACCCTTTCTTACCATGCTAAATCTGGGTGTGGACGAGGACTTCTATCAAGCCAAGGTAATGTTGTTGTTAAGTCAACGGGATCTGCAACATGCCACATCTGTGGGAGGAGACTCTCCTCTCGAACCAGCCTCATGGTCCATTTAAGGATTCATACGGGTGAGTTATTTTTCTTCTTACTTATTTAAATTCATATTTCACAACCATTCTAACATCTTATTAATATTCATAGAATTTATTTTATAGTTTTAGTTGGTGGGTAGATATAGAAAGGGTTTCTTGTGTAAATATAAAAATTAGATTAACCTATACACATATCATCCCGTTATTTTCATCACGCAACAAATGCTCTGTAACATGTACAATAGTTGTACTCTCAATCAGTTGTAATACCTGTGGAGTTGCAAGTGGATGAATTGAAATAATAAAGGTTTCCCATCGAAATATTAAAAATTGGGTTATGTTACAAGGTGAAATGGGTACGTATTTTATATCTTGTGATAGCTGACTAACGAATATAGAAATCTTTTGAGCCGGTTTTGAGTGATTGAATAACAAATGGCCAGGCAGACAGACAACAGTTTCAATTATGATGCCATTGTTTCCAGAATGGCCTGAAACCCCCAAAAAATGTATCCCCACCAAATTTAAATAGAAAATCAGGAAAATCTTAGAGTTTTATTTTTGTAGATTTAAATAAGTAATTTTCTATTTATGACTTCAGATTGGATGACTTCATCTTTTCCTTACAACATAAGCATTCCATTATGAGCTTGTGATCATTTTTTCCTTTCTAATTACAGGAGAAAGACCCTTTAAATGTGGAGAATGTGGACAGGCGTTTACCCAGAATGCACACTTGAAAGACCATACGGCAAGGCTCCATTCTGAAGGCGAAATCTTTCTATGCCGAATCTGTAATCAAACCTTTCCTAACAGAGGTCGCCTTAGAGAGCATTCGACTCAGCATGAGAGCTTAAGGGGTTTCCAATGCCAGGTAATAATATACACTGTAATAGATATATCTATGCCCATATGGTTATTATTCCTCTAGGCTATAGATCTATCATGCAGTCTATACAATATACTGCTATGAGTTTTCACTCATTATTTCATATCTTATCATATTCATCCAACTACCAACAACCTGACTCTGGACTGCGGAAATTGATTGCCTCTTGAACAGAAGTCAGCAGAATTCTGGCCTTGACAGTCTAGGGCAAGCCTTCACAGGATTAAATAATTTCTCTTAATGTAAAAAATATTGAAACTAATATTGTTAAATAATTTTTTAAAGGTTTAACTACTCATTGTTTGAATATCTGCTTTTTGGGTACATATACTTCCTTCTTTTAGTTGAGTGTTTTGTATCACACAAAGTGTTCTTAGATTTGAGTGATTCTTGTGTTGTCAGCCTCCTGAGATTGACTGTTCTCTGTTCATTTGCGATGGCAAACATTGGACCATCATGTCTTGCATGGAAGGGATACAACATTTGGAATCGATAGGTATATTATGTCCCACCTTCTCTTAGGACTCCTTTTATTTATGTATGTTGGTGTGGCAGGCTGAGGAATTGGACAGTGTGCCAAGACGGAGACAACGTTATTGTTCTTTCCTATCCTCTTCAACCTAACCTTTGAGTTATCAATACATCCAGCTTCCAATGCCAATGACCATTATGAGTTGGTTCAAGAAATTGTTTTGAGAAGCCTATATGGCAGCAATCAGTCTAATTATGGTCTGGTACCACTTTGACTCCCCTTCCTAAATATTATTCTTATCATATTTGCAGGAGTGCAGTAAACGGTTTCCAACAGAAGAAAGACTGGAATCTCATCGTAAAGGAGGGCATGAGGCCAAGCCTCAAAATTGCCCATTGTGTGCCACTTCCTGTGAGTCTAGAGCAGCCCTCAAGTCACACCTTAGCACCCATTCTCCACCCCTCACCTGCCCCATGTGTGACCAGTCTTTCCCAAGCATATCATCCTGGAGGCAACATGTTACCCGCCAGCACAGGTATACATATTTATATAATTGTTCCCTTTTCATTTCTTCTGTGCTACTCTCTTTAATTGCGACATTCCATCTAACATTTAAACATCAAAATTTTCTATATTATCTTTACCCAAAATAAAAGATGAAATTTGTTGTGTGGATGATAAAGGATTTATTTATTAATTTAAACCTTATTTTTTCTACTCCGCTATACTATACAAGTTAATTGTTTATAGAATGTAAGAATGTTAAATGTATTAATGGAAGTAATTTGCTTAACGATTGAATTGCCAATTATTAGTTCGGTTTATATCAAGAGGAATTTATTGAATGGATTAGAGTTATTATAGGCAATGGGGAATCATTACACAGTTGACAGGAATCATTTTTTTTATTTTATAATGATTGTCTTTGTTTGTAGAGCTTCTAGAAAGTGTGGCTACTGCGAGCGAACCTTTTCCTCGGATTATGATCTGAGGGTCCATGAGAGATCACACACTGGTGAACGTCCCTTTCCCTGTGAGTTTTGTGGCCGAGCATTTTCAAGGAAGTCAATACTGGGAGTTCATAGGTAAAGCATATTTTATCTTGAACTTTTATTAATGGTCTTCAATAATGAATTAAAATAATTTTTCACCTAGACTAGATAGAGATTTTAATGTGAAACTGCTATTAGTTTGACCTTAGTTAAGATTAACTTGTAAGTATTATTAATAGGTGATTTTTAGTTACTGAGTATTGTTGGATTAAGGTTTTTCTAGGCATTTTATATACTGTAAATTCTTAATGAAAGTATTATATTTCTTTTATTAGTCCTCTAGCGGTCGTGTCTTCACTGCTAGTACCAACTGTCAATGTTGAAAAACATTCCTATCCAACATTCTGTTGTGGGCTCTGTTAAACATCTTCAAAATGAGATTGTTCATCATCAAATTTATATATTGTTTAATATTGTTAGTTTCCTTGAGAAAGGAGATGTGCAGAGGTCAATTGTCAACTTTCAATTGGATCGGGGTCCCATATGTCAATGAGAATGTGGAGTTGGGGGTGGGGGTTAATGAGTAAAACAACTGTTATTTATTAATATCATTTATTTTATTAACATTGTACCATGGTCTTTTTTTAATATGGTACCAGTCCTCCCATTGAGTTTAAATAAAACTGGCTTTTATTTTTTATTTTGATTGCGATTCTAGCTTTACTTTTGCAGAACTCTTCATACTGGACAGCGGGATTTTGTATGTAACCAGTGTGGAATGGCTTTTAACAGAAAATCAAAACTTGATGTCCACATTGCTTCTCACCTACATACTGCCTTACCATGTCAGGTACTCTCCTATTTATAACATGGATTTCTATTTCTGCAATCACTTTTATTTTAATTAAACAAATTCCTTTTCTTGAAAGATTAGTAGTATAAATAAATTAATGCTGCACTGATAAAATGAAGTAGCCAACTTTGACATTTCGGAATGCCAAAATAGTTTGAAAATTAAAAAATTTAATCTGGAAAATTCTTTTCAAAGAATGTTTTTTAAATATTTTTAATAACTGGGTAATGTTTTTTGTCAAAATGATATTTTGTATTTGACATGGCCAATGTATGATTGTTGGGGCTATTTTCTTCTTAGCACCAATTATATGCTGTAGGAAGCATTTAAAGAATACAGTAGCTCTTGTATGATTGAGTTAGGAAGTATGTAAAGAAAATTCTGTCATGTAGGGTCTGTGCAAACTATGCAGATTTCCCAAGAACAGGAATGACACCGTAATAATGTCATATCACCATATACTCTCTATTTCTACGGAAAAATTCTATGAGTAGAAGGGTGGGGGAGGTTATTGTAGAAAGTGATAAAAACTTTCTTATAATTTGAGTTACGAGAAAATGTATAAAACAACAATTGAAGAGTATCAATTTTTTAACAAGATTGGCTCAATAACATTTTTTGATCCGAGTCATAATAATGCTGATATCATTCTTTTGTGGGCATTGGGGCATACACAACCCAGTAATTTGAAGATATTGTTATGAACTTTCATATTTCTATCCAGTACATAATACAGTAATTTAAAGGTAGCATTAGTTCACCTCTGCTGTATAGTTTTAACATTCCAATCTGGGCATTGTGCCCTACTTAATATAGTAATTTAAAGGTAGCATTAGTTCACCTCTGCTGTATAGTTTTAACATTCCAATCTGGGCATTGTGCCCTACTTAATATAGTAATTTAAAGGTAGCATTAGTTCACCTCAGCTGAAAAGAGTTTTATCATTCCGTCTGGACATTGTTCCATCCATCATGTAGTAATTCGAGGATAGCATTTGTTCACCTTGGCTGTGGAGTTTTAACATTCCAATATGGGCATTTTGTCTTACTTAACCCTCGTCTCCTACGGTGGCTTGTCGTCAAACCTGCATTTCTCGAGGATAAATTCAAATCGTGCTCGGGACATAGTACATCAAAACATGGGTGGACCATAAATTTGGGAAAACATTTCCTTGGTATTCAGGGTGGAATTTTTCAATGTGTCACTCAAATAAAGGAGGCCAAGAAAAGCTTTAAGTTCTTCATTATTTGTAATGAAATATACGAAACATCGCCGGTGAATGAATGCCGAACATCCCTTATCATTTCTTCACCAATGAAAAGTTTAAACAGTTCCAAAATATCCGTGATGTCTCTTGCTTCTCCTCTTGGGCCAGGATTTCTTCTGACCACATTGATTGCAAGAACTCTGGAAAATTTTGATCGCATCGGCTTATCGGTCCAGGATGGGGTTTCCCCATCCTGGCCGAAATTGAAATTTCTCTCATCATCGTCAAAAACCTGGTCATTTTTCAATCCACACACATCATCACTATCATCAGCATCGAATACATCATCAACGTGTAATATCTCATCTGCCTGCTCGGATGTACTATCCTCGTTTTCTTCCAATATGTCTTCATTCTCTTGGCGTCGAAACTCCAAAATTTCTTCTGGGGTCGTGAAAATTTTATTGAATGCCATTCTTAAAACAAAATCGTGCATTCTTATGGGAATGTAGAAATAATCATGAAAAAATCTAAAGCATAAAACTTACGGTGGGTCGCATCCGACCCCAAACTTATTTCCTACGGTGGGTCGGATCTGACCAAATGGTTAATAATGAGGAGAGGACACTTACCTGAGCAAAGTGGACTTGTCAGCCTCCCAGGCATTACTGGAGAGGAGGGTACCTAGGACCATGGAGTAGTCGAAGGAGCCAGGAGAATTTTGAGAATAGGTTAGTTCACTTCAGCTGTATAGAGTTAAATGGTTCTGATCTGGGCATTGGACCATGCATAATCCACTAATTCGAACATAGGAAATTATTTTAAGCCAAACTCATTAAATAAATCCCACTGTGGCTAGAATAGGGTGGTGGCAGATATCTTGTCCTTATATGCCTTAGTAGTATTAAGTGTTTGTAAAGAAGTTACACTACTTATATTTCACAGGAAGGACTCTATTGGCTTCTATAAATTTATTAGTAACTGAATAAAATAATTATTTTTCATCGAAACTAAAGTACTAAGGTAATGATTGGCATTCCTTAGGAAATGCCACTTCGGGGTAAGGGACATTTTTGTTCATTTTATTATTGGATTTGATTGGGATTTCAGGTTTGCAACAAGACATTTAAATGCAAAGCATACTTGACGTCGCACATGAAAACGCATGGTCGGGAAGAAGATGCGAGAAGCGTGACGTGTCATCATTGTGACCGGAGGTTTGGGTCTAAGCGTGGACTGCTCCATCATCAGGCGACTCAACACCCTCTCCCTGTCAAGGAGGACCTCCTCACTGCTACTTTCTTCAATGCACTCATTAAACAGGAACCCCTGATACAACCTTCGCTTTTACAAGTGAAACAGGAGCCCCTTGGTAAGTGATACAAAGACAGTCGATCCACAGCTTATCGATTTATCTAATAGCGTAAGCCCCTAAATAGAGTTTTACCAGATCTCAACAAGAATGAATTCAGCGAATTTTTTTGCTCGCCACTGTATACTTTAGTCACCACAAGAATGAAAAACTTTGTTAGTTATCTGTCATAAAGTTAATATTTCTGCCTATTAAATTTAATAGAAAGAAAAACAAATGGAAATTGCTAATCAAGCTAGTGTTAGATAAAAGACCAGGGCAGTTATTTGATAGGAAGATGTGCTTTTTTTCGATTGTTTTGTGAGACACTTGAGCGTACATAATACAAGCAGTTCCTGGATTGCCTTGTCCTGCTGAGTGTCTTCCTATTCCTATATGTGGCAAGCTTTGGGCATTTGTGTTGTGTTTTCTTTTTCCCATTTGAGAGTATTATTGCCTCACATAATAGTATTATGTTATCCCTTTTTGAAATTAAGCTAAACACATTTTCTCTATATGAATTCAACTAATTGCCTTTTAATGTGCCTAAAAGAATCATTTTTGATGAAATTCATATCAAAATTAAATTAATGTCTGTCGAATCTCAACGTTTTCACTCGATAAGCATTGTAGTTTCAGATGAAATTTGGCAGAAATTTATTGGATTAATATGAGTGAAATTTTCTTAAATTGGCTGCTTAAGTAAAACAGTTTTATTTTATTTTTATACATTTTCTAAAAATATAACAATATGTATTATTTTAATAGTTGTTCATCTGTGTATAATTTATTTTTTTACATCATTTACAGATTAAAGACACTTTAGTGGAACAACAAAAGCAAGTTAGAAGTCACTTTAATTTTAACTCCTTTGTTTTATCTAGTGCTTATTTTTATAGTGAATTATACTTTACCTCTTTACTGTTAGTTAGTTCCCCAGGAACTGTTTTATATATTTTCTTATAATTTTTATTCTCATCTCAAAGTTGATTAAACAAGTCAAGCTAAATATTTAACTACTTTTAAGTCTAACAGAATACAGTTATCTAATTATGAATAATTTAAATTAATGTTGTTGGTAAATATTAGATAAATTTTATGATTCGTTAAAACTGTTAAACTATTTTTATTGTTTTAAAATTTTTAATTATCCACATTTCAGAGTTGTTTTGAATATTTTATGTGCAGAAGAGCTCCAAACACTCTTTAATAATGTTCATTTAAACGGTGATATTTTGTTGTATAATGAATTTGTTATTTGAATTATAAGTCATTGTTATTGAGAGTTGATCTTCCAGAATGTATAAAATACTGACAATATTTGACTGGAGTTCTTTTGCACGATATCAATATATTTATAGAGACATATATACTATATATTCGTTAATATTTATAAATGAATAGGCTTCAAAGTAGTTTGAGAAACTACAGTTTCCTTAAAATTAGCTTTAAGGTTTTATTGTTTCAACTCAATGTGAAACAAAACAAAAATTCACATTTATAACTAATAATTATGAATAAAGAAAAACCAAAGTTCCTCCATATTAGATTATTATATATAGTATATCTTCAAGAAATGCCTTATGGTTCTGTTTCATTTTATAATAGGATATTTTAAATAGTTTATATATATACATATACATATATGAATATATATACTTATAAATGCAAATATATAAATATATATACATATGTACGAAATATAATCTATATTTGATAGTGCTGCCTCAAATACTCGCTATAGGGAACCAGAGCTAAGGGGACATAGGCTGTATTATTTAATTAGGTATATACCGTTTGAATTGTATTTTATAGCCAATGTGGTTCAAATTATTATAGCCTTTATTAATGTTATCAATTGATGGTGCTGGATGTGATAGGGTTTGTGTTAGTCTCTGTAGTAATCCCTCTCAATCATCCCTTGGACCAATGCAAAATCACATTATATTCTATTCAAATTTACGATAGAATAAACTGACATTAAATAATTAAAACATAACTTAAATTATTATTGTAAAATTCAGTCACCTAGTTTTACAACCATCAGCAACACAACTCAGTTGTAAACCTGTGATGTACAGAGGTAGGAAAAAGTATTTGCTCATGTTTTTCGGAATAAATGAGTTCAAGGAATCAAAGAACAAAAATAAAAAGTATATTAACAACTGGGGGAAAACAAATTTTATTAAAAAAAAAGTAAACAATATACTTCATAATTGAACGAAATATTAAAATAATAAAAGTGCTTGGAAAAAAAGTATTTGCACACTTCCATATTTACAAGTTGAAACTCAGTTTTTGTAAAGAGGCCATTTGTGTTTATAATTGGCTGTAGGTGTCTGGGCATTTAATGTAGAAGGCTTTTAATTTAATGTAGGTTGAGTGTAGGATGAAAGAATTGGCTATGCTTCCACTATAACTTTCATCCTACCCACATTAGAAGTCACTTCCACCTGCCAGAATACCAACTCAAAACGTAGGATGATTTTTTCTCATCATGGAACCAGAGTTGTTTAATGGGATACCCAAATAGCCTTAGTTGCAAAAAGTGGACGTTAATAAATAATAAAAATTTAATGGGACTGTCTATAGTGTTATGGTGTTTTCTGAAATTTTAGTTTTGGGTGTGCCATAAATTTTCAATTATATACCCGTTGACTAAGGAACTGTCTTGGAATGTTAAATATTCATGAGGCCTTTGTTATCTTGGCAGTATGTGATGGGTCATGTTTTGGATGAATTGATGGTGGATTCCCATTTTAGCATCACCGCCTCGCGAATTCACATTCAAAGCCTTCTGTATTTAAATTAACTTCGATACTGACAAGATTTGAGAGCCCATAGCTTTAGTCCAAACACTTATACTATTTTAATTTGATGCTTTTGTTTGTTGGAGTATTTTTGTTTATTTTTATTAGCGTTTTTCTTCCCCTGATATTAACATACTTTTTACATTTGTTAAGGACAGAGGGTTTTTTGATTCCTTGCACTCATGTATTTGTAAATATGCGAAGTGTGTTATTTTGTACAATTGTACAAGCCTATTACTAGCTAAAACCGTTGCCAGCAAGTATTAAGCTTAAATATAGTCCTAGGAGCAATTGTCTTCCTAAATTACCACCGACATCCACATGCTTCTTCTTTCCAAATCTAACTTACAAAATACACCCTTTCTTTTAAAAAATATGAAATTATTTTATTGAATTTTATTAGATACTCTTTCTTTTTTTTAAATCCCCATTAAAAAAATTACTAAAACTCAGATTTGATTTTGACCTTTGGAAGCATTGGAAAAATTATTAAAACCTGTGATAGACAACTTGAGAATTTTGTAATCCTTTCTTTTAGAGATTCTTTAGAAAACCCTCCTTTTTGCATCACTTTGATTGCAAAGTTTTCTTTAGGAAAGAAAAAAATTGCAACAAACCATGAACAGTTCTTAAGGTTGTAAAGTATTACTCACTCTTTGATTATTTTGTAATAACTTCAATGACAGAGAATGGAAATAAACAAGAAATATCTTCAGATTTATTAAGTAGCCATATTGTTAGCTTATGTAGTAAGAGATAAATTCATACATTAATGATTTCATCAAAAGAGAAAACTTGGCACTCCATATATTCACTCTCTAGTGCCTAGTATTGTCTTTTGCTTAGTACCAGTTTGTGCTCTAGTGCCTATTATTGTCTTAGTGTTAAGTACCATTTTGTGCTCTAGTGCCGAGTACTGACTTAGCACCTAGTACTGTCTAGTGCCTAGTGCTGTCTTGTATCTAGTGCCGAAAGCCGTCTAGTGCCTAGTATCATCTAGTTTGGAGCTAAATCAAAATCATTTTATATGGAAGTCTCTGTTGCATTGCATCTTCTCTTGAGGACATTTTACTTGAATAATAAAAAAAAACTTGAAATGAGCTTTACGTTCACTAATTAAATTTTGCATTAGTTTCTTCCTAAAGAGTATGAACATAGAACTTCATCATGTCTACTTTATTCCTCCAAAAATGACATTATCTTCAAAGACCAATCATTTCTGAAAAATATTATGTGTCCTCGTGGGATCTGCTTACTGTTCCTTTTATATCTTATTATAACTCTGCCTAGAAATATGACATATATATTTTATAATAGTTACTAGTATTACTATTACTAAATGCTGATAAATATACATATATGGTTCGTTTTATTTTGGCATTCCATTTATATTATGAGATGGAGTTTATTATAAAATGAAAGTTTAAAATCATAGAGTATCAACTCATTACCAAACAGAAATTGGAGAAGTTTCTGTTCACTATTTTTCATAAGCTAGAATTACTGGGGATAGCGCATATTCATCATGAATAATCAAGTTGTACAAGTATTATTATAGTTATTAACCACATTGGCTATTGCATAAGCATTTAACGAGATGTATCTTGTCAAACTTCATATTGAGTCGAGTGTAAAAAACAGAGGGAGAAAGTACATTCTTAAAACAGGTGTATTATTGAAGTAAATCTATACAAATTTAATATAGGAGAGGCGAATTCTGTTAGAAGCCTTATTTTGACTACACATCCAACTCTATTTACCCAACTCACTATAATCCTAGTCTTCATCTCATTGCTTTACTTTCCTGGCTACAGGCTTTATTTTGACTACCCTTCCCTCTCTATTTACCCCCTTTACTATACTCCTAGTATACATCTCATTGCTTTACTTTCCTGCCTACAGGCTTTATTTTGACTACCCTTCCCCCTCTATTTACCCCCTTTACTATAATCCTAGTCTTCATCTCATTGCTTTACTTACCTGGCTACAGGCTTTATTTTGACTACCCTTCCCCCTCTATTTACCCCCTTCACTATAATCCTAGTCTTCATCTCATTGCTTTACTTACCTGGCTACTGGCTTTATTTTGACTACCCTTCCTCCTCTATTTACCCCCTTCACTATAATCCTAGTCTGCATCTCATTGCTTTACTTTCCTGGCTACAGGCTTTATTTTGACTACCCTTCCCCCTCTATTTACCCCCTTCACTAAAATCCTAGTCTTCATCTCATTGCTTTACTTACCTGGCTACTGGCTTTATTTTGACTACCCTTCCTCCTCTATTTACCCCCTTCACTATACTCCCAGTATCCATCTCATTGCTTTACTTTCCTGGCTACAGGCTTTATTTTGACTACCCTTCCCCCTCTATTTACCCCCTTCACTATAATCCTAGTCTCCATCTCATTGCTTTACTTTCCTGGCTACAGGATTTATTTTGACTACCCTTCCCCCTCTATTTACCCCCTTCACTATAATCCTAGTCTTCATCTCATTGCTTTACTTTCCTGGCTACAGGCTTTATTTTGACTACCCTTCCCCCTCTATTTACCCCCTTCACTATAATCCTAGTATCCATCTCATTGCTTTACTTAACTGGCTACAGGCTTTATTTTGACTACCCTTCCCCCTCTATTTACCCCCTTCACTATACTCCCAGTATCCATCTCATTGCTTTACTTTCCTGGCTACAGGATTTATTTTGATTACCCTTCACTATACTTCTCATCTGCATTACCTGCATCAAGAAGAACAGTCCTAAATGCCTCTGCAAGTAATTATTAAACATTTCCTGTCAACACTTGTACAGAAAAGTATTAGTATTATTTTGATGGCCCAATTGGTAATGTACTTTCTTCTGATATTTTTTACACTTGTTATGCTTGTGATAGGAGCTTTGAGTTAATCATATATTATAATGAATTAGTAAATGTTAAGTGATAGTTTATACGGAATCGGATAATGATATATTCCGATTGCTGGCAGCCACTCTATTAAAGACTTATCAATTATGGTGTATACGTTGCTCTAATAGAGAATCTACTTTTAGGATTCATGTGATTTAGCGATAAAATTATTCTCGTATTTGTAAAGAAAAAATATATGGAGATCTGATTTATAAACTGCCTTTTACGTGATAGTATTTCTACATGAGTCTTGCACTCAGTTGTTAAATATTACATCCTAGTCCCCTTTTTTTATTTTAGAGTTTAGAAACTAGTCAATTGTGAAAAATATAACCTATTAGGGGTTTGTTTTATCCACTAGGGGGAAATCAGTTGTTTGCATCTTTTCTAGTTTTTAAGAGATGATATGATGTATAACATAAATAAAGTTTATATAATCTACTGTTGTGATGTTTCTCTTCCTTCCATTTTCCCCTCTGATACCTTTAGTAATTCACATTAAATCACAATGGAGATAATGTCTGTCAGACAGCACTGTAAATTGCTCATATGCTTAGATCACACAAACACACACACTCAAACAGGCATCAGAACACATTCTATTCTCGAAGGCGAAGTTAACATTCAATCTTAACTGCATGCTAGGAAGGAGGAACACTGACATGCTAAGCATATTTATGGATGGATACACCAATACTCAAGTC